>VUYV01000053.1:3295978-3780184 GCA_008711295.1 Anarhynchus alexandrinus
TCTCTTTTCTCTTTTTTCTCTTTTCTCTTTTCTCTTTTCTCTTTTCTCTTCTTTTTTCTTAGCTTGGTGTTCTGGTACTGATCAAGTCTTTAGGATTAGTGCAAGATTAACAAGACTGATCAAGCTAAGTACAACTGTGGTAAGGGAGAGAAAAGTAAAAACATAAAAGATGGGAAGTGCACTAAGTTGCTCCATTAATAGTAAACCAGTGGCGATCTGGTTATTCAGTTTGCTGCTTTTTTGCCTTTTAATATAAAAAGTGATTTCTCTTACTTCCTATTCATGACTTAAACTTGGCAATGTAGTGATTTATGTGTCAGTTATTTGCTGTGCCTGGCAATGATAGACGCATTTGAAAGAGAACTGAATGAAGTCGTATGCCTTCAGTGACCCTCGAAGGCTGTTATCTCCCAGTAACACAAGGCATAGAGTAGTTCCTGCAATTGTAAACCAGCAACACAACATACGTAGTTTAACAATACATTGTAAAAGTTTCAGAGCTCATGAAGATATGTGCAAAATTAATCCCTGCAGAACAAAACAATTTAAAAAGTACATAATGAAGCAATCAGCTAAACGAGGAAGGAAACTACTGATGATTTAATATGGGAAGAATCTTTTCATGTATTACTTTTTCAATGAGAGTGTTCTATAAAGGCACAATTAATGTAAAATGAAGCCTATAAGGCAATTAACGACTTCAAAAGTAAAATTTAAGGGATAATTTACATTTTAAAACTTGAGAGCAGCTCTAGTTATGTTAAAGCCTTTTATTTTATTTTTAAAAGTCTTTTAGATTGTGGGGGTGTGTTTTTGTAGGTTGCTTACAGTTTCACCTTAAGATCATCAGCTTCATTATGGAAAAAACTGTTCTTGCACACAAATAGATAGTTTACCTGAAAGTATGATGGGCTTGTATGATGATAAGTAGAATAGTCTTCAAAAACCTCACAGGGTTTCAGTAAAACATATGAAGTAATTTAAAAAAATAACTCTCTTCAGTCTCTCATTTCTCTATGCATACTGTTCTGAGCTGGGACTATAGGCAGTCACCTCTTGAAATTAAGTTACACCCTAGTTTCCCACTCTGCAGGGCTACATGCCAATGGCATGATTCTCTTTTCCAGCCCATTCAGCATCTCGAAGCAGGGAGTTTGTATGACTCAGGCCAGGATTCTATGTTTAATTCTACTGTTTGGGCAGACTTCTTCAAGGAGACAAAGCTGTTTGAGATCAGTGGAATAAGCAAAGCTGTGCATGGTTTCTTTCTGAATTTGGAGAAAGCTAGCTAAACCCCATCAGTATTTATTGTCACTACTGCAATTATTTAGTGAAGATTGTCTGACTTCAGTGGAGATATGACCTAAATGAAGATTAATGTGTTTCATCCAGTGAGTATAGTTTCTAGGTTTACAGAGACAGATAACCAAATGTACATGACAATCCAAAAACTTTCAGGGTGTGATCCAAAACCCACTGATTGCTACTGGAAACATGAATGTTGATTTCAGTGATCTTTGTATCTTACAATTGTCCCTGTCCTTTCTGCAGTCACTTGTCAAGACAGCAAAACAAAAATGCAGACCCAAAATGATCACAGACTTAGATCGTGGTATTGAATAAAACTAGTTTATTCATACTTGCCTGTAAAGCATCAAGCTCATTACTGGTTATCAGTAAACGATTAATAGTAATGACAAAGGTTAACAAGATTGAAAAATATTGTTTAAATTGTTTCCCAAAATATATTTTAAAGATATTGGTGACTACTTGTTTCTGTATTAATTAATTCACGCTGACTACTTTTTTTTATCTTCAGGGCATCTTTAATGAGTTCTTCAAATTTTGTCATTTGCAGACTTCATAGAAGCTAGAAATTACTCCAGCCTTTTGAGAAATCACTTAATTATTAAAAAGTTTTGTTTGCAGTCCAAATGAAATGATGGTTTCAAACAAGGTCACATCAGTTCTTGGAGAAACTGCATGATCTGTGTAAATTTAATGAATGCAGTACATGCTAATAAACTGCTTAGCATCATGTAGGGTTTATTTTTTATTAGATTAAGCTTCCACAACATGAAAAGAACGCTCAGTGATTAAAGAGATAAAAAGAAACACTTTTTAAGAAGAAGTGTTATATCATTTTATAATGAAGTATAAATTAAATATTCGAGAGAGGGATCAGCTTCAGAATGGTAATTGTTTTGATTAAATATGCAAATTCAAATATGTTTAAATGCAATTGAAGAGGATTTACTAAAGGATGTGGATATAAAAAACAAAACTAAATAGAAATGGAGACCCTTTGTCTAGTGAAACAGATTTTCTAGATATGAATGGAATTTGATCTAAAAAAAATTATGACCAAATTGATTTGGACATTTCTAAGGGTGTGTGAGTCACCCGCCTCTGCTGCACACTGAAGGCTGTGCAAATGCTGTCACTGCTGCTGTCGGTTTGGTGGGAGTGAGGGAGGGATGATAGCACAGCGGTATTAGGGGTTAACGCCTTTGCAAAATGCTTAAGGGAGCCATTTGGTGTGTTACTGCTTCTGTAGCTGCCTCACTTGTGCCATCCCACTGGACTGCCCATACTTTGGTCCTTTACTCCTTTAACAGAGTGCAAGTTGCAGCTGATCTGTTGTGCCACCACTTGTGTTCTCTCTGCAGTTTTATGTGTTCTCTGCTTTCTCGGCTCTTCCAATGGCAAGAACAGGTTTTCTATTTGCTCTCTGGAGCTACTTTAACCTTGGTGAACATAAATTCACATCGATGTAGGGCCATAATTATAGCTTACCTGTTAATGTACCTTCAGTAAATCAGCAGTAAGAAGCGCTTAGAGCTTGGACAAATTCTCCACATAAGTCATGACGACTTAAGATTTAAAAGGGAGATTCACCCCCGCCTCTTTTTCTTTTTCCCCCAAATAGATTTGCTGTATTCATTTAATGTTCCTATCATCTCCCACTTGTTTTGCTTACTTTAGGTCATAGGCTTCGCTGATTTTAGTCTTTCAGCTTTGTAAGTGGTAGAGGTCACCTTGGCACTGCTACCATCCCTTTACACCTTGAATTTTTTAATGGAATTTTACTACCTTTTGCTAGTGATGAAGAAACGCTTTCAAGAGGAGGAAGCCCTCTAAGCCCTTCTTGGGCCTATACCAAATATATGAACCTCCTCAGGAAATTCAAGAATAAAGAGCCCTTTCTAAGGTACTCTTGGAAAGGAGTACTGAAAACACACTGAAGTGGATTGTGAGAGCTCTTTGGAAGAGAAACTCCAGTCAA
The DNA here is from genome assembly GCA_008711295.1 of Anarhynchus alexandrinus. Classification (NCBI taxonomy): domain Eukaryota; kingdom Metazoa; phylum Chordata; class Aves; order Charadriiformes; family Charadriidae; genus Anarhynchus; species Anarhynchus alexandrinus. The sequence goes on from VUYV01000053.1 coordinate 3,299,265, forward strand.
TGTGTTCTTTTTCTAAAAGACTGTTTGTGCAAAGTGAACCAGCAGGACCAGAACCTCAAGAAATTCCTCCAAAGAAAAGCAAACTTTCTGCATTGCTGGGGCTCCAGCAATCATGCTGCGTGCTCCCAAAGATACGCAGTCCCTCACACTTGAAAACTTTCTAAGGTCCTTGCCTTAAGGCAAAGCCTGAGACCCATTGGTACAGTGTTGCAATTGGTGCTTTTGCAGAATGAAACGTGAGTTGCTATTTATTGTGTCGCAATGATGGAAGCATATGGGGTTTTTTGGCAAGTCTATATGTATGTTTAGGGATTTGGCTGGAAATTGAGACTATTGCTAGCAATTTCTACCTCTTGGTACTGTAGGTAAAACATCTTCATGGGCAGCAGGAAAAGGTGCTGTATTTCCTTTTAACCATAGTTTAGGTAATTCATCAAGTTTCTTCCTTGCAATTTGTACGAGTGGGTTTGTCATGAAGTATTACTGATTGCAGTGACAGTATGCTTAGAGATAGAACGTTTTATTTCAAACCATTCCATGTGGTTAAAAAAAAAAGTCTTTGAAGCTCTTTTATGTTTAGAGTTCCTACTAAATTCATGGGTGATAATTTGGTAAAGCTTCACTGATTTTAAACCTTTGTATTTATTTATAGCCATCACATAAAATAACAGTGCTGGAGAACTAGAAAGGTGCTACTCACTATGGATGAAGCCTGAATAAAGATTCCTAGTGACAGCAAAAAAAGACCTGTGAAATTCACAGGGGAAACATGCAAAGGCGTGAGGAATTGACCCCTCAATTGCTGTTCCTATTTCTTAACTATAAAGACAATCTCTTGTCTACAGGAATTTTATTAGATGAAGAACAAACCACTCTAAAAGGCTTTGAACTTCTCTCTGAGTTGAGTCTTTAAGAAAATATATTCCTTAGTATTAAAATACTAATTTAAAAAAAAACAAACCACAAACTAAAAATTGTCTTTGACTAAAAAATGTTGGTTCAGAGTAATTAGTGAGTCTCTCCTGTGTACTTCTGATGTGAGATTTACACCTTTTCAAGATATCTTGAAAAAGCATCCAACCATCCAGAATGGCTCCAATTCCAATGGTTGGAGTACCATGGATTTGTTTACACGTGTAAAGGAGATGGGGGGAGCTAGGAGTGGTCAGATTCAAGTGGAAAGTTGGTCTAAGAACAAAAGGAAGAAAAAGTGGATGGGTGGTTTTGACCTAGCTGCAAGAAATTCCTTTATTTCAAATATAATCAGGGAAGAATGAAAAAAACCTAACACTTCCTGTAGCAGTCAGTTAATCATGTTATATTGTTTAGTATTCACATATCCTGTTCAGCATAGTGTTTAATATTTAGAGTATGACTAAAAAAGCCCTTCGTTCCTTGGCTGGAGATTTTGCACATGTTTTGGGGAGTTGGGAATCCATAATCCCTTGAGATTCCAGGAGAGTTTCATGCCATTTGAAAATCCCACTTTAATGCCTACCTACATTTTCCTCCTTTGCACCTGGCCTCTCCCTAAGTGCAAGCAAATGTTTGGAGAAAAGAGCTTTCTCACCGTACTGTAATCCCACTGGCAAAGGATGCTTGCGGGAGAGAAAGATACTATGGCTTGTCCGAGATGTGACCAACTGAGCAAGTCAGGAGTGTGCTTTCTGCCCTTATAAAGTACTGCATCTGCTTTCACTCTGCGAGTGCTCTGCAAGGCTTTGTAGCCTACGTCTCAGGGTGGTGCTGCTTGTTTAGTGCTGTAACTGCAAGCTCTGCGTATGCTGTAACTTATGATTCCCGCATCTTCAGATCACGTGTTTCTCACGTCTTCCTCTTTAAAAAATCATTAATTAAAGGACTTTTATTTGTCTTGATATATGGAAACTACTGGCATATATCTCTAGTCCAGTTTTGGTGCATGCTAATCATGTTTTCAGGGATTGCAGGAGATATTTGCTTAGAAATAATAGGATTTTGTTTGGAAGCTGTTTAATACAACCTGCCTGTTCAGTCAGCATCTGTATTGACAACTCCCTCTTAGCATTAAGTTTTTAAGTGAATCCGTGGTTCTTGCCGAGTAATTAATTAGTCTTTGGAAATAGAACAAAGACTGACAGTGTCTGAGAGAAAGGAGTGGCCACCAGCTTTGATTAATTGATGTTTATTCAGGTAGTGGGTAATTGTTATTTACAAACTATATTAAAGACTTTGTCATCTCAGGATGTTTTTTGAAAACACATATGACTTCATTATAAAGTCAAATCAGATTTTACTGATTACTGAATCAGTACTAAAATTATAGATGAGTCCGCTCTTCAGATTTTCAGATCCCAGAAATTTACTTGGAAACTCAGCTTATTGTAGACGTGAATTTTTGGCTCAGCTTGTTGTCAAGATCGCATTCAGACCTAACTCTGAAATCCCACAAATGATTTGGTGTTCACATGTTGGACTTGGATCAAGGCCATCCCTCGTTAAAATGAGCAAGGGCTAGGCAGAGTAGGCGGTGCATGCGGTATGTGAATTGTCTTGTCCTAGCCTAAGTTATGACCATCTCTATGTCTTCTGTGTCTTTTGTGATACTAATTTAAACAGTGTACAGTGTGTAACTCTGAAACAATTTATAGCTGGATGTCGATGCTGTACTGCGAAATGGCTTGGACTGAAAGCAGGCATTGTGTGAACAAAGCCTGATGATACTTCACGTTTAATCTTTATTAGGAAATATAGCTGAACCATTTAGAATTAAATGTTTGACAAACTATTATTTTTATTAGATCGTTAAACTGGATTTCCCGCTTTATATGATGTTTAGAAAGACAGAACACAAATGTTGTTTCCAGATTATTTAGTCTTGTACCAGATCAATTGCCCATTTATTTTTAAACATTTATGATCATCTCAGTTTTGCCCTGATGTTGGTAATGGTTCTGTTTATTTACTCTTACTGTTTTCCAAGTTCTGGACACGGAGATATGCTGAAGTCTTTTCAGCTCCCTTCTCAACTGTACAGTAGGTTCATGGGATAGCTTATCTTCCAGAGAGCTCTGTAAACCAAGGCTCTATCTCTTCTCCCAGCATATGCTGAATGCAATTAGGCACCAGTTCAGAAAAGGCTTTGTAAACATTCTGAATCCATGCCACATTTTCTGGTCTCAGGAGCTGCCAAATGCCTAAATACTGTGTTCAAGCCAGATGTCTAAATATATAAAATGAATGACTGAACAAAGTGCCTCCTTAGTAGAGCATATGCCTATAGGATGGACAGACCTGAGGTGTTTGAGATCAGCTCCAGAACATGATGTTCTGCCAACCCGCATCCCTGGCCACTAGGAGGGAGACCATAATATACTCTCTCCTGGATGAGCTGTATGAAGAAGGAGCACCCTCGCTCCCATTTTTTTCTCTCTTGGTATGGGTTACCAAGCCTCAGGAATCTCTGCTAGCAGTATCATAAGGCAAACTCTGTCACTTCTCAGTGAGTACACCTGCTTCTGGGACACTGAGGAACTTGTTCAGCAGGATCAAACATTTTGAGTACATCTGGGTTTTCACCTGAGCAGCGTCCACTCAACCATTGTGAATGGGCTGCCTTGATCATGTTAGGAAGTTTACAAAATACAGGATACACAGAAAAAGAGCTTCTATGTAGAGTAATTCAAGTACTTCACTGACTGTTAAGGCTGCCAAAGTGGTTTTCTCTTTCACTGAAAGTTGAAAGAGAGAAAATCAGAAATGAATGCAATACTTACGATTAACATTATGAACATTCCCAGCTGCGGTATTGGGCAAAACTGAAACACATTTGAGCAGGTACAGTAACCTGCATTCTAAATGTATTATAATTCATAAGAATAGTGTATGTTGAAATTGTTCATAGAACATTTTTGCTAGGCAGTCTTAGTCTTTGTCACTCCTTCTCAAAAGACATAAAACTGATAATTTCTGAGCTGTGTTTAAAGCAAAGTGTAAGTTGGATTAATATTCCTAATCTTCCTAGAACCTGAAACTTCGGTGATCTTAAAAAGTTGATTGGCTTGGTTTCCCTTTTATGTAAGGCTGGCTAGTTCAAGATTCTGAATAGCATGTGTATGCATTGAGATGGATTGTGGACAGTCTTAAAGAAACGCCTGCAAGGCATTAAAACTTGAACCCGGATGCTATTGTTTTGGATGCCCTATAAATATTTTTATTAATAATCTTGAGAATAGCTAAATTGATCCAGGAAGATTGTGATGAGAGGCTACTGGTAACGTAATAATTCTCTAGTAAGGTTAAGTAGTAGTAATAATTCATGGTAAGGCGAGGTAATAACTCTTTCCTCTCATAACTGTCTAAAGAAACCCTCTGTATAGTCAAATAAGTCTTGAGTAGTTATTCTCCTTTGTAACAATGACAAGCTTAGAAATAAAATAATTTCAGTGCCTTTACTAAAGGACAGCAGTGGTGTAGGGAGCTCTCAGTAGCCGAATGTCTTTTTTTCCTCCTAGGTATGGCAATGTGGAGGAAGTGTTGAGGTTCTACCTTGCTCCAGGATTGCCCACATTGAAAGAGCACATAAACCATACACAGAAGATCTAACTGCTCATGTCCGGAGAAATGCACTACGGGTGGCTGAAGTCTGGATGGATGAATTTAAGAGCCATGTCTATATGGCGTGGAACATACCCCAGGAGGTGAGTCACAAAGACGAGTGTTTGCAAGCTTTGGCTTTAGATTCTTTTGGGTTTGGTTCCTACTCTGAATTTTGATTTTTCTTCTAGGATTTTGTTATTTGTATACATGTATGTATGTATTTATGTCTTACCTATAGGCATAAGATATGCTTATATATAAAAATGTGTGTGTAGTTTTGTCTTATTCTAAAGTAATTTCTTTGCCTTCAGGTTCCTTAAAAATTAATTTCTTGTCAAGTTCTTCATCCTCACTGATGACTCTTCATGGACATGTTAATTAGTAGCTGCAGAAATGTGGAAAAAAGAAGCATCAAAACTACATTACACATCTTATTCTGAATTTCAGTCTCTTATTTACCATCACAGAGAGCTATAATTCCACTAGATTTGTGAGGGGAGTTCTGCCAAAGGGCAAGAGGTGTTAACATCTATCGATTCAAGTGTGGGTGTATCACTCTTGAGTAATTTCACACCAGAGTAAGGGTGGCTGGTGGATGTCATGACATACTGCTGAATCTAGCTGCAACTCCCTTTTGGCCTGCTTGTCCGGACTTCCACAGATGAGCAACGGTTGGTCCATTGTATTGAAAGCTAATGTCGGATGGCTAACCTGAGAGTTCAGTTTGATGTCTGATTTTAGTTGTTCTTCTGTAGTCAATGGTATTTAATCTATGAACTGTTAAGAGCTATAGGGCTCTGAGAAAGGTGACCGTACCTATTCTGAAAAATATTCAGGATCCGCGTAGAATAGGTTGTTTCCACCTAGAGGCTGGAAACCATGGCTGCAGTCGAATTTGAGGTTTGACTTACAGGATGCGGTTCTCATCATGACAGCAAAAGCAAATATTCTAGACTTAATAAATGAACTTGGGTAATTTATTTTTTCATTACTAAAATATCTGTAAAATCTCTCTGAGTGATTTTGCAACTGTTCAGAGAAACTGGTCTTGGTGCGATTTCTGGTTCAAGAAATAAAATGCTGTATTTCTCCTTTAGTTTAATAAGGCAAAACGGTTAGAAAACAAACCCCAGCTAGATATATGAATGCTGATGTTGATTCAGCTGCTTTCAATAGTTTCCTTCATTTCTCGTGGTTAAAACTAGGCAATTTTGGCGAAGTGGGGAAGTCATTGTCCTATTTTCATGTTGCCACATAATTACCATGAAAGCACTGAGAAAAAAATCCATTATGGTCTGGTATAGGGAAAGGACCTTTCTGGAGGGTAGTCCCATGTTCACAGAATGCAAGCTACCCTTTAAGTGTCCCTGTTTTGAGTAATCGCATGGCAGTGCACACAAGAATAAAGACATTTCTGGAAGATAGGGTTACTTATTTTACATCAAAACAATTTAAAATGAATTGTATTTGTGATTAACCTGGTAGATTTCAACTTCAGTTTCTGTTTTTTATTGTTAATTATTTTCCTGAAGATCGGTTTATCTTCATTGATTGATCGAGTTTCAGTCTTTTGACTTGCAAGCATAGCACCAACACAGAACTTATAAATTCATTTTGCTAACCAGGATATACAGTATTAGACACATATTTACATAACATTCATCCAGATATGATGGTGGTAGAGCTTAATCTTGTGCAAAGTTGAGATTTGAACGCAATTTGGAAATAAAATTCATAGAGAATACAAAGATAAGTTGCTGTTATTACTACAAGTCTTGACTGTGCTGACAGATCAGAAAAAATAAGCCTGTTATAATAAATTTAAAAATTCATTTATTAAACAAAGGAAACAAATATATTTTATTAAACAAAGGAAAAATAAATGCAGTGCATGGATTGAACCTGTTCCTTCAGGTCACAAAGTGCATCAAGGTGTTTGCCCAGTAGATCTTATACTGCCAAAACTGATTCTGTTCACAGTTTTGAAGAGTAATAACAAGTTTTCTCGCTACTTCAATCTCCAGTCATTTTCCCACCACAAATGTACTAATCATTGCACTGAACTGCTTGAATAAATTGCAATGCAGATGATATTCTCTCTTCATCTTCACAAAGGCTACTGCTGTCAAACCGTAGTGCAGACTTAAAAGCTGGAAATGGCAAGCACTAAATCAGCTCTTAATAGTGGTAGTCTCGTCTGCAATGTAATGAGATGCCTCTGTTGTAAAGAGAAATCTATTACTCTGTGTATGTACGGAACCTGTAGCAGAAAGATCCTTTATTTGTATTTCTCACTACTGTAGAAAACCAAATAAACACACACATGCCCACATGCTTATTTAAAATATACTGGGAAACAGCTTAGTTTTCACAGTTGTAACACGTCTATAAAGCCTGAATCTGCTCGTTACCTAGTAATTGCTACAGGGCGTTCAGAGACAGTATGGCACCTTTGTGACCATCAGAAGGTTTTTCTGTCAGATGGGGTCTGTGACTTACGGCTGGATACATTCCAGTGTTGTTCACCCAGCTTCCATCTTTTGCCATGTGGAAAACAGGGAAGGACTTAGAAGAGTTTTGGGGCTCTGTTTTGTTCTGACAGCTTGACAGGTGCTTAAGTATCCCAAATCAGTTCTGTAATTTGAAGCTATTCTAAGCATCTTTGTGTTCATTGTGCGAAGCCTGGTGCCAAGAATCAGGGAAAGAGCTCCGAAGCCCTGGGACTTGCTTTTCCTTTCCCATGCTAAACTTTGGGAGTACTGAACTGATTCTAGAGCAGTAGGAAACAAGTACATGTTTAAGGAAAGCTTCAGGCCTTTTAAGGGAAAGAGGAAAATACAGTACAAAATTACACTCCCAAGCACTGTAATTGAATCAGTCAGTATAAAGAAAACCTACATCATTAGTGGGAGTCCTCTTTTATACATCAAAAGGTCAGGAGCAATGCAGTCTGGCTGGTATAGAAACATAGTAGAAAGAGAGAGTATTGAAGTATAAAGGAGCAACCTAAAAAATAACTTGAAGCTTGTGGGACGCTTGTAATACAGACTTCCAGTAGGCAGGGGGCAAAGAGATGGGGGATGAGAAAGGCCAGGGATGTATTAGGTCAAATGTAGATATCAGACTGGATGGCAATATTTCTGTTTTATCTTTGCTTACCTCAAGATTAAATTAAAGGCGAAATACTGAAGAGGGACAATTTTCAAATCAAACCTCACTTCAGCTTAGGCAAAAAAATGTTGAGACATCATTGGGAGAGACATGCAGAGAGGACAGCCAGATAGCACAGCCAAATACTGTTACACAAGTGGATAACTACAGGAGTAATTCTCTATCTGGAAGGTGATGAAATAGCGCACTGGTAAATGGACTGTGTAGGTAACAGAAATGTATTCAGTTATAACAGTCGGGACTTTCCATGAAATATGTTATTCCAAAACGTTAACCACATGACCTGTTTTTTCCATGGAAGAATTCCCAGATCTCTGAAAAGCCCCATAGTCAGATGTTTCCAAAGATTTTAGTCTTTGAGAGCTAATAATAATAAAACGGAGTTAGACTCATTTGGCAGTGTGCTGTGACTGCCCTCTTGGGATCTCTGTGGGTGGCTCTGAAGTACTGAGGGCTTCAAATGGGGATCTCGGATACCATGGTGATTTCTGCATCCAAACTACTTAGAGAAATAGTTTCAGAAAAAGCACTTAAAACCCAAAGGAAAGGTTTTTCAAGTCCCAGAAGCAAGAGCTGTGCTCATGTGTCCTCCCCTATGTTTTTGGGTTTGTTTTTTTCTTTTTTTCCTTGCATCGTATTCTCAGCTTTGGGGAACACACTGAGTTGTTGCTGATGATAAAGTCAGTGTGCTACTTGTGAGTTGTTTTCCTTCTCCAGCTGCATGGGAGGATGCAATCACTGAGGCCCAGGAGGCTCTTTCTTACCTTATACAATAAACAGTGAGGAAACAAGCATTCGTGCCTGCAGGGTTGCATGGAAAGGAGTTGGGATACACTGGACCGGTTTAGTACCTGATCCCAGGAAGTCTTGTTAGTGCTGGAAGTTGAATGTCTGTGTGCTGGCATCCTCCTTTTCCTTCACACAAGTGGCAGATAGACTGGCCAGTGTGCAAGTGCAGTCAGAGTGGTGCATGAGCGGGATTTGTCCATGGGATCAGTTGGTTGTCTTACAGCACCCTACAGCATGTCCCTCTATCTAGTCACTTGCTAGAAAAGTCAGGCAAAAATAATCGCTTAAGGAGTAGTTCCACATAAAGTTTTGTGAATTAGGTAGGGCTTGAGGGGACGGGAGTCATCATTTTTAAGGATTAACTTGAGTTATGCCTGTTTATGCCAGACCTCAGTTTCCTACTTTTTAGTATACTTTGCTAATGTGGAAGTCAATTTTACTTTAGTTAGAAAATGCTTCCATGATAAAATATACTTGTTCCAGATTCACATTAATTCATTGCTTTGGGATGTAAGAAGCAGTCATTGTTTCAGCAGCTCAGAAACCTAGATACTTATAAAGATACCTTTTTGATGTTAACTAAGAAAATTCAGTGCTTCCAATGTTATTTTGAAATCATATCTGTTGGCTGAAAAAATGTTTGGGGTGTTTATGGCCCAGTAAGGGCTGTTGTTTAAGTAGATAGATTATAGGATTCCCCTGTGGAAATGTATTTATCCTGTGTTTTGTTCTAAGGCAGAAGTGGTAGAGCACAGTGTGGAGCAAAATGTCTCATTTTACTTCCTGTCAAATAGCAGCCATGGATTTGCACTTAGATCCCTCTCTAAAAATTTCCGCTGCATGATTTTAATGTGATAAATTATTGATTTTTATATACAGGGACTTTATGAAACTCACGCTTTATGATCTGCTTTTATGATAAGTAGAAATTAGGTTAGCCAGAAATGTAAAGGAGAATAAAAATTAAGGGAAAGAATATTGTGCAATTGCTTTTAACAAAAATAGCAACTTCTCTTTTTACATTACAAGAGAAATTTAATAAGCGATATTTCAGAAGGGTGAGCAGAGCTTCTGCTCTTTGCAGTGAAGCAGTAAACCCAGACTTCAGAAATGGCCAGAAAGTGTCATATACTAATGATTAGGCCACAGTGGGACACCAGCAATAAGGTTGTTTCTAGGGCAACTTTCTACTTACTGCCAATTACTTTTGGATTTGGAAAGTGCCAGGAAATTAGAGAACAACAGTGATATTCATTGGAAGCTAGATCTAAACCCCACTGCCATCAATAGGAGTGGTTCCATTGACCAAAGCAGACTTTAGAAGAGACCCTGCCATGGTTACCTGTATCATATTTAATTGGGTCACTTATGGAGTGTGTGTGGGTGACAGACTCTGCAAACAAAAGCTGGTATTTATCATAGGGCATAATCATCTTTGCAACGGGGGAGACTCTGGATGATTAGTTTACAGAGAACTGTATCACTGATGTCTTTTCTGCTTTTTCTGTCCTTTGTTTTATGTGTAGGACTCCGGAATTGATATTGGTGATATTTCTGAGAGGAAGGCCTTGAGGAAAAAGCTCCAGTGCAAGACCTTTAGGTGGTATCTTGTCAGCGTGTATCCAGAAATGAGAATGTATTCAGATACTGTCGCCTATGGGGTGGTAAGGACCTTGTTTGCATTTCCCATTCTAAAAAGGTGGGGGAGAAAGGTGTCTAGTGGAAGTAATTCATGAAGACAATACCTGGCTCTAAGTAGAAGAATCAGATAAACTTGAAGTCACTAGTTAAATAATTTGTTAGACTGGTTTGTTAGACAGCTGCTCTGCTGTAGTTTTTGCTGAGGTGTTCTAAATGTTATCTTCCTCCCTGATTTTTTTTTTTCATTTGTTTCATGGCTTGCATTCCACTCAGATACTCAGGGCATAATTTTTTAGACACGTTGGAGCTGTCAGTTGGAAGGTGTGTGGCAGCAGGTAAATTAACAAAATAGGCTCAGTATTTCAACTGCAAGCTTCTTGATACTGTAGCCAGATCTTAATTTAGCACCTCAAATGCCTGTATTTTGAGATCATCATCATCATTACTTGTGTGACAGTAGTACCCTTGCCCTTGTCTATGTTGAAATCACACTTGAGTTGTACTGTGCTAATTAAAGCAGAGACAATTCTGCCCCTAGAAAACTGGCAATCTGAAGAGAGGGCAGGTGTGCATGACATGGAAGATGAGCATAGCAAGTTAATATGGGCCCATAATAAGCTAGTAGAACTAGGACGTCCTTTGCACATTCTCTATCCAGTGTCATATTCACAAAAATTGATTCCTGTGAATTAAATTTGCCTTTTTGTGTGCAAGTCCCAATTAGGAAATGTAACTAGTAAGAGCAGATCATACAAGTGAAAGATTTGGGTTGAGACATTCCTCCTCAAAAAGAAATCCGAGTTGTGTGGCTTACCAGTATGGCTCTGAGAAGACCCTTGAGGGTGCCATAGAGCAGCTGCTCTGTTTTGGCAAAAGAAGTGATTGTATGCCCCACCGCGTTCCATGATCCCTTTGATGATCAATTGAAATTATCGTGCTTTCTTTTCATACAATCAAAAAAGAGAAGAAAAACACTTCCAACAAAGTTTTAGGTCGTTGTTACTTTCCAAAATAGTTCAATGCCAAACATTACCAAAATCACACCAGTGTGCAAGGGATTCTCTCCCATAGACTGTGTGGAATTGCCCTCAGTGATGCCATGATCTAATCGGGAGCAGAGTTTCCTGAGGAGAAGAAGGCATAGCAGCTAATGGGTGCATGGTTCTGCTTGTAGGTACCTCTGGCTAAAAAATCTTTGATTGCAGGTAGAAGTGATATTAGATAAAAAAGGAAGACAGGATTAACTCTGCACCAGGTAAGTCAAAACGAAAATCAGTGAACAGGCACCCTGTGACTTTATATTCTGCTGAGACTTTTTCATCAGCCTTTGAAGGTTCCTTGCTGGCAATATACAAACCAAAAAGAATCAGAAGAGTTTGTTACAGAAATACTGAACTCAACTGGTCAGCAGAACACGCATATTTAGGTACTGCATAATAATGCACATGATGCAGTCTTTTGTCTGCAATATGAGAGTAGCCTCGTCAGCTAAGAAAGATGTGAGGAGTAGGCCTTAATTATTATTTGTACTATCACAAAAGAAGTAGTGGACAGTATGGCAACCTATCTGTACAGGTAAAGGGGGAGTGTTTGATGAAATACACGGCTTACTGTTTTATAAATACAGTTGTATGAAACAAAAAGATAAAGTGCGCCAATCTTTTTAGCAAAATAATTGTTTGTATCTCTAATCTTCCATCATGTCTGCTTTCCTGTTCGCTTGTGTGTCTTATAATGGAGAAAGTGGTGATATTTCAAAGCAAATCAGCTGCTTGCTGATTCTCTTAAGTGCTTCCATTCATCGTCTTCATTTTTTTTGTAGAAAATAGAGATATTGCTACTATAGCATTATCACTAATTAAAAAAAATACTGAGTAATTACAAAAGTTATCTGAATAGGGGTGCAGGTTAGGATATAGCCATCTACAGTGTCACCACCCATATTTATTTCCTGAATCCTAAATTTCCTCCTGTTCTGTGAGAGTTAGGAAAATAGTTGTATCATTCATGTCTAGTTTATGCTGTGGCATATAGCTAGGGTTAGGGTTGGTGGCAGAGTAAAGGTTTGGGAACCAAACTTCTTTCTGAATTCTGCAGTACCCTTAGAGTGAGGAGAAAGCGATAGCGGTGGGCCAAAAGCTGATGGATTTAGTGTAGGGACTGGCTCCCTGATTTCAGCTTGACGTTTGAGATAATTTTGCAAATTCAAAATTTCAGTAGTCAAGTTTATCTCTGTATGCTGTAAGGCTCCAATTTTGAAAGGGAGCAAATGGCAGTATTGACTAATTATTTCTGGTTTTCAGCCTGGGGATTGGTGACCTTGTTACATTTTGGGTTGTAATTAAGATTAAGTCTTGGTAGTCTAAAACTGCATTACCCAAGTTAATTGTTGGTTGCCACAAAGCCACTAGATTTTGGAAAGGGATGGTTCCAAAGAACCTGGGCCTCAGATTTTGAAACAGCATTATCAGTTAACTGGCCAGTGGCTCTTTTGGTTTTTTTGTTTTCTGTAGGGGTCATTTCTCTACAGATATTCTAAGTAAATTGTAGAGTTGTGATTGGGATAAGAGTTTGAGAAATTAAGTCTGAAGAGCTCATTTTATTGTTTTGTTTTCAAGGTTCACAAGAAGATGACTGGTCCAAGGCAGATTTTTTTTTGCTTCCTTTATTGTGGGGATTGTGGTGGAAAAGGTTACAACATTAGGGCTAGAACAAGCATTAGAATAGGAGTTTGTGGAAGAGGTTTTGAAAAGCCCAAAAAACCTGATGGATCCAAGCATGAATTAATAAGGCTGATATTTATCATTGGTTTGAATAGAGAGTGGTGTCTAACATCTGATTGCAGTTAGAGTCACGCTTGTGGTTAAATTTGTGGCTAAGAAATACAAAGCTTTGAGAGAGGAAACTTTAATTCTCAAGGCTTGCAGCTAAGAATAAGGCCAGTATTGATACCTAATGCATATTTTCTCTTTGATGTTGAGATTTGTCCTGTCTATTATTGAATTTAGTTAGGTTTGTAGTTGGAAATCTTGTAGAGATGAGTTCCTGGTTTTGATTTTATTCACTGCCTGGCTTCAGTCTCTGGCTTGTCCACACTTCTTGCATAGCAGTGTACTTCTAGACTTCCTTTCTAAGCATATCAATTTGTTTTCCTCAAAGGAGGCCCCCGTACACAGCTGACAGGACTGCTAAGTTAATTACAGATGGTTGCAAACCACATCACCTCTTCATTCCCTCGATCAGACAATTCTGTCATGTTCTCTGAACTGATCTTATACCAGTGAACACCTTTATACATGCCCATGAGTATGCAATCCACATCTTTGGGCTCACACTCTAAAAAGACCTTCCAGCTATCTGTGCTCGTTAATTTAGCACTTCACTTTCAGAAAATTCTGTCTCAGCATTGCACAGGTAATATATAGGGCTTTGTGATGAACAGGGCCAAGAACTTTGCAGTCTTTTCATAGCTAGGTTGCTGTGTGTGGGTTAGCCTGGAATAATGCAAAGAAGAGCTAGTGCATACCAATTGGCCAGAATCTCTAAGTGTCAGCAGAAAGGATTTTTTTGAATTATTTCCAGAAATCAGAAGACTCTCCTGAGTGATTCTGAAAAGCTGTTTAATTACAGGGCTTTCTCCTATGTTTGAAACTCCATCCATAATGCTCAGCTAGCTGCCCTGGTAAAAAATTTGTCTTTTGTATATAGTGTGTACCAGAGACTCACTAGACTTTATATTTTAAAAATGTATATAAAAAATTATTGCTGTCTCTTTTTGAAATCTACCCTCCCTGAAACCTTGCTGTGACATTATTGAAATCAGTAGTGTTAGATTATCTACAAGGAAGAATTTAGTCCAGGTGCTTTCTCTTCAATATCTTCACTGCAACAAGTATTTTTAATTTTGCATATTTCCTTGCTCAACTATGTATGATTTTTTTTTCAAAGAAAATAAAGTAATCACACCATCTTTTTCTCATGCAAGACTTTTCTTTTTCTTTTTGTTTACTTCAGCTGCAGAATTCCCTGAAAAGTGATTTGTGCCTTGATCAAGGGCCAGACACGGAGAATATTCCAATCATGTATATCTGCCATGGAATGACACCACAGGTTAGTTTGTCTAATGATCTCTGATATTGCAGCTGCTTTTAGTAGACTGTGTAGGAGGAACCATCTTGTACCTGTCATTGTTTTCCTGCCACAATACCTCTGTAAGCTGTTCAGTAGCTCTTCTATAGAAAGCTAGAATGTTTTTCTGCCATAAACTGAGGATCACTGGTATATTAGTGCTTTGACAGTGAGTTTGTTTATTCAGTTTGAAAGAATTTAAGGAATACGAGAGTCAGCACTGATCCGTATTTGTCAATAAGAGCTTTCATTTCTGATCTTTAGCTGTGCATGTCGTATGGATGAAACAATTAATTTTAAAACATTTTACATACATACATATGTATGCTCACAGTTTATTTATACGTTATCTGAAGCAACATCTTTTTTACTTGATATATTTACTGTCTTATTTTCACAAATGTACAGCCACCTTCTTCACACCATACAGCTGTGTCAAATTCCAAACCCTGTTCTCATGAAAGCCCTTTTTATAAAGCTCCTTTTTTTTTTTTCTCTGCTGTTGTCCTGTTGCTGTAGTATGTGCCAAAGACTCAAATTACCAAAACCTTTCCATTTTCTTACACAACAGCTGGATTTTTTAACGTGGCAAATGAGAGGGTTAAGACATTGTATCTCCCCAAGTGGCTAAGTGTGTGGGCCTAGGTGAAAGTGTTTCTAGGCAATAGTGAACTGGAAACATTTGGTGAAATGCAGATATGATTCCGTACTTCCTTACCAAGTTACACATACTGCACTGTGTTCTGCACTGGCGTCCTTTGCTGAGGGCCTTTAATATTGATCACTAGTGGCATCATGCTTGAGTAAATTATGAATGATGAAGACAAAAATATATGAAAATCTCATCCATCAGACTTGCTCACTGCATGGGCTGTGGCTTATTTGTCACATAATTATGTGGTAACCACTGTTTGCCTCCAGGAGGTTTTTAAGCTAGTCCTCAGTGTTCGCTAAGGAACTGTGTAATTCACCTGTAAGCCAGAGCCATCATTCTTCATCTTCTGGGAGGACGCCATAACTCTCTTCTGGCATATCATCTGTGATAACAACACACTACAGGCACGGTTGTAAATTCCAATTAGAAATTTTAATTGTAGTTAAGAGACAAACAACAATAACAAAAGTCACTTCAGTTAAGACAGTTTAGTATTCACCAGATCAAGAACTACCTTTGTATATCCTCTGAAGTTCTGTGTAAATGAGATAGCAACAAATAAATGGCAGAGGGAAGAGAGGCAAGATGAGGCAATCTTGACAAGATTCTGTTCCTTTCATAATTACAATGTTGTGTCTCCTTCCCATTACTATGTATTTAATTTTGTAACTAATGATGTTAAAACACCCCCCCAAAAGGCCCATATAGGAGCAAGTGAGCGAGAACTTTCTTTAAAAGAGGAGTGGACTTTCTCTGTGTTAGGGATTATGATATTAACAGGGAAAGCACTAACAAGCATTACTTGGCATACTTCTACGAGATTTCTATTGCACATACTGCATCTCTTCCTTAAGCAGAGCTGCAGCCATTTACAGTTTCTCTAGCATATTGGAAATATTTGAATAAATGTTCCTTTTAATCCTAGTGAACTTGCCAATAACCACAAAAGATGTTGGTGAGATGCTAATTTTATTCTAGTAGTGGTGAAATGCTGTATAAAGGGGGTTATTTTGCCCTCTTGGCAGTTCTTACCAAAATAGATTGGTGAAAAAGATTAGCCCCCTGATTCAGGACTGCTTGTCTGACTGAGGGGTTTGGTGATGCCATTCTTAGCTCTGGTGCAAAGTTTTACTGTTGCAGCTATACCATTTATGGTTTTAGAGCTGCCACCATGGAGGGTTTTGCACAATTGCATCTAGAGGTGCATTAATATATCTGTCTGCCAGGAGCCATTCCCTCATACACAGTTTAAGTTGTGGTTCTTAGTTACCACTGTAGCCTCTCTTCTAAACTGGGTAACTTCCTTTTTTTTTTTTCCACTAACCTCTTTCAGATGTTTTTGGATTTTCATATTTTTACACGGGGAATGGCTTAGATGAGGTGTGTGACATCAAGTAATAGTTTCAGAATTGTCCATATAGCTGCTGTTTCCTTTTAGCATGTTTTGTACAAGAAAGAAATCACTGAAGTCAACAGAAAGGGAACTGCATACCTGACATTAAAAATCCGTGCTCCATTTTTTGCAGACAATATCAAGAACATCATGTGTAGCTTCATAATTAAAAGCAGTAGAAAATGGCAAGGAAATATCCTCAAATATTGCAACGAAATGATAAGAAATAATTTTCCCTGCAGTGCTTCAGTTTCATTTTAAGTAGACATCAGAATTAGTGATGGTAAGACTTCTGTGATTCAGATTCCCCAACCTTTCAGCAATCCACTCCATATGTCTACCGTAACTAACATTAGCATATTCATAGTTCAGTCCTGCAAGTATCTTAGAGCGCTTTATAACTGTGTTTATTTTGTAGTACTGTTCTACAAATAGAGAAACTGATGCAAATCTTACATGTGGTTAAATAGTAGAATGGAATGGAAAATGAGAACCTAATCTGTCTGTTTCCTTAGTCCTCTGATATTACTAATGAGAAAGAATTTCTCACAGCAGTGTATTTGGCTTGGCCTGAAAAAGCAGAGGGCACTTGAAAAACTAGAATCCACGATTAGGTGTGTTTTGTACCCTCCTTCTGTCTTCAGAGAGTGCTTCCCAGGTTAGCTGTATTTTGTCCTGGTTGCCAGAAGCCTGGACACTTCAGGAGTTATGATACCATCCACTGAGTAGAGCAACTTCTATGTTCAACCAGTGAAAAGAACAAAATGGGTGGCGATCTTGCAATGCGTTCTCATGAATTTAAGGGAAGAATCGCTATTACTTTACCTTTAGTAAGAACGATTTCATTACAAAATGTTGCCCAGATAATTATAGATTCTGTCGAGAACTTCCTTGTCTTTCTAAGTGCACAGACATAACAGCATAACTTTCTAAGTTGTTGATTCTCCTCCGATTCTGCTGCTGGAGTGTATTGCTTCCTAAGAATCACGTTCTCCCATTTCTGCCTTTAGTCACTCTCTGTCCAAAATCAACCCTGTCGTTACTACTCCCATCTGTACAGCAACATGCAGTATGTTGGCGTAACTCCCCAGACTTGTCAGCACGAACATCACTATCGCACCTGAGCATCTGCTATTACTTCTCGTAGTCACCATGGGTACCGGGCAGCTATTAGACGTGCACAAAGTAAGTCCATAAGGTGGTTCTGGTACCTTTGGTGTGCTGACGGTCAACCGTTTGGAAGGGGCTTTTAGTGTGTGTCTTAGCCTGTCATATCCAGTCTCTTCTGCTGTGCAGTGCTGCGGCTTCTTAGAAGTCAGTTTTGTTCAGCTGTTCTGCAACTATTAAAATAGCTCACATAGTAAATGTAACATGGTGAAACAGTTAACAGTAGTTAAAATAGGTTCCTACTACGCTGTTCAGTGGTGGTAGAAATCATGTTGCTTCAGTTGCGTGAGATCAGCTCAGAGGCAAAGCACAACAGCCCACAGTTGTTCTCGGCCAAAGAGGCTACTCTGGAAACAGCTGGGGAGTGTGAGGAAGCAGCCCCCCTTCTGTGTGAAGATAGAGGGAAACAGGAAAACTGGGAGATGAGGTGGCCTGGCAGTAAGGGAGAAGAGGAAAGGAGAGAAATGTAAAGGAAAGAAGGGAAGGCAGAAGAATAGTATTGGCAAAACAGTACAAAACATATAGTTCGTGTGAGATTGTTTAGTTTTTGCTGTGTTTTTTAAAAGTTGTTCATGCAGAAAAGGATAAAGATACTGTTTTAATTCTTGAACTTGTTGAATCACAGCTACAATTCAACCATACGTTTAGGCTTTAAAAGGTCCATTTCCAGCAGTGCCCCCATTTTCAATGGAAAAGATGGTTGCTTGTAGTTGCAGTAAGTACATGTGCCTGGCCTGACTGCGTTCTCTTCCTAATTCTGGGAATTGCCTGAGCCTGGATGTTTGGTGTTGTTTAAGACTGGTGTTTAACCAGGCCTGTAATCTTGAAGGCAGACTGATGACAATGTGTCACTTGCATTAAAACTACTCCTGAGTGATAATTTGAAGATTCTTTCCTGAGAATGAAACACTACATTATTAGAGACTTTATAACTATTGTATAATAAACAAGTACCATCAGTCAATGAAGTGATATTTAAAGTACAGATTTAGCTTGAAAAGTGCTTGTGATTGAGGGGATAATGGGCAGTTCTGTGTTCCCTTATTCAATAGCTTCTGGCTCATATATTTCTCAATTTATAAGCAGTTAAACCATGAAGCTCATCCAGGGGTGTGAAAGTCAATACAAACCAGTTAGATTTTGAGGAATTCAAGTTGAGGACCAGGGTCAGAAGACTAGATTGGGAGAATTACTAGAAAAGAAATGCAGGTGAGAAGGGACACCCATTCATATCCTTTCATATTCTTGCAAGAGATTGCAGAACTGACCCTCAGAAACCAATGACTACAGCCCTATCTGGTATGAATTACTGTGTCTCTGCTGAAGGCAACGAAAGGAAGTCATGCCAACAAGTAGAGCTATACCAGTTTACACTGTATGAGACTCTGACCTGAAAGCTTTATGTTGTATTCTAAGCACAGTGTGTGAAGTACTGGGAAACAGTGGTTACAAGAACTCCCATGAACTTCTAAAAACTCTTTGTATGATTCATGCGTGCTCCTTTTAAAATGTTACTTATGTATATTTTTGTAAAAACTACTTTTTCTTCAATGTAATTTCTTAGCATGGTGGTTGTTCATACACAAATATTTGTTCATTTGTAAACAAGAATGTTTATGAGTAAAAATGATTATCACTGAAGGCATTTATATTCCAGTAAAAAAGTACAAGGTTGATCACAAACACTGTATAGTTATTAGTCCATTTTCTAAAACCTAGGAGAGGGAACAATTCAGAGATGTTCAGCAGAAAATTATCAAAATAATTAAAATAGCTTTGCAAATAATTTAAAAAAAAAGAAAAAGAAATTTGTCAGTTTACTTTAACTGAATAATTTAGACATCTAGAGCAAAGTTAGTTTGATCTTCAGGCTATCAAGACATTACAAATATAAACATCTCAAAATTGAGTTTTAATAGAGCCTTAATTTTAGTAAGCCTGTTCCAGTGCTAAAAAATTTCTTTAGATTCCTCTGCCTAATGAAATTCACATGGTATTGGACAATCGCCAGTGCCAGGAAAGCTGGGAGAAGAACTGTGTGCTTTGTCAGATGGAGTGTTAAGGGAATTTGGAAGCAGAAACAGTAGCCCCCTTAGGAGTGGTTTTCTGTGCGTGTGAAATATGCTGACCAAGAAGCATTATATACCATTTTAGAAAGAGAAATTGATAGCATGTGCTTGTGTCCTTTACTACAGGTTAGGCTTTCCTTGACACCTTTCCATTTGCTTTTAAAATAATAAATAATGGAAATACTGAATACTGCAGCTGCTTTTCCTTGACAGTCTTGATTCTGCTGCCAACAGAGCACCACAGTATTGCTGTCCTGAAAAGTTTTAGGTAAAGGAGTTTCTGAAGTTCAAGAACAGCATATAGCTGTGATGACTCAGATCCCAAGCCTGGCTTATGGATGAATACGTATTCTTTTTCTCCTACAGCTGAAAATTAAACTTATAGTGAAATCATAATTATTCTAGGCCAAAAATACAGCATTCTAAGAAACTACTATGAAATACATACATTTCAGAAAACGAGGTTTTTTGTTATTTAGAAGTAGGACCCTGTTCTGAAGTGCGTGTGTAAAATCCATAAGCGTTGCAAACTGAGGCTCTGTGCAAGCAAATAGTTAAACAGAAGGTCCCACATCTAGCAGCCGCTGATACCAGCACGTTTCAGTGGTGGTGAGGGAGTAAGGAAGAACAGAACAAAACTTGGTGTGGATCAATGATTCACCCTTCAAACTTGAAAAATCACTGCCCTGAAGATGAGATGTTTACAATATACATTTTCCTTTTTAAGCAATAAAAAGAAGCACAGCAGCTGTGTTAACAGCTGTCAGTCACATGCAAACTCACAGCTGATGTTCATGTTTGTCTTCAAGGTAAACGTTAGACACATTCAACGTCTGTGTATAAGACAGTCTGATCTGACATCTGCTCTGTGTAGTACCATTTCTTTCTAAGGACCTGCTAACGCATTGGTCTGAAGTTAACAATTACCTGGTTTATGATAATTATTTTATGTATGCAGACACATACAGAGTGCTATACAGAAAATGAACTGTACAAGACATTCAGTTATGTCTCGGTCCCGATACTTTGCAGTGAAAAGTCACACGGTGCAGTAGAGAGAGTCGTCATTCCTCTCTTTGTACAGCCACAGTGAGTACGTTGTTGTTCATACAAAGTGAAGCAGCTGCTTCAAGGTTGCAGCTCAGCTGGTCGGCCTGATTCTTACAGGAGAGCAGACATCAATCAGTCCCTGGCTTTGGCGAGCCGTTCAGACTGTGCTGGGTGCTGCGGTAAGCCCTGTATGGTTTGTCATGTGGCTGCCTGAGATCCTGCCAGCGGTGCAGCCTTTTTCCTCTCAGTCTGTCTCTGCAGATGCTGCAGATCAAGTGTCCCTGCAGAGGGGTCTGTGCTTCTCTTCGCCTTCTGCCAGAGGCTGTGTCTGACAGAGCACAGAGTCAGGCTCGTTCTTTCCTTTGCCTTTTTCACTAAGTCTTGTGAAATTATCTAAGCACTGGGCCGAACGCTAACTTTACGTTCATACAACGTGTTTTCTGGGAACGGGTGTTTCCGCAGTAAATGCTTCTGGAACTAGAATAGCTATTTTTATTTAATCTAGGTTGCTCAGTTCAGTAAAGGTCCGAGTAATAGAAGATAAAGTTATAGAGTTAGTGAAACTGCCTAGTAAGGATGGTCATAAGCATTAATGAATTGTAATTTTTATTTCAAATATATTCTGTAAAGGGCCGGCTTGCTATGGCAATTAATTTCTTATGTAACACATTCCTGCTGAGTAGTTTATTGAGGCTATTTATATTTATGTTAATTTCTTTCAGTGCATAAATCCTGATTTTGATCTTAGTAAAGTTAATAGAAACTGTGACCTTGTTTGCAATGGAAGCAAAATCTGGTGTTAGTTTTTTGCAATCCCTTTCAAAATTTAGAGTTTTTTTGATATACACCTGAAAAGCTAAATCCAGCGAACACTTATTCAAAGCTGCAGCCTCTTTAGAATATATGAGAGGTACGTCAGGGAGCTAGAGAGATGTTTCAAAGGCTTCCAAAACCAAGCAGTCCTTACTTGGCCTAGCACAGGCAGTACAACACTTTCTCCTTGGGGACATGTTGTGGATGAAAACTGTAATATAGGTTATGTTCTTCTTTTAGTCTTTTTCCTTAAGTTTGATTTTGGCCAAATTCTCATTATTTACTTCAGTGCAAAGTTTCAGAGAGACAATTTGTTAATCTGATTTCTAGTTTAGGTGCAAATTTTGTACTGAACCATCTGCTATAATTAAATTATTTCTATACTTGCTGTGGTTTGATTCAAGAGGCTTTCTGCTGACACAGATAATATGACCAGTTACCCAGTATGCTGTATTGCTTACCTCATTCAAATTCAGTATCTATTTCCAGGCAGGAGAGATTCTCTTAAACTGAAGAGAGTTGTTCATTCACAAGTGAAGATCAGTGGTGTTGAATTATTCCTTGTAAACTACTGGTACATATCTGATCACTAGGGCCATTGTCTGAGTAAGAACTAGTGAGTGATTTGTAGACTATTTTTCAGCTGACTGTAGGTCTTTATGATTGTAGGACCAGAGACTAACCTGTCTCTTCATTTTATGAAAGTATCAGACACTATGAACTTCATTCTCCGTTCACAGGGTAAAAGACACTTGAATTTAAAAGAATGAGCACAAGAGGTCCTCCTTCAGGTTTCAGACCTAGGATAGAACAGGTCTTTTGTGTTTTCCACTTCACTGATTAAAAACAAAAGCAAAGAAAAAAAAGCTGTGGAACTGCATTATTCTGGATCAGACAAAATATCTTCTACATCCATCAATTTGGAAATAACTGAAAGGATATTGCTGCTTATTTATTTTTGTGTTTGAAACTATGTAGTGTAAAAACATTGTGGATGCCTGTGAGAATTGAGAGAACTGATCACTTGGAATTGAAACTCCAACCATTGTGAAATGAAATAGTTGAAAAGCTATCATTTTTTTCCTAAGAGTAACATTGATTTTCTCATTTAGGAGCGTATAGCATTTATGTACTCTTGGAGAAATGGGTTTGTTTCGAAGAAATTTTTTGTTTCAATAGGATGGCCTAGAATTAAAAGACTTACAAATGCCTTAGATGCTTTTGAAATCAATATTCTTGCCTACTGTACAGGATCACTGCTGAAGGTGAGCATGAATAATGAAAAAAGAAAATATTACTAGAGAACTATAAGCTGAAATCAGTGATCTGGCTAAAGTAGTAATCTTGACATTGAGGTTCCAGGACCTGAATTGCAGTGAAAAAGCAAGAATTCAGGAAGTAATTCAATTTTTTTGAGTGCTATGGATATTTAGGACCAGAAGAAAAAACATTAAGAACTTGAGTTACTTGAAAACTTAGACCCAAGAAGGTTCTGAGACAACAAAGGTCTTTTTTAATTAATAGTGCCTAATCAATAATAATTCTTCTGAGAACTGACTGCTTGTTTTATGCAGGTAGATGCAGCAGAAGAGTCAAAGCTAACTTGGCCAGTGCCACAGATGACGTGTGCTTGAAAAAGCAAATAAAACCCCAAACCAAAAACACAACAGGAATAAAAGCAAGTGTTCGTAATATACCATTATCTGTTCAGTCATCCATTGTTCGAAATAAAAGGGAAATGCTAATCTCTGGGAATGGATAAAGGTTCTTTTAAGATAGCTGTACTATTTAATATCTTGCAGTAGAGGTACTGGTGCAATTTTGCATACATTACAAGATGTGCGGAAAAGATACAGAAGCATAAGCTGACCTTTAATGGGAGGAAAGATTGCAAATGCTGATCACAAGTAATGTCAGAAGGGTACTCAGAAAGTGCTATCAAAGACGTTCAGTTAGAAAGCTTTTGCCTAGTAAAGCAGAATTCCATAGAGATAATAGAAACTTCAACTGGCAAAAATTCTGATGTAATTTACCTGGACTTGATAAACTTAGCTTTCATCACATTACTGCAGAAAAGAATAATGCACCATGTCAGCAAAAAATACTAGTAAGCAAAGTTGTGGAGTGCACAGAGAAGTACGCTGGGGACCACAAAGAATGCTCGTGCACGGAAACAATAGGATTAATAAATTAGCACCTCTGTTCTCCTCTGTTGTATCATACAGCTCACAGATCTGTTGTTGGGGGTGGGGTGGTTTGTTGTGGTTTTTTTTTTTTTTAAGAAAAATGGGTTAGTTGATATTGCTATACATTACAGAAGGTTCTTCCCAGGGTTTTTTTAATAATATATGAAGTATTTCCACTTTATGTTTTATGTATCATGTTAACATTACCTTTTGTACTTGCCTCTCAGCCGTTGGCTTATCCTCTTCGTCTTGAATTCTGTTGCATTTCTATATGACTAAATCCTAATTTGACATCATTATAGTCTTTCTTGGTTATTTTGTTCACTGTTTATATGTTTGTTATTGATATAGGAGGAGAGGGATTTATATCTGCTGCGTCTATAGTTTGACTGGAAACTATTCAGCATTTTGTTAAATAGGTGAGGCTGATGCAGGAAAAGAGGCCAAGTGGAATATCAAAGAAGTTGGGTTTCAGGCTATTTAAAGTTAACATCTTCTTTTGATTTCTTTGCATTTTATAAGATTCAAATCATGGTTACTCCACTTGTGATGGTCACTGTAAGAACTTTCTTCCCTAGTTCACGTTTTTAAGGCAATTTGCCCAGAATATCTGTAGTAGAAAAACTTTATTGAAAATGTAATTGAAACAAACTGTTGTGAGGAAGTGCAGTGCCTAAGAATTTAAAATTATCAGAGCATTTCAAGCTCTCATGTAGTGTTTTAATTTAGAAGAGATTAGAGTTGTTAGCCTGACTATTATACAATAGTTCAAAATTGTTCTCATCTGGGAAATAAAAATGCACACACATTTCCAGGCATTTTTTTTTCTTGTGTTAGAATATGTAACTTTTTGTATGGATAGTTTTGGCCAAAAGGATTTCAACAAGTTAAAACATCAAAATATTTGAAAACATGAAGGTGAAATACTGCTGAGCTTCTAGGTGATAAGCCTGGCACTGAATTTTGGATTCAGATTCTGTGCTTTTCACGTTGAACACTAAGCGGATTAAAGGTAACACTGCCTTTCGTGCTCGGTTCAGTTCAGGGGTATAGGCTTACAACATCTGTTACACACACCCAGTGAGCTGGTGCCAAAGGGCTTTGGAGCTAAACCCCCTGAAATATACTGGCTGTTGTGTTTTAGAAGCTACTACTGACTTTTGCAATGGTTGACTAATAGCCTGATCTTGGAGCATAAAGTTGTTCCACTCAGAGATCTCACTCAAGCACTTTGTAAATGAGCACTACTTGTGTGGAGTGATGAGAGTTGTTTCCTCCCCATGGGTACTTGGCCCCCTGAAAGCAGTAAAGGAATACCACAGAGGGACCAGCTATCTTCAGAAAGGAATATGGCTTCTAGCTCAGCATCAGTGAAGTGGTATTCCCTGGCTTGAGGCCATCGGCCATGTTGCTACCAACGCTGTAAACGCCTCGTGATCCCTTCAACAGAGACGTGCCGGCCTTGGGACAGCACACCTGTGCTACGCTGCGTGGTGCTCACAGCCAGCGGGGCCTTGCAGAACACCCAGCCTTGGGATCTCGTTAAGGGGCCGTAGGTAATGTACACTCTGCCCTCCCCAAGGTGGAGCCGGCTGTACTCCACCTAGAGGGAGCTTTTGATGTCTGGACTGAATGACTCCTCTTAGGTCTTGGTTGTACTAGAGCATTGTTGTCAACACCGTAGCAGTTGAGAACTGCTAGAAGCTGTACCTGCTGTCCACAGGGGAAAGCAGTAGCTGTCTCTGGCCTTGGACGTGATGTGACTGGAGAAAAGTGTGCTTCATCTTACTCAGTTATATCTTAATCATTTCAGTGGTACTTCACAAGTGTCCATGTATTTTTATTCTTGTAACAAAAACGCATTAAGTGGCTGTCCTGAGGCCACATACTCACAGTACCCTGATACTCCATATGCTACTTTAGTGTTGAGTTGAAATATTTTTTAAAACTGAAATTAACTTCCCATTTTCTGTTAACAATAATTTTCTGACAGATGGAATAGGGTAAAAATTTGCATAGTTCAGTTGATTTTCATCTCAAAAATACATAGTGCAATCAAAAAAGAAGGACAGGGCTTTCCTTTGCTAAGTTGAAAATGTTTTTAATGAATGCCTTTGGAGAAATAAAACAGCTGTGTTGGGTACCTGCAGTGTCTCATAATCTAATACTATTTAAGCATTTCACATTTTGTAAGCGCATTAATTTGAAATAGATCAGAGTTGCATATTATGTAGCAATTACTAGAGTTATCCATATTTTAAAGATGTCTCTTCTCATTGCAAATTGGAATTTCAATCAGCAGTTTTTAAAACCAATTGTCGCTTACAATATAAATTCAGCATAAAACCAACATAGTTATTGGAACACATGTATAGCACTTGGAGATTGATGTAGTAATTGTCGGATTGTTGTCAATTTAAACATTCTTTTGATTGATGTTATACTATGTCATTTGTTACTTCATCAGGGTTAAAGTTCTGAAGATCAGATTTTTGTTTCTCAAATTCTTGACAGTATGTGATTAACTGTTAGAGAAGGTAGTTAATACAGTAGATGGAAGATTCGCTTTATAATTTCTTTAGTTTTATTGATAATTTTATTATGTCATTCCATTAATTGAAGTCATCCACTGGCTCATTTAGAATTCATGGACCAAATTCAGTCCCCATGAAAGCATATTTAACTCCCTCTGTAATTACATGAGCTGTAGTACTTTCACAGCATTCATTCAAATTCTGATCAGCAATTCAGTTTCAGCTTAGTTTCTCTCTGGTATTGTTCACCACTTGCAGAGTAGGGTTATTTGCAGAAATGTTTATGGAATGATTGTATCCACAGTGTGTTTCTGTGAATAAGGGTGGGTTTTTTTCTTTTGTTAATTAACCATCATTTGTCCAATGAGGAAGCAGAGAGAATATCAGAAATTATTTGTTCACATAAAATCTTGATTGAATATTTATAAGTAACTGAAAAAAAATCTGCATTGATTTGTAAGCCAAGAAAAGAGCTATGTTTGTCAGATAATTTGTTTGAAATCAGCAATCAGACTAGCTCTTAGCAAGAGCTGAGTTCAATCTAAACCTGGTTATATTTACAGAGTAGAGGTATTTTCCCCAAAAGAAAATATGGGATACTAGGTACTTTAATTTAGCATTGTTTCAAGAACCAATGGATAGAAACTAAAGCCAGCTGGATACAAATTCGGAATACAGTGCGTGTGCCTATCAAAGCAGATGAATAGACATCATAAGAAGCAGTGACAGTAACTGTTGAAGTAATCAAAGATGATGCAGTTTTGGAAACTATAATTTAATATGATACAAGTTATTTGACTTAGAGGTAAGCAGGTGGAAGTATATAGTTCGTGGCATATGGAAGATCAAAGTAAAGAGACGGCCCTCTGGCTTGCAAATCTACTAACGTGTCTACTAACTAAGTGGCAATCACAGCTACAACTTCTTTCCATTTTGATTCAATTTAGAATATACAGAAATGACACCAAATGTTACAGTAGAAGAACAATTATATGCCTTTAAAGAAATTGGTAATTTTTTTTTAATGTGGTTTTGTAACATAAAGAACCTTATAGGTTTAAAAATAGTTGCTTAAAAATTTCTTGAATCATTTGCCTTCCTTTTTTTTTTTTTTTTTAAAGTTTGATTAAACAAATTCAACAGGGGTAGCTCTGCTATGCCAAGCCTATCTGCTCAGCTGGCTGTCCAGAAAGGCTTAGAGCAATCAAGTGAAAAAGCTGATGAATGCATTTAAGTCATTCAGATGTTACTACAATATTAACTTTGTATTTGTTTAGCAGGAAACTGCACTGATTGCGAACATTGGAGCTTTGTTGCTTTTGCTATGTTAAAGATGTAGTGATTTATTCAGCATTCGTATTCCACTCAGCGTTTATTTTTAGTGCTTTCGAACTCTGAAATTACCCTTAACATTGTGAGGTCTACATTGACTGACTCATTAATGGCATCAATTTTGGAAGGAAAAAATAGCAGTACCACTTATGAACTCACAAGTTTTGTTAAAATATCAAGTTTAAATAAAAAAATGGAGAAAACTGAGATAGGTTACCACATTAAACCCGGAACTGCTCTAGATCATGCTGCTTTGCATTTAGAATGGAGGTGTGTCACCAAAGGGCAGGGACAGAACTCCGTATGTAAGAAGGAGATCATGCCAGTGATGGTAAGTCAGAGCTGTGAATTTCAGGTCGGTTTTGGGTTTTAGTCAAATCTTCTATTTTCTATTAACACCAAATGCTTAAATTTTTCATTGTCTTCAAATGTGTTCACATGAGGAAATCTCCCATTGTTCGAATAGAAATTATTAAATACCACTGCATTAGTGCAGCACAATGTGATAAAAAAGGTTTCCCTTGTTATAATGTGCCTGCACAGTGTTTTCATAACATGGGCATACAGTGGGTACCAACTGACTTCAAAATGTTGTGAGATGTCAGCATTATATAAGCACCATACAATTATGTAGTGTTGCTAGATAGAATTATGACAATGACTGACTAATCTTTTTTTTTTTATTTATTTGTGTCCAATGTAGTCATGACACTAAGTCCTTTTACCTATTGGATTGATTTAAACTTATCATCCAGTTTAACCTTTTTCTTGTTAGTAACTGTGAATTTTGGGTTTTTTTTAAGAATTTCCGAAGCAGTCAGATTGCTTTTTTCCCAGATTACATTTTTTAATTCAATATGATAAGTAACAGAAGTAATTGCAAGTGTTTGCAGAACGATGGACTGGGAGAATTGGGACCTTCTCGAGCACTCAAGGCAAATTTGAAGATAACTGTCAAGTGAGCTGAATGTTATTCTGCCAGATGTGTGACGTACATGGTTAATACTCTGAAGTACCTCATTTCCCACTTTCAACAGCAGCCATGCTGAATAATTATGGATCGACTGTTTGCTGCAGAATGCCCATTTATGGCTTCTAAATATATTTTTAATACCCTATGTAGCTTGTTTTCAACTAAAGTAAAAGCTGCCCACTGTAGACTCCATTCATAACTGCACATAACTAATGTGAAGGAATATTGTAATCTTAGAAGTACTACCTGAGATGATAACTCTGTAGTTATAGTCACTAAGAGGGAAAAAAACAACACAAGAACTGTGGCAGGTTTGATCTTTCTCTTTGACTTCCTTGGTACTCTTCAAACTTCTAAAAATCAATGCTGATTAACTTTTTTGTTAATCACACAAACATTACTTCTTACGATTCTTCCTGTCCCTCCAACTTTGTTGTTCTCCAGATGTTTGCATTCTTATACTTACGGGAAGCTATTTCCCAGAATCACAGAACGGTTGAGGTGGGAAGGCACCTCCGGAGATCATCTAGTCCAACCCGCCTGCTCAAGCAGGGTCAGCCAGGGCAAATTGCCATCTCACAATACTTTCTTTTCCTATTCTGTCTGTACAAAGCAGATGAAACGCAGCTCATCTTGGGCAAGTGAAGAGTCCTCTGTATGAGCACATGTAAGTGGCATTGAAATAATTCTGTCTCTTCCTGTATTTGCCAACTCCAAGCCAAGAATTGTGTCTGGCCAAGGCTGAAGAAAAATTCCTATCAGGAAAAAAGTTCCATGGCCTCAGGTAACCATCACTTTCCTAAAAGGCTAAAAGTTACCCAAGAATTGAGAAGGATATCAAAGAAACACTAATATTTCTGACACCTGTTGTTAGCTCCCTACTGTGAGCAAGCCAAGCATTAAGGATGTAAGGTAACTTTAATCAAATGGAGTAACCCATAAAACTGTTTCATCTTCAGTACAAAACAGTAGCAGCTGTGATTCAGTAGCGTGTACAACAATCGGGATGAGGCCCCCCAGGTGATAGTGACAGATAAGCTCTGAGTGCTTTAGGCTAACAGGACAATGACTGTAGCTCTAATTTCAGTAAGGCTAGCCCAAGGATTGCAGTCAGTGCCTAAGGAAACATTATCTGGCTAACCCCCATGAAACGTGGATCAGGCTTTAAATGCAGAACAGCTTCAGACAAGTCACATACTTTGTGCAACCAGGGAACCAAATCTGGTGACCCGTGTGCTGTAGAGAATGAAAGGTCAGTAACAGTTTTATTGAGAGGGCAGATCACTTCATGTACATATTCTGAGATAATGAAATTTGAGGGAGTTTGAGTTCATTAGTATTAAGTTGATTGTTGAGGGAAGAAAGCATCAAAACAGTGTCAATAAAGAGCAGTACTCCTGTGAATAGGAAACATTTTGTATCACAAGTGCAAATGGATGCAAGTCATCTAAGAAATGCTAATTAGTTAAAAGGATTCCCTTGCAAAAACAGGCTTTGTGCAGAAGATTCAGGAGTGCTTATGAAGAGATGCTTAGGGAGGGACGTCAGCATTTGACCTCTCCTACTCAAAGACAGAACAGCTAAGTGAAAAACCTACATTAACGTATGTGAAAAGGCTTGCTTAGGAGCAGTTGTGCATGCATGAAGTTCAGATCTTACAAAACGGAAGAACTTTTTCTCCAGGTTTGTAAACTAAAAGCTGGAAAGCTGGATCAGTGATGTGAACACGTTGCTCCACTTCTCTGATGCGAAAACTGATGGGTCTACATGGACTTAGATTGTTTTTCTGCCCTGTCTTCAACACATTTTTCTTCCCTTCAATGACTACAAGCACAAAATTATAATAAATCTCTACAGTCAGATCTTAACAGGTCAGATTGTGCTCGACACTATGTCGGGATCAGGTACATTAGTCTGATTCAGTGTCTCAGATGAGGCAATAGCCTGTCACCTCAGCTTTCCCATTCATCTCCCAAGTTGTTCTTTGAATGTTGCAGGAGTAAAATTTTCTGGTACCTGCATTTAGGGCCGATGCGGTTTGGTTCACAAGGAAAGGGCTCTGTTGGCTTGAAGCAGACCATGAGATTTCATCTGAAATTTCCAAGAAGTTGGTAGTGTAATTTTTAACTCTCCAAGTTTCTTTCCTGGTGTGATTCTGACAAGTATAAGTCATGGAGTGAATTGTACTGGAGATTCTCTGACAAATTGCTCTCCTGTCACTCTGGTTATCAGCATAACAACAGTGCTTTTTGAAGAGGAGCATGCCGAAGGAAATAACTTGTAGTTAGTTGTAGTTCTGTCCTCCAGATGCGTACCAAGGAAGGATCTGGACCAGTAGTTTGTTGACTGAAAATCCGACATTTTACTCCAGTCTGTTTTTGTTTGGGGGAAAAGGTATATATAATTAATGTGACTTTAAGTTAAATTTAGCTCTGCAAATGCTCTTTTGTGGTTTTGCTACACTTAATTCATGTCACAGACCAACATAATATGTAGAATATAGAGAAACCTACTCAGTGAAATAGGTTTTCCCATGTAGTAATCTTCTTGTAAGCAGAAGTTCAGTGTAGGAGAAATCTCCCTTTACCTGAAAAATCCAAGATCCTTGAAGCAGTGTGAGGCCAGCACATGTCTACCACAGAACGGTAAGATTTCCAAAACCCACAGCAGGAGACTGCAGACATCACGATCTGTGGTCACCTGCTCCGTTGACATACTGACGAAACTCAGGACGTGGCTGCTGGTTCAGTGAATTACACAAAGCTTTGTGGTCACAACAGCCCAGTTGTGGAGAGGACGGGATGCGAGTATTGAATTGTCTCTTTCATAAGCTTCTGCACAGGCTGCCTGGGCCTTGGAGCTGAGTGTCTAGGAATTGGGAGGGTCGCTCCCCTCCTTCCGGACAGTTTGGCGTGGGTGCATGGGTCAGGGCTGCGGCCGTGTGTCTCCCCTTGGCAGTGCCTAGCACAGCATCTCCTCAGTCGTGAGCATGGGCCATCCACCCCTGGGAAGGAGGGGAGGAGCGGGGAGGGAGCGGTTAATTCCCAAACCCCTATTTCTCCGCTGCACGCCCCTGCACTCCTAGGGGGGATCTGGTCCTAGAGGGCCCATGGGGGGACACAGATTTGCGCTTTGTGGAGAATCAACTGTGCAAAATGGTACAAATCGCTAAATAGTTTATTGTACAATGTAATAATCCTTCTTAGTGTTTTTATTCATACACAAATTAGGAGGTTGCTAACATCAGGAACTGTTGTTGTTTTAGAACAATCAAAAAGATGTTGTAAAATGAATGTACTTAAGAGAGTCCTGAAAGAACTGTATTATTTATATTGCAAATATTCATTGACTTCTAATTATGATTGACTGATGTGCCTAGTTTTTATATTAATTCTAAACAGCAAGACAGAGGGCTTTTTCTTGTCTTTACGTCTGTGTCCTGCAGATATGTTATAGGATAATCTACTTCAGATAATAAAGTAGAATCTCCTAAGACAGGCAGAAAATGCAGGGGAAAAATCTGTGACGTAATCTGCCTTTCGTGGGGAAGGCGGCTTAGCCTCACAGCCTAGGGATAGCTCGGCAGCCTGAACCTCAGCACAGCTATTTTAGCTATTCACTGTTGCACTTGAAGGTCATTTAAACAACCTGGTTTTGGAATTGTTGGTTTTACTTTGCTGCCTCATCCACCTGATGAGCTGTTACTCTGAAAAGCTGAGTCTCTTCTCCTTGGCCTGTGGGTACCTGTAAGGCCTAATTTTATATGTGAGCCTTCACGGCATGATTGAAAGCCCCATAAATCAAGCCCTAATGAATGAAAACAGGGGGGGAGGTATCGTACTGTTTGCACAATTAAGCAAGGTGCCTTTGCATATCATAGTATTTACTGTTTCATTTCTTACCAAGGTTTACAGCCTGCTTTGTGCAAGGGGCACAATATGAAGTTGGCAGTGTTCTTTGTCATAGACGAAATGAAGCCCACTCCTCACTCAAGAGCAGTAAGGGTTCCCACACACATAGGACAGTTGAATTGGCATTAATGTCCTGCTTGACATGAAAGCAATTTTCTGCTTTTTAAACAGTTTTATTTATTTATTTGTTCCTAGTCTAGACAGTCTTTTTAAGACTTAAGTGCTCATGGTAAAAAATCTTTGTGTATGGTTACTTCTAATGTCCTTCCTCATTTCCATCTTTCCTTTAAAAAATGTCATTAGCACTAAAAGTATGTTCAGTGATGAAAATGTATCAGGTGATGCTTTTCTTTGCCTTTTTCTTGGTGACCAGAAGAGCAGAAGAAAGGAGGAGTCTCTGGGATGTGAGTACAGTATTCCAGCCTGAGACACGTTTCGATTTTCTTTGCAGAGCTTTGTGAACTTTGCAATTTATTCATGAACACAGGCAGGATCGAAGCCACAGTTTTTGATGAGGTCGTAGTATACAGACTCTTCATTTAAATTCTAGATGCTGACTTTTTTCTGTGAGTGTCATTTGCTGTCACCCTGCAAACAGTGGAGCCACTACTTCAAGACATTTGGTGGGCAGGAAAAGTGCCATTTCTATTAAGGCACATATATTTCTCCACTTGCCTTGGAAGGCTTAAAGACGTTCAGGAAAGAAATTTCCTTTTAGGATACAATTGGGTTGGATAAAATTTCATGAGCTTCTGTCAGTCTCTACAGAGAGATCAACAATAAAGATTGAAACAAATCAGTTGAAGTGATGGACTTTGTCACTTGAAATACATCCTCTACAGCCAAGGAATAATGTTTTTACTTTTTGTAGGCCTGTGTATTTAAGGATTTGCTTTTATTTTGATGATGCCCATTTAAAATATCAGAAATCATTTTCCTCAGCTTAATGGGCTTAACTTGGTTTAAGAGGGGAAATACTACTGAACGTGCCAGGCTGGGAACACTGAGTAACTTTCCTTTGTTCTCCATGGGACTGAGAGGTGCACTAATCTGCACCTTTCATCCCTATCCACTGAAAAACCACACCAAAGGCACTCATCTGTTAAAGCAATTAGCACAAACTTAAAGCAAAATGTAAGTGGCACTCTGACCTTTTATAAAAAGAGAAAAGCTCAACCGTTGATGACAGAAGTGACCAACAAAAAAATGGCACAGGTGCTCTCTGCTCTTTGTTTTCTTTGGTGACTATCAGTTATGTCTGCACCATCAGTATTCAAACTAACTCATCCTCCATTAATCTACTGTTGTGAAGTTGGCTGTTAAGTCACATAAGTCATTTAAAGAAAAGGAAATCACAACATAGACATCAGATGTCTGAAAATTTATTTATATTATCACAAAGTACTGGTTCTTTTAAATATTAAATGTATGGCTACTAAACCCGGCAGAGATTTCATTTGTTATAGAGTAGTTTATTAAAAATCATGCTAGTGAGCATGAAAGTAGGCCATATATATTATTTGCCTGTTCTGTAATTATAGACTGTGTATGACATGAAAAACTGAGGCAAAACCTCTGCAAACTTTAATATTGTCAGGGTTTTACTCTGAAAAATGACTGATTCTCACCTGAGAAAGGACTACAGAAGTATCCACTGAGTATCTCAAGCAGCAGAGCTTGGTAAGAGAAGTGCTTACCACTGAAATTGCAGCACTAAATGTTCTGTATGTAGAAATGCATAAATACCTGCAAGTAATCAGCCTTTGAGATTGAGTTCCCAGATGGCAGTATGTCACACTCTCAGCTGTACGACAATTCCTGAAACCATGTGAGAGACTAAAACCTGAAGGAAATTGTTTATGCGAGCGGTGTACATCTGTGCTGAGTTTCTCTTGCACTTATGTGTTTCAACAAAGTAAAATTTTTTTCCCTTGTTTTGGTGTTTATTTTGAGGTCCTCTGCTGCACTGCAGAGGTTTTTCAAACTAGTCACTGTGTTAGAATATCGGTAGTACTTCAGATAGCTAGTGCTGCTCATCTCATGGGTCACCACATGGCATTCCTAACTAATTCACGAGTTTAATAATACCCATAATAAGACTTTTACCGTATAATTATTTAACATCAAGCACTGAGAGGTCAGGAGGTCAAGTGGGAGGTTAAAACTGCTGCTGCGGGAAACACTGCTAATAGGACTAGGTGAAACCTTCAGAGCTTCCCTTTTGTCAGTGGTGCCAGAGAGTCACGACAGACTGTGGGATGTCTTAGGCTATTACTTCAACTTTAATTTGCACATTAATTTCAGCATATTCAGTCCATTGTAACTTAAGTCTCTAACTGGGTTCTTTATAGCTTGGCTTCAGCTACCCTGCTAGCCTAGACTAAATGTAATGACAGGTAGCCCACCTTCCCATAAAATCTGGGGTGATTTTGAAAATCTCAGTATGAAGCACCTTTCACTGTTTTACATTCTGTGAGTCCTACCGGATATTTAGGTTCCAGCTTCACCTCAGTCTCGACAAGATGTTCCACTTGTGTTCTGACTGCAGCCTTTGTAGAAGCTGACTGCAGCACTCGTGGAAGCCAAAAAGAATTAAGGGCCTCTGTATCCACAGTCATTGCTCACTACCATACGGCATTAAAGACAACAGGACTGGATTTAAAAAAAAAAAACAAACCCCAAACCCTCAAGATCAAGATGTTACTAGAGTATCTTAATTAAGAAGGCGTGGCACCTGCTTGTAATTTGCCTGACTTAACTTATTAGTTGCAGACACAAAATTTTGTCAAATCCAGCTTAGAAAATGGTAATAATAGTAGAAATAACACAATTTATTTTAACAAACATTCATAAGATCATACCACTTGGAAAAACACATACATTTTTTCTGAGAAGTGGTAAGCTACCTGACTCATCCCTGGCACGACATTTTTTTATCATTATACTTATTATTGTAGTTCTAGGCATCCCAATAATGACCCAGAAATCTATTATATAAGTGCTCTACAGCCTCATAATAAAAAGCACGCCCTTGACTTGAAAAGCTAAAGTCTATAAATAGAGTATTGGGAACAGGAGACTGTGGCAGAGAGAAGGGAATGCTATGAGGTACTGACATAGCATTCTTGGGTAATGCTTTTGGTACATCAGAAAAATTATTGTGGGTTGGTTTTGTTTGGTTTTGGGGGTTTTTTTGAGACATCTGAGCAAGAGGGAAATTCTGTGGAGTGAGCAGAGGAAGATAAGTTCCTTGGAAGATGCCAGCATTACTTCTCTTAACTTTCAGGAATATTTGCTTGAAAAGTGTGCCCCATGAAGGCTAGCATCCTGATCTAATAAGGAGTTGGAAGATAACCTATTGATACTTGCTAGGCTGATAAGTGAAAAGAGGGGGTTTGAGGAGGGCTTTGAAAATGAAGCAGTTTATGCAGCATGGAAAACAGAACAAGTGGAAGGATATTGCCTTCCTGACAGGCAACCTGAAAACCAAGTTTTCAGAAGCATTCAGGATGGATTTGAAGAGGGTATGAGTAAGGAAGCCACTAAGGGTCAACTGAGTGGAAAAGCTGTATTTTAGAGACGTTTTGCAGGAAAAAAAAGGCTGTATAACAAGATTTGATGACTTTGGAAGAGGTTCGAGATGAAGATGCATGTTACAGAAACGCACGATTACCTGGATGTGACTCTGCCCATAGTAATGTGAAGCACTTGGGTCTAGCTGTGAGAAGGTAAAAATCTGCTTTTAAACCTGTTGATGCTGAGTCACCAAATGCTTATACACAGATGGCAATGAACTAGCTCAGATTTTAATTTGGCCAGAAGGAGTCAACTCCGGTGTAAAGGATGGACCAGTGCATCAGCATATGGGGACAATGGCTGAGTTTGTTTGCAGGTGCATACGTGTTGAAGGAGAAGAAAACAGGGTAAGACAGACATGGGGTTCTGTAGGAGTCCACAAAGAAAACTGTAAAGGGTAAAGAGGGATTAGTGGGAGAGGGAAAAGAAAAATTCAGATAGGACAAAGTCACAGGAGCCATAAGGCAACATGCTTTTTTAAAAAAGGACACAGTTGTCTATGCCAGAATGGTTCTGATGTATTTTTTTTACTGCCTTTTATTTTTTTCCCATGAAAGAATTGTACAGATCTTGTGC
The DNA here is from genome assembly GCA_008711295.1 of Anarhynchus alexandrinus. NCBI lineage: Eukaryota > Metazoa > Chordata > Aves > Charadriiformes > Charadriidae > Anarhynchus > Anarhynchus alexandrinus. The sequence continues at coordinate 3,335,807 of VUYV01000053.1, forward strand.
AGAGATAAGAGCAAAACCAAGAGAAGCTTTAGGAAGTAAATCAAGTAAAATTTTAACTTCTGTAGGTCTTGTTAATTCTGTAGCTACCAGCATTAGGAAAACTATGGAAGTAAGTACTGAAAGCATATATAAAAACAATGATTGACAGTTCTATTCAATTTAAAAAGTGGAGCTTAAGTAAGAGGATTTTTCTGTGCTTGTTTTAAATAAAACCAAAGCAGAATACCAAAGTAGGCAACAGCAGAATTAGGTATTCCACTGCAAAATAGGTTCATTAATTTAAATTAAAAAGGCTGGCATTGAGTTCGTCTCTGTTTTCTATTAAAATAATATGTTAACATTTTTGTATCTTTAAGCCTGTATTTATAGCATCACACTATATTATTTAAAGTTTCTGAGCACCTTGGCTTTGTAGCTATCAAACATTGTTGCTTTAGAGTTCAGAAGTTAATTAGTGCGTGGGCATGAAGAAGAGCAAGTAGGTCAGGTAATCAGTATGCTGGTGGGTTAATTCAGTAGATAAAAATCTAAACACTGAAGTGAAATAGTGAGTAGTTTCCTTCTTATGCACTTTACAATTTAAGTCTGAATTATGGTGTTGCTGCGCTTGGTATACCAGCTGTTTGTCACCTCATCAGTAAGACAAGTTTCATAGTGAATAGATCCTCAATGTGAATAAAATATGGTTATAATTGTTTTGAAGTTGTATCACAAGGCTGCACCAGCTGAAAACCTACCTCAGAAAAATTGACATGAATCTTGTCAGGGTTGACCTGTGGCGTAGGGGTAACTCTGTAATTCTCAGCCCCTTGTTCTTATGCTTGTACTTCTTCAGCAGCAAGTTTTTGTAAGGCAGCACAAGCAGCAGCGATGCTGTTGATTGTGGCTACAGGACAGCACAGCCTCTCTTTCCTGTCACTTCCTACATGAATAAGCAATGGAAAAAACACTTGAGTTTTATCTTAGTGATGTATTTGTGTTATAATGAACTTGGGTTCTGTCGAGAGTTTTCTTACCAGGGTTGGAAAGTGCTTTCGTTCAGATGTGGTTATGTAACAAGAAATGATGGAATAAAAGTCAGGAACAATATAAACAGCCAAGTAACAGCAATACGTTAGCTAAGTCTGGATTTACTGGAATTCACCAGACCGTGCTCTTTAGCTGGAGTTGTAGTCAAGTATGAATCTGCTGTGAGGCTTTGGACCTAATATGTTAATGTATTACTCCTGACAATAAGTGACTTCATGGATTAATTTGAAGAAAAATACGGTTCAAAGATGGAATAAAGTAGTGGTGAATCGGGTTTCTTATCCCTCATAGTTATTATGCCAAAAGCAGGGTAGCAAATAAATACTGCTGGTGGTGAGCATTAAGTTTGCTCATTATAAATGCAGAGTCATGTACCAGTCTCCAGCGTGATTTCATCTGGGAACATTGCCATAAGGATTACAAATGGCTTTCAGCCTGAAAATTGGTGTGTATTGCTTTAAACTTCCAGTGGGGAGTTCGCAATTTATCCTTCAGATAATCATCTTGTGTTAAGTTGAACATCTTACTGTAACTTTTTGCTACATGATAAACCAGCTCCTATGAATAATTCACTGCAACTGGCAACCCACTTCAGCTCCACAGTCTTTATCAACTCTGGTGGCTTTTCAAAGTTTAATAATAAACGTGGAGCCAAAAATCTCATTGCACTTAAAGTCAGTGGAATTTTGGTGTTAATTGCTACGGGAATCACAATTTGACCTTTAAGGGCAAACCTCTCATGAGTGGAAACTACATCACATCACTGTGAGGACAAAGCCATGTATTTGTGTCCAGGTAAGTAGAGCTCATTTACCTTCCCATGTACTCTACAGAATCACGGTTTTTTGTGCAGATTTTATTTCATGTAGATGTTTGAAATATTTTTACTGGGCAAAAAAGTTGTCTGAATTGCTCAGGTCCTCGTTGCTCTCACGGCAGATTTAGGATGTGCTCTGTGCTGCACCACTGCAACACAGCACATGAGATGTGAGTATCCCACCAAAATTATAATTCTAGCCCTACGGGAAACCTGCCATGGCTATCGGGTTGGTAATTTTCTAGAAAGAACAGCAACACCTTTCAGTTTGCCAGGCCCTGACTGACTTGGCTGACCTGTACCAGTGCAGTCTGTCCCAGGCTCTGGGTCCGCTCTGCCTGGCTGAGCCGCGCTGCCGTCCTGGAGGAACTGAAGTACTCACTGGGGACTTTGTGAACCGCGCTTAGCACGATTCCCCCCGCGTGAATCACGGTAGCCACATCTTGTCAGATGATCACTAACAGCAGGAAAGAAGTATCTGCTACATGTATACGCTAGATTCAGCATGCGTTATCTCAGCTCTAACCTTTTATAAATCACAAACTCTTTTTTTTTTCCCAATTTTGAGCATTCTTACGCAGATTTACTTTTTGCTACGCTCGCTTTATGCCCCACGGCACTTGCATGTGCTGTGCACGTTTTTCCCAGTGAGCACTGGCGTAGCAGAGGATGAACTCTTTGGCAGTTAGATGGCTGCTATGCGAGTGATATTTCAAGATTACAGCTGAAAGCAGAATTTGTTTAGGAGGAGACAGGTGGAATAGAAAGACAAAAGGACTCTTTGTTCTGAATATAACAATTGAGATTTAGGGGAGACACTGACTTCAGGGACGAACTCTCCTTTTTCTCTTCCATGCTGATTTGCTATGTGAGCTTGCATCAAGAGAGCAGGGGCGTCCCTGCGTTCCCCAAAAATGAGCAAGGGTGTGGCTTGGTCCAATGGCAAATAAAGGGCAAAGCTGCTTCTCCTTTATTCTGGAATTGGCCTGAGTGGCAGGACTCAGTTTTGCAAAAGTTTTGCAACTTTTGTTTTTATCGCAATATTGTTTTGTAAGTTTTCCTGATAATCAAGCAAGTTTTCAGAAAAAGTTAAGCTTAGAGTATTAACTAGAAAAACTAACATACAGCAAATTAGTTCATCTGAAATGCAGGTGGGGAAAATATTTAGGAGACCAAGTTTTCTCTAATATTTCCTAGTCGTTATGAAGATTTCTTAAGACTTCTAGGCTGTACAGCTCTCAACTACCACTCATTTGTGTTTTCATCTTTTATCTGTCTTTTTAGGACACATAAATTTTATTCAAAACAAATAACATATATGCTGTGACTAAATCTCAGTCTTTCACCTTATTAAGATTTTGGGAACCATTTTTCTAGCTTTATTAATGCGATACCAATCTCACTTTGCTTGTCTCATATTTTGTCTTTATGTGAATAATCAGATTAGCAGGTGGAGGAAACAGGAAATGAAGCAATGGCCTTAGGACACTTCCAGGAAAACAAATTCAAGGAAGCTAAGGAATAATTGGTCCTTTTGTTGGAAGATGCAATTTTATAGACACAAGGAAATTTGCAGGCCAAGTTCCTCAGCAGATCTGCAAAAAAATTGAAACCATTCACAAAAAATCTCACCTTTTACTGTCCAGAGGAAGATTAGTTATGAAGGTGATGAGTTATGAGGCTGTTCTTCAAGAACACGAGAGACTGAAACAGAAGCCTTTTGGCATAGGCCTGTGTTAAGCTTTGAAGGCAACTGGTAGGCTTTTCTTCAGACCCAGGTGTGAAGCTTTTGTAACTTTAATCATTTGCTTGCTGCAAACCTTTAGATTAATAACACCAGGTTTTGTTTTGAACAACTTCTTTTGCATCACTTTAATCCGCTGCAAGCCCCAGGCTTCCAGAGGCAGTTTCTTGAGGACACTGAATGCAGCTGGACCTGCAGTGCAGACAGGGAAAGCAGGCAGCCAGCGGCAGCCTCCAGACCCAGCCTGGCAGGGGGAGCGAACGCACTCAGCCACTCTTGAAAAGCACCTGGTGGGAGTGTGGTTGAAGATGTGGAAGTGTGTAAGGCTCAGGCCCCATATTGACTCTGACACTTTGCAGATCACAAATCCTGCCTACGTTTTTTAGAGTTGCTAATTGACAGTAATGCTGAATCCTTGTACTTTCACTTTCTGTGAAGGTAAGCGCCTTTTGTCGAACCTAAGTGATTTCCTGAACAATGGTGCTCCCTTCCAGTTGCCCAGGAGATAGAGTTGTGCATCAATACTCTTATAGTGAAAGAAAGATGGTGAAGTGCTGTGAACTAGAATAGACTCATGAAATGTAAGGAGGCTTATTTTGTTACAGAATAAGGGACTTGGTTTGTTTCAATCATGTGCTTTGGTACCAACATGCAAGCAATATTTTTTTCTGTGGAAATTCAGATGTTGCTCAGGAAGTGTGTATGTGATGGTGATGTGAAAATGTGTGGTTGTGTTTTGCTAAGGCTGCGTCTTCAGTGAAAGTGCAAAGGAACTTTGAATGAAGGCTGTAAATCAGCATACAGCCAGTGTCTCCGTTTCAGTGGGACTAAGCAAGTGTTTGACTATTGAGTCTCCAGTCCCTTGAACAAGGACTGTGTGACGTGTGAAACAGAAATGAAAGATCCAAGTTCTTGGTAAAATTTTCAAAGTTACCCTAATGATTTACTAGTCTGTATTCAATATTCAGTCATTTGGACTTCCAAGAAAGTATTGGAGTGATTGTTCAAAAATCACTTTCCCGAACTACTGCAGGATTTCTATCCTGTTCTGTTAGTTGATGGTGGTGTTGCAATATTGTAGGAACAAATGTACTGGTAAAATGTGTTTTGCATGCATCTTCTTGAAGTGTTTTAGATAAAAGTACCACAGTTGTCCATTTTGTGCTGAAGTGAACTGCAAAACACCTGGTGTACTTGGTGATGCTTGTTAAAAGCGTCCTCTTGAAGAAGTACTGCAGTGGGCATTTATCTATTTAAAAAGTTATTTAAATCACAAGTACCAACTAGTTTTTATAGGGCTACACATAAGATGATAAAACATGAGCATGGTTTAAATCCGTGAGATTGTATTTTACCTGCAGGTCAATTTAAAATATGATGAATAAAATCTCATATATGTGCATACCTAACAAGTACATTATGAGATGATAATTCGGTCCATGTAACTCAGCTGGTTAATCTGGAGCTGGTTAATCTCCTGCTGCCCACTCCAGAAATGTAATTTTTGTACCATCTTTAAACTAAGAAGACAACCCAAACCACAAAAAAAGCCAAACAAAAAGAAACCCCAAAAGTATTTTGGAAAATGAAAATAATCAAATAGAAACAAGGAGATATAGTGTGAAAACAATTAAAGTATTTTTCTTATAAATATAAGTAATTTTTTAAAGGGAGGCTTTACCATGGTTTCATGTGTAGTAGCTTTAGGTTTTAGACTGGAAGAGCATTTTGAGTTTAATCAGTAGTGTCAATAGTCAATTCTGGTTTACCAAATGGATGTCCTCCCTTCGCGCCAACATAATTACTGTTGTGCTGTGTCAGTGCAGGGACTGTTTCATTCTCAGGTGGGGGAAAGGAGCCAGGGACTGGCCATAGGTTTTAAGAAAACTTTTCTGACCAAGTGCAACATAAAGGGTTACCTCAGTGTTTGCTACCGCGCCGCTCAAGTAAACTTTGTAGAGGGTACGTGCTTTTGATGTGATACCTCCATTAGGAAAGCTTAGTAGTCATACTAACCAGATTGTGCAATGTTTTCAATTCTGAAATAAGATATAATTGGATAAGATACTATAATGTTTATAATAATATAGAGAATACTTAAATAGTAACCATATTACTGGAGAATACAGGATTTCACACCTCTTTTTCTGAACAATGAAAAATGTAGTTATATTAGCAGGCAGGGTGAGCTCTCTAAAGATAAGCAACAACCTGCTAATTATCTCTATTATGCATAATTGCATTTAATTGTTCTATTTCTGTACAGTTTTGCCAACAAACAGAACTGAGTAATTCCCCTAGCCAGAGCCATCGTTCTGCTTCTGACCAGAAAGATGCTCAGACTGAACCGTTGCTGGTTTGACATCCAAAAAAGCTGGTGGAGTTGCAGTAGGAATTGGGTTTGCTTTATCCAGGAAGGTGAAATGATTCCCTGGAGCCTTCAAGGCACTCTGTGAAAGGCTGAGGAGACTGAGCTAATAAAAACAGCTCAGCCCTGAGGGTTTGCAGGGACACCACTTCACCGCTGTTTTTGCACAAGCACCTGTGTGCTGGAGTGCGTGTTTCTGAGTTACAGACAAGCTTTCAGTGACTGATGTGTATAGGGAAAAGCAGGAAAAGGAAAAGGAGAGGAAGGGAGAGGGAAAGAGAAGAAGGGAAGGGAAGGAGAGGAGAGGAAAAAAGGGAAAGGGGAAAAAAAGGGAAAAGACCTTTTACTTACACTTCTCTTGCCCTGTAAAGCATGGCTGAAGTATTCCACTTTCCTCTATTCAGTCTCTGGAAACATGGGCTCACCTCAGTTCAGCCACCTCAGATTTCTGTTCTCATTTCTTTGGGGTGAAAAGAATGAAAGTTGATGAAGGGGGGTCAAGCCTTTGATTAGTGTAAAGCATTTATGGCCTCTTCATTAACTTTTATGCAACTATGTCAGTTTATATCTGCAGTGGAGGTGTTCCAGGAGGGTAAGCAGAGGATGTAGTCTTGCACAGAAACACCACCTTTTGTTTTGATCTGTATTTAATCCCTGCACTGACTGATTTCATCATTCAAAGTTGTTTTCTTTACATGAAGCTCCCAAATCTCTCCTCAGTTCTGGTTTATTCTTTTTCTCTGCTTTCTCTCCTATTTGCAATTAATATTTTATCAGAGTTTTCACAAATAAGAATATGCACATATAAAACAAGCTACAACATCAGCAATGAACAGATACTATGAGATATTACCATCAACCTCCAGGAACAAAAAAGATTCCCAAACACACACAGCATAATTTCCAGCTCCCCTTTTGTTACAGACACATAGAGTGGATACAGTAAGATGATGGGGACATTAATTTGGTGCTTCTGTCCAGCTCTTGTCTGTTGTGACTCTGGTACCACTGGAGTTGTCGAACCTTTACACCTTGGATAAGTCTCCTAAAGCAGGATGTTGCCATTTCATCTTTCTCATGGTCCTCTCAAGAAAAAGGTCTGATTTTAGCAAAATAAATTATATTTTTTATTAACAAACAGACAATCCCGGTATAGTCCTGTGTTACCTTTCTGGTCTTACCTGTAACTTATTATTTTCAAGAGGACACATTATCAAATCTGTCTGGCAAGCTCACCTTCCTTCCCCTTCTTTTTGTTTCTTCCAGAGAAACCTCATACATATCTGTTTGCAGTCAGAGTGAACAGAATTTGTGTAATATAATAGTCTCAGGCCTTTGGTTATAAGTGTAACCGCTGAGGCCTATGAGAGCACACCATAGCTAGAAATCCAGAGCAGCCAGTGTCTGGTCCCTTCTTCCAGTCTCTTGTGGCTGTGTCTATTGACATATACAAAATAAAATGTGACCAAATAGCGTGAAACGCAGCCATTCTGTTCTCTCTCCTGCCATGTATCTGTCACCAACTGCTAATAACTTTAAATTGTACAGACTGGATTCAAACCTTCATTTATCTTTCTAGCTGTCACACAAAAGATCGAGACCCTTCCTGCTCGACTGCTGGGCTGCTGTTCACTTTCTTACCTCTCCAGTTAGGTGGTAGCCTCAGATGAAACAGCCTCCTCAGAGTTGATGGCAATACTCAAACTAACCCCACTTCCTGCTAGAAGGTGTACATCTTGCTTTTCGAGGACCCACGGTGCACAATCATAGGAAACAGAAGTAAAAAGGCACATGATGAGACAACAATCGGTTTTGTTTGCATGTTTCCTATTAAGTAGTTAACCAACATTTACTTGTTGGTAACAATTAATTGTTAATTTAGAACAACTTTTTAAATGTTGTGTTGCCTCCTGCATGAAAGGAAATAATTTAAAAGCCTCTATGGGGTCAGCCTACTGCTATTCAGTGTATTTATCTTTGCCATTCGCTTTTTGGTAAAAGTGCCGCTTCTGTCTAGAGGCCACAAATTTTGTTTGTGCTTCCTGTTGCAGAATGTTTATTACACAAGCAATCAGCAGCTCCATGTGGGTGTTCTGAGTCCCACTATCGACGATGATGACAACAGATGCCTGGTGGATGTGAACAGCAGGCCCAGGCTCATTGAATGCAATTATGCCAAAGCCAAGAGAATGAAGCTTTACTGGCAGTTTACTCAGGTAATCCTTACTCAGCAGACATTTCAGAAACTTTAAGAGCTCTGTTTCTGTATCTGAAGTGCGAGTAATCTGTTTACTAACAGAACAGAACCAGATTTATCCTTGCTTTCTTTGCATGGAGCCAGGAAGCTATGTCTACATTTGATCCCAATGCCATCTACCTCAGCAGGTTATAAAACTTGTATTATATTTTCTGAGTTCACGATAAATTATTTGTGTCTAAGGTACAGTACTGTTACAGAATTATCTCAATCAAAAAAAAAAAATCCAACTCATTAGTTTCTTTCTTTGACTTCTACAGCCATGATCAGTATATTTTAGGACATTGGTAATACAGTTTAGCATCTACCATAGTGCAGAGAGCATTTGCACAGTAATCAGTAAAGCATATGATTAACATAATTTGTATTTATACTTGAAAGTAATCCAGATCTTTGTCTTTAAAGGGTAGCTCCCAAGCAGCAGACCGTAAATCCCTAACCTGGAAAGACATCTCAGTTTATACTTTCGCTCCCCTCAAGGGCAGAATTTGAATTATGTCTGCTCTCAGATTGTAACAGTGAGGAGGGGCTTCACTGTGGCCATCTCTGCACTTGATTATTTCAGTAACATTTTAGTACTGTCCACCTAATCAGTGATTGCTCTGTATAACCCAACCATTTGGTGACAATTAATCATTTCTTCTCCAGAACACTGCTGCTATTGTGAAATACTGATTACGTTACATCTGATTTGGGGGGCAGCGGTAGAATGCATTGATAATTTAACTATTAAAAGCTTCAAAAGTGGTATTTAACTACTTTAGATTTGTTTTCTCTCTGTATTTCCATTCTGTGTTCCAAATACAATCTCGCAATGAAGGTGTAGTTGCTGTTAAACTAGACTCTATGGACTGTACTTAAGTCTTCTACAAAGAAACTTCTACCCAGAAGTGAAAGCTAATTAGTTGTTTCCTTATGATAAATTAAGAGACAAATGAAATAATTAAAAGCTTGTTGCTCAAAAAGGATTTTGTTAATACCCAATGCAATTAAAATGACATTATTTCTCAACATACAGCATGGTACACAGCCTCTTGTGTGTTCTGTAAGCTAGAAGAAAGCTAATGAGAGTAATCAAGGCTTGCCAAGATCAACTGATCAACTCCATTTGAAATGCTCCCATTTAGTCTGGTGAAAGGATGTTTGTCTGTGAATACACTAGAAGCTGTCTGCTACTTTTTTAAAGCTCTGGCATTTATTTTCCGTATTATGCAGTGAGCAGAACTACTGAAAACAAGCAGGACTGTACATATTGATGCTTATGTTGTCTAGAAGTTTGTGAAATATTTATTAAAATGTAGATGCTGGCCATAGCTTTTTATAGCACCTTCCTTTGGCCACAAGTATGCTTTGACTTCTCTGGATTCTCTAGCCGTTCAACAAGTATGTCTGATGATATAGATAATTAAAAATATAGTAGTGCAAGTAGAGAATTGTCTCAGAAAGGGAATGGGAACAAGACTAACCAACCAGAGCAGGATAAACCAATTGAACTACATTTCCCTGACCAGCACAAAAATCAGTATTTGCCCTGCATTCCAGACATGTAGCTTAAAATTTGAATGAGGAAATTTTCTCATTTTTCTACAAAACATGCTGTATTCTAAGGTGCACCATGATAGTCTGTGGTGAGACATGGACTTCAGCCTGGTTAATAGAAGACTGTACAGCTTTTTGGAAACAGTGTTCTTCAGATAACCTTTTCTTCTTCCCTTACATTGTTGAAGCGCAATGATGAGAGAAATCCTTATGACAAAACTAGAAAATAGCAATCATCCTCAGCTAGTGGTCTCCTGGCTTCTGTAGATCTATTACAGAATTATTTAGTTCTTAATTTACATCTCTGACTAGAAGTGTGTGTGTATATATATGTATTTATCAGACGATTTCTTTTTTTTTAAATTTCTATTTTACTTTGGTGTTAAAATCTTATGTGGCTACCTTCAACTGTAGGCAACTGGAGTCAGACATTCAGATGTCCACTGCTAACTTGTGGACAAAACAGTGGTTTAATGGGCATTCATATGGAGGGAGCCACCACCAGTACCTTAAACTGTTTTCGTTATACATCACGCTGGCTGACTGCACAGAGGCCTTGGGAGGCTTTGTGGTATCTTTCTGTACAGCAAAAACTTGCATTGAGCATTCAAAGCTTGTATTATATGTTTGCATAATCAGGATCCATCTGAGCAAATTTCCATGCTCCACAGTTTTGTACAGCTGCCAAATGCCATGAGACCCAATAAAATGTAGGCTTCAGTGACAGTCTTCCTTCCAAGGCTTCTTCAAGTGTTTATAACTGTAATTATGTCAAATTATGTAAATTAGCCCTGAAAAGACTCCCATCAACTGGGTGGTGTTCAAGAATTTTATTGTTCAGGTTGTTTGTCAAGTCTTCTCTTAGGGAAATGCTTATTTTGGGAATAGTTTTATGCTGAAAAGTCTTCTAGGTATTTGACAGTTCACCTAGTTCAGTCTGTCTCACCACTTTTTCATTTAATCAGAACAAAAATAGACCTTATAGAAAAATAGTAAGTGATCATCAGAAATTACACAAGGCAGAGGCGATAGAATTACAATAATTACATGGCAGTAAAATGGTCAGCATTTTACTAAAATATTAATTTAAACATGATATCAAGGAAGCTGCTTTGGCATCATGAACCATTAAGAAAGCAAAAACTAACCTCAGTTGCCACTGAGTTCCCCTTATTTAGTACTAAACAATTAATCCTGCTCACACCCTGTGAGCTCTTTATGGCAAGGAGGAGGTGCACATGCAGAGTGCTGGTGGCACCAGTCTGCTCCCCACTGTAACCCAGTGCTTGTGGGACAGTCACTGTCCAGGTGGTCAGTAAAGCTGGTGTCCTTGAGACTGCCATAGTGACTGCATTACATGGTCTGTTGTGTGACAGAGAAGGGACTCTGAGATGGAGGAGATGGGGGCCAGTGCACCTGGACAGGTAACTCCCTGGGACATCTTTCAGTAGAAGCTGCTTATGGCCAAAACCATACTCTTCTGAGCTGACTACCTGACACTATTAAATTTGTTCTGTGTACTTAGAAATAGTACATTCTAAATGCTGCAGACAGGGTTTTGGAGGGGGTATATTGGTTTGGTTTTTTAAGAAGTTTCTCTGTCTCCAGTCTTATTTCTCAGGTTTATTGCTGACAGAAAGGCAGTTGTGACACAATGCCTGCCCTACGAGTGAAATTCATCTCTACGTATGTCACCTGGGTGACAGCAGGTCATCTAGAATGTACACTTATGACCTGTTAGGAGTCCTTCAGCAGCATAACAAAGGCAAAAGGAGAAAGTTTCTCTGTAATTACTCTTTATCTTGAAGTGTCTTCATGTTTATATTTAGTCAGATAGGGATGTGACTGCGTCTTATGCTTCTAACCAGACTAGCCACGCTGTCACTATTTGCTGTTAGGAGAAACGTTACAGGTGAGGGCTCTGTGTAAAAAGAGGCATAAGAACATGAGGCAGAGCTAAAAACCTAAGAGTTTAATCCTTTTAAGTCTGTTGCATGTTGAATTATTTTCAGTACAACAAGCTCTGTTAATCCAAGTAATTCAACTGCCGGTGTGGTTGCCATAGAAAAGTAAGAAGAGTATGCATCTATAGGGGTGGACACTCATCGCAGACCTCACGGGAGGGAGAGGCTGTGCGGAGCCTGTGCTCAGCACTGTCGTGTACCAATATCCACTAGCAGTCGCATCTGCCTGTGATGCTGACGTTGCTTTTACATGTTATGGAGAATAATGATTCTAGTCAGTGCTGGGGGTTTCCCCAGGAATTCTTCTAGTTCAGAAGTGTTCAGAGGGATGGTTTATACTATCCTGAGAAGCTGTAAATAAAATTTGTTGCTGACAAATGTAGTTGCCATATATACAATTTCCTAAATATCATAGTAGGAATTGCTTTGGAAGGAAAGGGAGGACAGCTAAGAGCAAATGAACTACTCGGTCGTTACAGTATTCCACAAACATGATGAATCAGATCTCATTTAAATAGGTATTAGATAATAGGTAGGTTAAATAGATATTCTATGTAGCTGTATAAAGGAAGAACAGACCTTAAAATTACTCAAAGCATTTACATCATCTTCCTCCTACAGATTTTGGCCTCTGCCAGACAGTCATTCTGAATTATTCTTTCCTGCCTTTATCTTATGAAATTAAAGGCTGTGCAATATTACTGCTAGCTAGAACCATTACCCACAACCACGTCCCAAACAAGTAAGGGAATGCAGGGTGCCGACCGCGTGGCAGGCTTAAACTGGAGGCCTATGAAGCCAGCAGAGAATCTCTGTACCAATTACATATGCCCCTTTGCTGATCATACACAGTGCTGAAGTGAAGGCCAACACCAATAAATAGCAGATGTTTTCCTTCTAATGTCCACTCCACGTTTTCAACCCATCCATTAGCCATGGACATTGGTGTACAAGAGGGATTAATTTCAGTAGAACTGTATGTCTAAGGGAATGTTTGTCCCCATGAACTTTTTCAGATTCTTCCATTATGGGGTAGAAAAACAGCACCATTAATTTATAAAGATTTGAATTTATGCTGTACTTCTAACCCCAAAGGATACAAATACACTCAATACATATGTGCAGTCTAAGACATGCTGTACTGCCTATACAGCTGTATAATCATGCAGTGCTATCTGCCTGGCAACTCAGAACAGAAAGTGATTGTGATCCTGTTAAAAGAAACACAGATTTTGATCCTGCAGGAGAAATATAAAGAAAACCAGAACCTAATTATTCAATTAATTGAGCTAACAGACTAGGTTAAGCCTTGTATTTTTAGTGAGACTACCTGATTTTTAAATAACCAGTGTTGCCAAATGTTCAGTTTTAAACCTTAACCACAAAAGAGCCCTTCCACGAGCCCCAGGGGCTCCAGTGCAGTGTTGGGGTATGGGTCCAGTACTTCAGCAGCACTTTTTTCTATACTTAGCTACTCTTTGCCCGTCTTTGATGAACTGTTACCCTGGCTTACCTGTACTTAATATTTTAACTAACTCAATAACTGCACAAGGTGTTACAGCTGGAGGACTATTCTGCTTAGACGTGAGAAAGTGATAGTTAATGTTTTAATTTTCTTTTTGCTCAAGTAAATTTGTCCCTAATTCATGTGCAACTTAACCAATATTCTTGTCATATTAAATACTTTTTAAAAACAGGTGCATTAGAGTATTTGGGTTTTAGACTCCTTGAACTATGTCTTACTATAAGTGTACAAACTCTTTAGTCCCATTTATGCAGAATGGAATTATTCATAAATACAAAAATCTGAAATCATTCAGTCTCCGTTTTGAATGCTCGACTTCAACTTAAATATGAAAATGTATATGCCAAATGCACACAGAAAAAATATTAAATACAAATATTACTATATAATACTGTGTTTTAACAACCAGTGTTAAATTTGCTTGCAGTTATTGCTGTAGTCTGTGGTAACCAAAATTTCCTTGTGTAAGTTTAGTCTTCTATTTGGAGTAATTTTCTAGTAGCAAGTTCTAATCTTTGCAAATTAGGTGTGTAGAACTTGCCAGCTAGGAAGTTTGTGTGTGAACACAGCAGTAAAATGAGCTTTTAGTGGGTGTATTTCAAGTCTTTTCCAGCATATCACATTATGCAGTATTTACTCTCCTGAGGACTACATTTAAGCTCCAAAGACACTTGTGCTGAATTAATTTAGAAGGAAGTTAACACATACCCATGTTTTTCCTTCAAAACAGATACCCTATTTGCATATTTTAGCATATAATTTTAAACACCACATTTATTTACAACGAAATTATTTGTTCTAGTTCCGCCTGATTTTTCCTAATTTCAGATGTCCAGATAGGCTCCATCCAAAAATCACAGATGGCAACTTCTGCTGACAAGGTACTGCATGGCTTTATACTGACAGACATATAAAAGAATGGCCAAATCCAGAATGTTTTCCTCAACTTGACTGATAACCAACACTTACCAAATGAAGCGGCTGGGTTACAGGAGATCTGATCTGGGTCCCTCATTTGCGTTACTGGGCCAATCACTTCTTGGGTTCTGCATTCCTCAGCTGTGAGATGGATGGAAGTATTTTTACTTTCAGCATGCATCTTTTATTATTTCTCATTTCCCAGATGAAAACAAAACTCTGTCCCGATCAAGTCAGTAGAAGTAGTTCCTTCTTTAGTTCCAATAGAGACAAGGCCGATATGTACGTAAGCAAGGTTTGGCTGCCAAGTAACACCCTACAATCCAAGATGCAAATACTTGTGAGAAATGTTCACTTGGAAGGCAATTAAATCAGGATACAATAATGATATATATGACAAGAAAAGATGGTTTGTTATTTAGTGAGATGATTCAGGCCATCAAGTCTGGTGTCCTGAACCTGACAGCGACAATAGCCAGTATATCCGAGAAAAAATAGATTCTTTCCATTATTGTCTGAGTAAACTGTGCAAGGTTTGTGCTGCAGCTGCAAGGACATTCCTTTCCCAATATCAATTACAATCATCTAACAGATTTGTGTGGTTACTAGGAAAAAAGTCATTTTCAATAACTAGATACTGTGACCAAAGTCCCAAAGAGCCCAACTTAAACTCCCATGTTAGAATATGCAGATTGATTGAAATACTAGTGCAAATTCATTTCTTAATTTTCTTCAGTTCGCACTCAATTTATTTCTTGGTCTCTAGAGATTGGTTTAATCATAAGCATATAATGACAACGCAAGCAGTTCAGTTTCTGGGTTAAAATGAATTAGGAAGCCTTCGTATTGAGCACTCGGATTAGAAAACCCAGACTAATTGACTACACCACACACACACACAAAAGAAAGAAAATTGTCATTCAACATTTTTGTTTTCCAAAGGAGTTACATTTTAGTAAGAGTCGTTTCTCACAAAGAACTAGGAATGCATATTTTCTCATATCTAAAATCCGTAAATCTTTGGGAATTTGTTAAGATGTCCAGGGAAAACATCTCATCTTTCCCAGGGAAAATATTAAAGTCTTGGGTTTTCTAATTGTGCTGAAAGGAGTTTCTTATTTGTCTGGCTGAAGATGAATAACTAGGTATCCCCTAAGCTAAGGCTGGTAAATAATAATGTGAACATTTCTTCTTTACATTAGTTTTCTAGGTATGCTACGTTAGAACAATATTTTCATCCATCAGGAGAAAAAGAGAATGAGTAAGGCAGTAAGTGCTCTTAGGCACGATCTTCATGCTGTGCGTGCTGTGAGTGGATTTTCATTAGCAAACTCATACCGCGTCTTGTGCGCACTCCAAAGTGGGGAGGGAAGACACGTTAACGAGTTTTGCACAGACAAACAATGCAGAACAAGCCTTAGAAAGCCACATAAACAGAAGTGATGATTGCTTCAAAACCAAACAGAAAGGCAAAACCTAGGAATACACAATTTGCCACATTACAGATAAGAAAATTAATTAATTAGATTAATTACCTCATCCAGAAGACTGCCTCAGGCAAGGGTCAACGCTTGCTGTTTCACAGAAGTCAGTTCTATTCTGAGCCAGCAGTTCACTGTAACACCAGGAGGAGGGTTCCTGTCTTGACCCCTAATGTGCTCTCTTCATGAAATCCGAGATTTGATTTGTCTGAATGATCATCTCAGCTTGTCTATAAAAAGTTGTTTTATCAGCGCTCTTAAAATTAACCCAGCCCACTAAAAACATCTAGTCAGCCACTGAGCATTGATGCCTGCAACAATGAATTCAACAGGTTTTCTATACCCGCATAAATCACAGTAGTTGTTGTGTATTTCTAACTGTAACAATCCTTTTTACCTTAGAAAGTTCATTTACCGGTTTCACACTGGTATTCACACGTGTTCATACTTTTGATCACTGAAGTTGGATCCCACTGTAAATTTTTATTTACATCCTATGCAAAGTTCTATTTTTATTTCATTTTAGTATATTTTAGTATACTTTGTAATTCCCCGCTATCTGAATATTCCATCACACTTTAAAGCATCTTTGTTGCCTTTTTCTGTCTTCTACTTTAGACATCTTGAAGCAAGCCTAGATCAAGGCAGATAAATCAAGCCTGACTTGTTTGCAGAAGTCATTTATATGTAATCTCAGAATGAAAAAGAAAAAGGTAACTTTTCTAAGCTTTTCACAAAATGTATTTGTAAAACATGCAAATAAAGCCAATGTATCCAGTACTCCCATCTTTTTCCTAGTTATATCACAATATTGTTTCTCTACACAGGCAGTTACTGTATGGCACAATCCATGAAAAGAAAGATTATGTAAGAAAAAATTTTCTATTTTTTAGTTAGAGCAAAACTACTCTGCAGAAAACACTGGTGCAGAGCATTACCTTTGGATTCTTCTCTATAGGCCAGGTCTCGCTCAAGACCTGTGAATCATCTCTCACCAACATGCGATTCTGGAGGTTATTCTTTTATGACTGTCAGTTCTCAAAAAGGCATTCTGTTTATTTCTAAATGAATCATCCCATTAGCTTGTTACTCAGGACAGCAGCTGTAGTCAGAAAAGCCATGAGCATCATTATCAACTGCATAGCGTAAAGCTAGTTTTGCCTTTTCTACAAAGGACTTATTAGCTATCAGAAGATCAACATAATATATCCTCATCTGGATTTGTTGCCAAAACAAAACCAAACAATATGTTCAGCTGTAAATTCTGCATTTAGCCATAACTATCAGGGCTATGAACAGATAAAAGATTCCCTTTTAAAACTACTTCCCACCTACCCCCCAGCCCCCACCAGAAACAGTGTTCAATAACTAATTTTAAAAAACCCATATTGAATACCTAGAATATTTGGTTTTGCAGATGTTTTTCTACTAATATGTCAGAAAGATTTCCTTGCCACTGCTGATACAATAATGATTCATATTTACTTTCTGAACAATCCCTTATGATCTTTCTAGTCGGGCTAATGTATTCTACTCCAAAGCCTACTTCAATTTTCTTAGTTTTACCACCATTTTCTGTAGTAAATGTGTTTTCAGCTATTCTATCCTGAAGAGCTTCTTTGTATTTCAGTGAAGGCTTGAATTTATTTCTTTGAGAGGTATTATTTTCTTAATCTTGCTATTAACAATGGTCCTTTGTAATCTGTTATAAATCTGTGATAAAATTTTATATATATGTGGAAAATACTACTGATGGATATAAATCCATACATTCAATTTCTGATTTTTATGCTGTTTCTCTGTGATTTGTTTTCTGTTCCAATTACATTCTCTGTATGAAACTGCAATTTCCTTTTGCAAGGTTTAATTGCTTTTATTTAAATACTTTAATTAACAGTATTGTGTATTTCCATATCCCGAAGGTTTAACTATTACACCTTTAGTGGCTCAGAACCGAGACTGCTCTATGTTCAAGTAGCCAATCTAGATTAAACAAAACAAAAAATGATTGCACATTCCAGTAGTTCCTAAAACCTAGTTTGGATATACAGATAAGGCTTCAGTATTGGATTTGTTACAGCTGCAGTATTAAAAATTTGTTGCAGCAATAGAAAAGTTTAGCATTTATGATTATGTAAAATCTGAACACTCACTCAGAAGTCTCAGTAGTGGAATGAGACAAAGTGTGATATAGACATTAAATAGTTGTAACTGTTGAATCATGCATCTAATTCCATTGTCAGATGATGTTTCTTAGTACTTACTCATTAGGTACCAATGAGTGGATATAAGACCAGTGCTCAGATGGCTTCCTGACAACAGAACCTGAGTGCAGGAGGAGGGGAAAAAAAAAATATATATTTTTTTTCCTTAAGAAACAGTTTGCTTGATCCCTATTATAACTCCACCTAAGTTTATGTTGTACACAGTAATTAGTCTGGGTTAGTATTTCAGTTAGTAAATTCACATTTTAAAAGTGTCTGGTAAAGATTCTCATTTGCCTATGTAACTGTACATAACGATCTAAATAGCTGACAGACAACATTTTTTAATATGTAACACCACTGTAGATAATACTTCATACACGCAATAGCAGTTAAATTTTCACAGTAGTCATATCAAATATATTAGGAACCAAACGCCTTTGAAGAAGAGCAACAGCTAACAATATACTTCAATGAGGAATATTCAATTTAAATAGTTAAAATTAATTTTTGAAAGTTCTGAACAACAAAGAGTATGTTAGAGAGTCTGCTTTACTTACAGAGCACCTGTTCCCAAAGAGTTGGAAAATTTGTCATGCTGCTTTAGATTTGAGAAGGAATTAATCAGTTACCTATCTATAGCATTATATATGCCTATGTCCTTTATACCGCTACAAAGCAGAAATACTAAACTCAATAACAACATCCAGTATTTTCAAGCAATGGGCAATACTGAAAATACACGAATTACTGTATGGGATAAATTATTCACTTTTTCCTATAAACACTTTCTCACTGCAGCAACATCCATACAGAAGTGACCGCATAGAAGACAAAATGACTTGTAAAAATGGGGTCATTTTTTTTAAAGATTAAATTTGGTGTACTAACAGTCAGTGAAAATTCACCCCAGTATTCTGGGGAAATGAATGAGAAAATCATGCATTCTGTCTGGAGTGGAGATTATCTATATTATATACACCTCAGCACAAGTCTGATTCAAATGTATCAAAGCAACAGCGAAGATTAGAATTTCGGCCTCAAAGGTAGAGCGAACATGTAAATATTTGAGGTCACTGATTGAGGTACAAATAGAAAATTATAGACTAGGGAATGCAATGATCTATATAGCATACGTGACAGGAGATTGGATACACTTACTAACTTTGTAAGACCTTATTTTTTTAAATAGCCATGATTAGGCAAGCTGAAAAGACCACTTATTTTTTTTCTCTTCTACCTAGAATAATATGAACTTTATTGTGATGAGCAAAAAGTAGGTTTAAACTCTGTAACAAAAGTGTATTATGCTTTATAGTAATTTGTTAAAGATTTTCAGTAATGCTGACAACCTCCAGCGTTCATTTAACATCCCTCATTTTTACAAGTGATCAAACCCTGTCTTAAGTTTCCTGCCCAAGAGCTTTCACTAGCTTCTGAAGCCCTGGTTCAGTCTAGATGCCGTATCATTGGATAAATTCTGCTGTAGTGAAAAACTTGAAAGGAAACCTCTTACATATGGCAGATATGCAGAAAGTACAATAATTCTAAAGGAAGTCAAAAAGTACTGCTTTCTACTCTCTGTGTTATGGCACATTGCAATAGCTATTGGTCATAGCAGGCTGCGTGACTTGAGATAGTGTTTACAGTAAAGGTACACTCATGAAGCGCTCAGTCAGTTTTATATGTGTCTAAGGCTACCAGCAGGAGTTGAGAGCATTTTTGCTTCTCACAGGAATTGCTTCAATTTGTGTTGCAAAACCCATCAAGATTTCAGTCAAACTTCTTAGTGCTGTCACATTTGGTCTATTTATATGAAGTAGTTGACCTCGATATTTATTTATCCTCCTGAGACTTCTGCTGACTTTGAGCTCCCTTCTCATCATCCACGATCTTAATCCTAATTCTGTTCAGGGCAGAATTCCTCTTTAGCTTGTTTCAGCCTATAGAATATATTTTATATACCATGATTAAAGACGTTACCCTAGGCTATCAATTTTTTGCCTTTAAATTGAGAAGTAGGGGTCTTAACCTAGGATGGGGAAAGGGAACCAGATAGGCCGTTTGCCTTTCACTCCGCCTGAAGCATAGTGTTACAATAAAGAATTTTGCTGAGCAAGCAGTAAACATGACTGTCAGAGTTTTATACAAGTTTTACTAAATGGTTATAAAAAAATGAATTAGCTAAAAGGACACCTTTGTCTGCATTTGGCTTTAGGGCTCCAAATGCTAAGGATGATGACAGATTGCAGAAACCCCTCAAGAATACTGTAATTTGGAGGCCAAGCCAGTCAGAGCAGCAAAATGCAGTGTTAGCTTTCAGAGCGTCAGTCCTGCTTGCTCGCTTGCTTTCAGTGGAGTTACTCGGTTCCTATGCTTTAATGATGAAACAGGTCTCTAGTTCAGGCCTTGCAACATATAGTGGGTGCACTGTCATCACCATGGAGATAACAGACCAATGCCACCATTGCAGGCTTGCATTAGGCATGTGAAGGGGGAAAAAAAATGAACGCAATTAAGTAGGGTAACAACAGGAAATTTTAAGTAAGCACTATCCAAACCCTTCTGCCTGTACTTCAGAGCAATTCTTTCATTTATATGCTTACTGAAAGGAACCAAAGCTG
Organism: Anarhynchus alexandrinus; assembly: GCA_008711295.1. NCBI lineage: Eukaryota > Metazoa > Chordata > Aves > Charadriiformes > Charadriidae > Anarhynchus > Anarhynchus alexandrinus. The sequence continues at coordinate 3,356,277 of VUYV01000053.1, forward strand.
TGCAGACTGCATCCTCTCCCAGGGATTAAGCCATGGCTCTGCACAGACCTCACATCTCCAAGTTGTTCTGTTTCTAACAGGACTTGAATCTTTTCGTTTCTCTTTTGTGAGGGGAAAAAAAAAAAAAATCATGCTGCTAAAAGCATCGGTGCTCTCTACAACACTCAATTCACACATATTAGCCACTACTTAACTTTGGTGTCTCTTTTATGTTCCAGACAGTGGCTCCAATGTACTCAGCAGGGTGATTTTCAGTAGCCCCTGCCGAGTGCTTTGCAGCACATCAAAAAGAGCTTCCTTGGCTTTTTCTCTCCCGAGTCACTTGTTTCTGTTAAATAGAAGCGGAATTTCACATGAGGGTACATCAGGAAAAGAAAAGGGGGGGTGGGTGTTGTGTGATTTTTTTAGTTGCTTGCTGGTTTTGTTTTTTCTTAGGAGGGGCTTACACTTTGTTTATGTAGCTGCCTGTATTAAAGTATTTTGCATGGATCCATTTACTGTAACACCTACCTGTGTTCTAGATGATTTAGGACAGAGGAAAAACATTGTCTCCACTGTGGACATCTTCCTCTACCCTGAAATCCTCAAGGGGAATAGAAGGCCTTTGGCCCATTCAAGTGAAAGAAACCCTTGACCATTGAAAGAAATGGGATTTAGGCAGAAAGAAATTCCAACTCAGCATGGCAGTATTTAAGACTTAGTGCTGTGGCTTCCTCTACCTAGCAGAGCTCTAGGTTAGGTGACTGGGGCCTATACACAGTCCTCGGGGAGAAGAAATAGGCACCAAAGAATAGGATTCACCAAGTGCAGCCAACAAACCAGGTGGTTGCCCCAGCCCAGCTGCTGAAGTCCCTAAATATAAGCATTCTTCACCCGCTGTGCAAGAGCCAATCAACAAACTGAGTCGAGATATTTGTCTTTATTTCAGTTCTGCAGGATTAGGTGCGAGGCATCTACCGCAGCCAGCACACCTCTTGGGAAACACATAGAGCCTTTCATACAAAAATGTAACAAGGAAAAAAAATGGCATTAAAATAGCTGATTGGTCACTTGTAAATTATATAACAGGAACTCATTTGTGAATGTCCTAATTTCTGTCTGGCTCATTATACTAAGGTAGTCTTACATTTACATAGAAAATCTTTTCCTAGAGGTGTGATTTTTAGTATTAAAATTATCTACGGTAACTAGAGGCTATACCTTCATCCTATCAGCTCCCACTAGGTTACTGTTTAACTTTCTGTGCTGTTGGGGTTCCTGTTGGAACAACGGCTAGCTTCAAGACTGGATTATTTATGTTTATGGGCTTTTTGGTTTAGGGACTTTCTATTCCTGTTGCCATGATTTCAGAGCAGGCCGTCATGTTGGCTCAATTTTGTGGATTTTTAGCTCTTTTTGACACGAAAGCCAGCTAGGCCTGCGCACCCTAGCTCATCCCTCTTCATAAGCATAAAAGCTGTTCTCGGGATGGACACCGTCATTTCACAGAGTTTGGGCAAGGCGAGTTGTACTAGGGAAACACTTGCGTTTTAGCTGTCATGCTTTATATAAAATGGAGAGAATTAATTCTGTTCCTTCAGTTATGCTAAGTTAGAAATGACAGGAGAAGTCTAAAGTACCATACCCAGATTCATAACCCAGGTCCAAAAATCAGGCAAGTACCGGAGCTCATTTAGTCTCTCATAACTGGTTAGTTTTCTGACAAGACAGAAAGTGGGATGTCTTTCTTTTGCTTCCTTAGTGCAGGATCTGAGCTGAGAATGTCTTAGACAACGAAACTGAGACAAGGACCACCTGATAAATGAGAGATACAGAACTACTTAACTTAAATGACAGCAACACAAGCACCTCCAGCATCAGTTGGAAGCACAAGGAAGTTGATCACAATTTTGGGTTTAGGCAGAAACACTTGTGGTAAACTGTAATTCCCAATTTAAACATGGGAGCTGACCCTGTTTACCAACGAAACACTGAGTCTATGCAGAGAAAAAACGTAATCAACAGTTTTCATTAAGAATAGAAACCATATGTTTTGCTAAAATGAGACAAAACTAAACAAAACAACATAACTGTTTCTTTTAGCAAGAGGAAAATAGCCATTACCTTAGAGTTTTATATCTGAAGCACCTAATTCAAAGCTCATGGAACTAATTTGGGGGAAAAAAAAAAAAAAATCTCACCACAGTGAGCTTTAGAAGGCCAAAGTAACTTGGGGGGATAGGGAGAGTGCGTGTTTAGCATAAGGGAACAAACAGCATATAATGAAGCTTTGACTAATTTCCCATCCTAGTTTCTTCCAATTTCTTGTACGTCAAACAGTTTTATTGCTTATAGATAGCTTAGAGTTTATGCTCCCACTAGACACCCAAATTTAACTACCATTATTAATATGAATGTCAATAATGGTTATACAGCAGTGGGAAAATACAGTTCACTCAGCATTTTGTTATGGTGGTATATTAGAGTCCCTACTGTAAGCCTGTGCCTAATAAATTAATCAGTGAACACTGTATCTAGACTGCACGTGGGCCTACCAAGGGGGGTTTATGGGAGCCTCATGTTTTGAATTTTGTGGATTGTTCTAGAAATGGTCTCTCTCTTACCCAAACCCATATTTAAAACTCAGACCTTACAAACCTAATTCTGCATTTCATTAGCCAGTCCCAAAAATGTTTTTAGAAGTCACTTCTCAGAGAAAGTACTTCCTAAGTATTACTGGTAGGATGGGAGGAGAGGAGACCCCCCCCCAGTCACCTGTCTGAATGAAGCAGAACCTGTGCTGAATGGCATGAGCTACCCTTGTCTTCTCTGAAAAAGCAAACTCAGCATTTCTATGGCATTTCTGACAAGACTTATCACAGTTATGACTTTCTAACGCAAGGCACAACACAGATGAGGTGGGGGATTTTGTATGGGATTGGTGCTTGCGGTTGTTTTTTTTTTATAGCAATTAGTTTCTCCCCATTGTACAAATAAGTAATTTAAATGTGGCTGCTCTTTCCATACTTCAGCTGTACTAATCTGTACTAATTTACACTCTGTCATCCAATTTGCAGATTAAGCCAGTGATTCTCTACTACACAGGTCCAAGATACTCTAGAGAAAGACGGACTTTCAGACCTCTGTGCAAATTACTGTACTCCATATATCTTGGAAGAAACTTCTCAGACGCTAATGTGTACAAATTATCTATTATCTTTATTACACAGGAGAGAGGGTGAAAGAACAACTGAAACCAAAATTAAAGGAAAAAAAAAATTTAAGTCACCTACACGATGATTTAACTGTAATTTATGTCTATAGTTAACTGTGTGATAGCCCCAGTGATTTAAGATTTCCTGCGACTCAACAGTGAAGATAGGGCTTTAATATGGCAGTATTAAGCTGAGAATGGAACAGAGTCAATACTGAGGATTAGCAAGGTAAGATTAGAAAAGACAGTTCATTTCAGAATTCAAAGAATAAACAATTTTTTGCATTTTATCCTACGTACAGGACACCCCTGGCCAAGGTAGTAGTCCTCTTTTGCCTTTTTTTGATGTTTTGGAGGTGCAGCACAGGCACTAAGCACTGAAGCAAACAGGAAGGCTTTTGGCTCATGGTTAAAAAGCATGGCCAGAAACACAGCTCGATTCTAGAAACCCTATTTGCTGAAATGGTAACCAGACAATTGAGGCTATTCTAAGTTACATCAGCGATTAAATCAGCCTGTGACAGAAGGAACCTTCACTCCAAAGCCAACCTAGTGCTTATCTTGTCTCTAACTGAAACATTTTTCACAGTAGCAGTGCACTTTAGTAGATGGACATTGGAATATTCTCTGTATTATCACACAGTAACAATGCAACAAGTTCACAATGTTTAATCCAAACACTTCTCTTTTTTTCCCTGTCTTTAAAGGGAGGTCCAATCCAGAACCGAAAATCCAAGCGTTGCCTGGAATTGCAGGAAAACAATGAAAATGAATTTGGATTTCAACTCGTCCTTCAGAAATGCACTGGACAACGTTGGTCTATAACAAATGTCCTGAAAAGCTTGTCATCATAGCAGACTAAATTTTTTACCCATTTATTTTGCTACTGTGTAGCAAATATTGCATTGTTGCCTGCTGTACTGTATTCCTCTCGCCCCTCCACCCCCCCAGTTCCTTCTCTCCTCTTTTTTGTCCTTTTGATTTTATTTTGTGAGCGTGTGGAAATTGGGTTTGTGGGCTGAAAATAAGACATTTTTATTTCACAATGATGTTTTCATGGCATTTATAGAGACGTTGAATGACAGGTGATGGGTAGGCTATCCTAAAATATTTTACAACTGTAAATAGGAAAAAAATGGAGAATATTTATAACTCAAACTTTTATTGAATAAAAAAGTCCAAATGCTATTACTGTCTAGCTGTCTCCATGGAAATCGGTTTGGAAGTTAAAGTGGTGGTTTCATTGTTTTCATTTTCATTAACCCAAGTCTGATCTTAGCAAGTAACTGCTGAGAATCAGTATTCTCCAGGCTTGTGGTAAAGACTCCTACCTGCACACTAGTAGCTACAGCGAGGGAGGATTTTTCTCCTTTCTCCCTCTAGGGAGACCTGTCTAGATCACTGCAGCTACGAGGGTGCAAATATGGGGGTGGGGGTATCGAGGTGTATAATACACACCCAAATACTTTTCCTTTACCATACTACTAAATAAAACCACAGAGGGAACCCCAGGGCTCAAGTGAGGCAGGGAAGAGAATTAATGAAAAAGAAGGAAAAAAAGCTACAAGAGCAAAGCAGCAGCTGCTGGAAGGAAAATACAAAAAAACCACCTGACATTTCTCAATGGATCGGGCTCCATTTCAATGACTGCGCTTCCCTTCCAATTGTTTGTAGTGCTTACAACTTCTTCGCCCCCCCAACACACTGTTCCCTGGCTACCACAGACTTGGATAAAAATGGCTCCACCCAAGAGCAGCAGTAAAAAGTATGAATTCACTCTGCCTTTCTCCCTGCCTTTAAGGGGGTGTGAACACAATGTCGTGTCACTTCATCTCGGCTAAGACTGGGATGAGGAGCGGAAGAAACAATCTGATGAGATAAACCAGAACACTAGGATTACTGGCCTCTTTATTTCCAGCTGCTTTTATTTGTATGTAAATTCCCTCTCTTTTATTACTCTATTTGTTGTTTTTATTCTGTTGTTTATTACCTTAAGTAACAGTCATAACCTCTTTTGGAGCTGGTTATGTGCCAAACTGTCTTTTACAGACTGGCTTCACATTCAGGACCAGCTAACAGTATTTTTTTTCTTATGACTGTTTAATAAGTCATGTGGCACGTTAATTATATGTGTTCAACCTTCTGCTATATATAGTTACCATACATCTGCTTCTCAGAGAAGAAAACACTGAGCCAATAACAGGAAAACAGTAACAGCCAATAAAGACAGGTTTAACACCTGCACTTTGATCAACTTCAGAGGTCCCTCAGGCCTGTCTGAGTGAAAACGCCCATTAAAATTAGAACTCTGAAAGAACATCAATAACCTGAGTGTCAGGGTACCACAGCTGGACAAGATAAAGCAGCTTTAATTTCACCCTGTAGAGAAAACAGGTTGCCACACACACGAGCCAAGGCTCCTGCACACTGAAGCACGTGCAGCATCCCAATGGGAGAGGGCTCAGTATGCGGCATGCAGAGCCATTTTGAGCATTCCCAAGTTCCACCACTGACTAACTGGACTTATTTTTCACAGGCATTCCAGATAAATGAGGAGGAAACTGCATGTTCAGCCAGAGAAAAAAGCCCAGAACTCATACAGACTAGCATGAGATAAACTAAGCTTCCTCTCAGCAAAGATACCAAGATTTCAGTTCACGGAGTTGCAGCCATAAGGGAAAAAACAAGTAGACTGGCTCAAATCAGCTGCCTCAGTTTCTTGCAGGCCTGCTGCACTCCCAGCAGGCACTTTCTGGGGTGGGGTGGGTTTTTTTTGATGAGCACTACAGGAAAACATCTGGCAGTCTTGACAAAAGTGAAGGGAAGGAGCCACACTCTGAATGGATTTATTTCATACCAAAGTGAATATTGTATGTCTAGCATTCACCCAAAGAAGACTGTAGTTATTCCTGGTTACACTGCAGCACTGTGCTGATGTTCACTGCTAACTGAAAAACAAACCAACCAACCCAAGCAGTGAAGTGAGCCATGCAGTCTCACCAAGCCACGTTTGGTGCTATTCAGCCACACCGCCCCACCACACAGCGGCTCTAAGGCTGCTGCTCCCCCCCCCGCCCCGATTCCCATGGGACCTGCGCTGAGGAACAGTTTTCTTCAGCTTCACTAAAACAGAACAACATCACCGGGAATCCCTCAGTGGTAACTGTGCGTTTACATTTGATCACACTGCAATTCTAGTAACTACAGCGGAATTACCAAAATAAACATTGAGGGGGAAAAAAAAAGAAACAAAAAACAAACCACCATAAATCCAGACTGGAAATGTCAGTTTATAGTACAGCAATTCAGCCATATGTAAAATACGTGCATTATAATATGCTTTTACCTTTGTCTTGTATCATGGAGGAAACATTTTTATATGATAACTTACTGAAAAAGGGAAATGGGTTTAAATCTGTGGCTAAGTCTACTTAAATGGTATAGTAGAAATTATGAATGTACATAAGCAGCACCATTATAGTGCACTTTCTGAGACCCTAAGGCCTCAGAACAGATTTTCTTTTACATGTTTCTTGTCTTGGAAAAGAGAGAAAAACAGAGCAGAACGAGCATAATCGAAGGGCACGGCCCTCTTTTGGTAGACATGTGCTCACTTTTAGTCATGAACTGCCTCATTCCACTTTCCTTTTAGGACACACAGGAATTACATAGATATAGCAGCAGTGCCTCAAACTGTAAAACACAAATAATCACCACACTAACTGAAAAATAAAACTCATCTTCACTTTCTGGAACATTATAGAATATTATTCAATCATCAGTTGCCTCAAAAACATTCCCAAATCTGCCTTTGCAATAGTTGGTTTTTGTTTGGTTGGTTTGGTTGTTTAAATGGCTTTAAAGTGGGAAAGCTAGCACTTAAGGGCAAAAAAGAACACTGTTCCAGAAGTCATATACCTCCTCACCCGAGTATGGTCAGAGATGAAGATGACCAGAAAGATCCAGTCAGCTCCCTCTCTCTCCCACTGCTATAGAACTGTTCCCAATATATTTTGGTGGGGTTTTCTTGACAAGTAACAACAGTGTAACTACTAGCTGATACAGATATCCTGACAATTAAATGAAAAACAATTTAAAGCAACCCTAAACCCTCTTCCTACTGTACTTCTTCAAATATTTATGGATAACATTTTTCCTCTACCTCCTCAGCTATCATTGAACCAAATTGTTCATACTAGGACATCATCTAAGGTGGTTTCTCAAAGCTGTAAGAATTCCACTGTGTCTTCTCACAACATCTGCATGTGGGGCAAGGCACCAGCAACAAGGAGAAAAGGAGCCATGCCGATGACATGAACACAACACACAGAAAAGAACAACTATTTTTGGTTTCCTCTTCTTTGAAAGACGAAAATTTAATCTGAAGCATTTAATCCACCAACTTCAGGCCTGAGTTGTACTACCTTCTGTGTCTTTGCTAAAAAGAAGTTAATCAGTCAACACCCTTCACTGATCCTTTTTTTATATACGTTGATCAAGAGGCAGTTGCAAAGTGATAATTAAGCAAGGAGCTGTCACATGCCATTCTATACTGGGTAGCAGTGAATGCTTAGCTGGAGATATAGAGAAAGGGAAACACTGAGATTTCAATGTCACACATCATGTGTGCACCACAATTTTATTTATACCCTAAATTATGTATATGTGTCTATATATATCTACACCACCAAATATATATATGCATATATATAATTTTTTATAGAAAACCTAAGCATGCATGTACACACTCACATACTGACTGTTTTAGTGGGGGGGGGGAACCCCCAAAAAAACCCCAAACAACCCACATTAAGTCCAATTCATCCAACCAGAGTCATGGAAACAAGACACTGAGATGAAAGGTTTGGATCACAATTTTATCACTGGGTTATCCAGAATACCTTCACCACTACTTCTGGTTTTAGCACAGACAAAAAAGGGAACATAACTCCATCATATTTAAATTTTTGTTCAAATAACCATTAAAGGCTTTCCACAGAGTTAAGTCAGAATAACTTCTCAAAACCAGAGTAGAAAATAGTTGCACTAATACAGAGGCTCAGGAGGCAATCATTAAGGCTTTTGAGTAACAGTGTATTCTCTACTGATTTGCTGTAGTATTTCTTAAATTCCCCCCCAGACACCTTGCTTTTATCATGGAAATACTTAAAAGTGCAGAACATGATGCTCAGGAATGTCATTCGCAGGTATATTCTTAAACAGCAAAGCAATGTATTTTTGTTTATTGACTAAAATTAGCTTTGCATTGTCAGGTGGAAGTGACTATTTTACTTGAATTCAGTCTTGATCCTTGTGATAAACCATCTGAAAACTTCCTGTAACACCACAGAAATATACTGTAGCCTTATTTGAAGTGCATGTATCATAGGACAGAATTTTCCAATGAAAAGAATATATATATATTTCCACCTATGAAACCAACAAATATGTATTACTTGCAAAAGACCAGAGGTAAATGCAATTTTCATTCAGCTTTTAAAAGGAAGATAAGGAAACTGCAAACCACAGTTCAGAATGTGACAACTGCTCTGAACTAAAAGAATGTATTAAGAAGTGTCATGGTTTCAACTGGGATGGAGTTAACTTTCTTGCTAGCAGCTGGTGTGGGGCTATGTTTTGGATTCAGAATGAGTGCAGCCTTGACCGAGCACTGGTGGATTTAGTTGTTGCTCAGCAGTCAAGGCCTTTTCTGCTCCTCACACTGCCCCACCAGCGAGTAGGCTGGGAGGGCACAAGAAGCGGGGAGGAGACACAGCCGGGACAGCTGACCCCAACTGACCAAAGGGATATTCCATACCACGTGATGTCATGCTTAGTATATAAAGCCGGGGAAGAAGAAGGAAGGGTAGGATGTTCAGAGTTAATGGCGTTTGTCTTCCCAAGTAACCATTATGCAGGATGGAGCCCTGCTTTCCTGGGGATGGCTGAACCCCTGCCTGCCCATGGGAAGCCGGGAATTAATTCCTTGTTTTGCTTTGCTGGTGTGTGTGGCTTTTGCTTTACTTATTAAACTGTCTTTATCTCAACCCACAAGTTTTCTCACTTTTACTCTTACTGATTCTCTTCCCCATTCCGCCCTGGGTATAGTGAGTGAGCAGCTGCATGGTCCTCATTGCTGGCTGGGGCTAAACCATGACAGGGTCCATCCTTTAAACTCTGCTGACATCCTTGGTCAGTGGTCCTCCATGTGCGTGGTGTGGATTTTTTAATAAATAATAGAACACAAAAGTTTTAAAATACTGGTGCTTTCTTACTACTAGAAACCTCCACAAAATCCTCCACAAAATCCTACCTCTTCTGGCTGCTAAACTTGCACGTCTCATAACCCAAGTCCATGGCTATCCAGCAATCTCTTCCTCACTCGTTTATCCACAAAAGGGAAGTCAGATTGTCCAGCTAAATCCATGGGGACATTCATGCCTCAGCTTTTGGGGATGTAAAAATGCATCTCGGTAAATCTGCAGTATAGTAAATCTGGTTCCCAAACCTCAAGCACAGCACAGAGCACACTGGCTGCAGAGGTTTGCCACCTCTCAGCCAGGACAGAGAGTGAAGAGAAAGCTCTTATCAGCACACACAAAGAATACCATAATCCTCAGCTTGTCATTTTGGCTAATATAGTTCCTTCAACTTCTCTCATTGTTAAAAATCACTTGTATCTCAGTGTCTTATTTCCCCGTCTTTGCTTGCTCTAGAACTGGCATACTAACAGTTAACTTCAAGAAGATCTGCTCATTTTCTGAAAAACAAACAAACAAACAAACAAAAACAAAACAAAAAAAAAACCAACCCAAAAAATCTGCGAATGAAATACCTGCATTTGAAGTGCTCATACATGACAGTGATTCTCACAACAGTTGTGAATGTTTTGCTGCAGATGACATTTCAATTGAACGCAAACCACCAAAAGCTACATTCCTATCTTCAGCCTCTGTTAATAAGTGTTTTCTATGTATCACATTTTTTGTTATTTACCATTATTTTATCATTTTCTACATTCTCCTAGACATTGCTCAGCTATATAGTGAAGAGTAAGTGTTTTATCACTTGAGTTCCAAGTGCTCTGGAAATGCTCACAATTAAAGAGGAGGTGCTAAAAATACATCCCAAACTTCTGTCCCAAATATGTCTACAGATCACCTTGAAAAAGTAGTGACAAATGGCAAATTGAAAGCTCCTGCTACGCCCCACAGTCTGAAGATCACTGAGCAGTCCTTACTGAAATCCAGAGCCAAACATTAGCATGAAAATACTGTGCAACTGCTGTGCCAATACCTGCTAGTAACAGGCATGAATCCTCACCCAGTATAAGTTAGCACACATACATTGACTTTGAGGAACAGCATCAAGTCCATATTACAAGGAATTGTAATCCTAGCCTAGATCCTAGATCCCCAAAGTACCTGTTCTGGTTTGAGGTAAAACACAACCAATTTTCTGTTCAGTAATTTTACTTTGCAGCTAAGCCTTTTCTAACTAACTGAACTCTCTGAAATTAACAGCATATTTGTCAGATATTGTCCGCTTCCAGAGTGATAAAACCCGATTGTTTCTAATTTATGCCCAGGCATTGTATGTGGAGAGGCTCTTGCTTATACTTATTGCTATACCAACGACGGCAAGCTAACTCTGTTATGTGCCTCACTGGAGGGTTGGAAGCAGAAAAGCGTAGAGGGGTCCCACCTGCGGGGAGGAGCAGACAGGACAGGTGACCCAAAACTGGCCAACAGGGTATTCCATCCTATCTGCCTCACGCTCAGTATAAAAGCTGAGGGATCAAAGAATCAGCTCTCTTTCTTCAATGGCCGGCATCCAAGGAGGACTCTGTCTGTTCGTATGCCTTTGATCTTGATCCATGCGTTCCTGAATCCAGATCTGGAATCCAGCTCCTGTCCACTACTGAGTCCAGTCTGGGACTTTCCCTGTGCCTGATGTAGACATGATCATCATCCTGGGACCTTGATATGGTTTTGTATATATCGTATTTTTCTTTTTTTTTAATTATTTTATTAATATTTTCATCAAAGTAGTTTAGGCTTTTTTTAAAACTCCTAAGTCTCTTTCTCTCTCTCCCTCCTCTCCTTGGAGAGAGGTGGGGGAGAGCATCTGTCGTTCATTTCAGTAGCCAGTCTGGCCCAAACCACGACAGTACCCCTCAAGCAAGACTCATGCTGAATTCCACAAATAACCCCCGTTTATACATGTGTTCAATGTGTTCAGAACTTAGACATGCACTGTAAACCTATACAAAAGATGATCTTACCAGCCAAATTGGATGCTGAGATACAGTCGAAAAAGTACAACACAAGCACTGCAAAGACAAGAATTAAAACTTATCCTATGGACAGCAACTTTCCAAAGCAGATCTTGTGCTCCAAGTATTTATGCTGAACATACCTAGTCAGATTTGGCAGCCATTCGGAGAGAGCTGGTTTTATTAAGAGATGAAGAAAGATCATCATCATGCTAGAGAAGTGAAGCACCTGGATTTTTACTGTTCCTCACACACTTTGCTATTGCGCACATTTTTCCTGGGTACAGATCACACAAGACAAAAACCCCAAACCACAAAAACAGTATCAGTAGTAACTTTAAATTTACATCAGGTATCGCTTTTCTATTCTAAAAAAGTAGAGTCCAAACTTAAACTGAATTACTTTGAAGCCACATTGGCTGGCTATATATTACATACCTAACCCTTCTGCCTGCAGCTGAATGCAATGCATGCCACCTCCATTTTTCCAATCTGTGTATATATTGCCTAGGAATCTTACTGCTACAATTTCTGTGTATTTAGTAGTCAACAAAGTTAAAGAAAAAAGCCTCTCTACTCTCAAATTTTATGGCAGAGAGACAGAAATATTCAAGATGACACTTCAGATTTAAAACAGTTCATATTTAAACCACTGTATTGTTCCATAGCGTGACTGTCTGCTTGGTCTCACAATCAATAACTGCTGTCAAGGATGGCAAATTTAAATAATTCTGCTTCTTTAAAGTGATGCTTTCAGGTATTAAATCCTTGACTGAAGTTTCCTAGGAGAGATTAAATCACATGCAGCTTTCATCATCTGAAAAGAACATTGTGTATCATGTATAAGCTCACACAATTCAAGGTTTACTGACATAGTTTCAGAAGCCTGTCTATTCACTTAGACTTTAGATTGTCTGCAGAAGCTATAATTTACTTTATGGAAAACATTCTCATGCCCTTTCATGAAAGATGAATATTATCAGATAATCAAATTAGCTAGAGAGCTATCATCTTTTCTTGTATGTCAATTTCTGTGGGACCACTCGAAGAGTGACATGCTTACCAGGGGAACATGGTTATTAAAACCTGACTCTTGATTATTAATTGAATTATGGCCTATTGATCCATACCTTTCTTTTACCTCAATACAATGTCTGGCACTGTTAAGAGCACTGTAGAATCAACAGACTATTAAAGATTACTATGTGAGTCAGAGGTTCAAGAAAATTGAATTTCACAGCAGATCTGCTGACAAGTCACACCTCACACTTCCCCCAGAGCACTTTCTGATACATGTATATCACTGAAAATTTTTTAAATGATCAACTGTGTCAGAGTTCAACAGTCTCTTATAATCATGGCTGCTAATTTGCCTTCTTGATAGCGTGACTGCTGGAAGGAAGCTGCAGGAGTGTCACCTATCAGCAATTCCCTCTGTATCCAGGCACGGCTGAGACTGCACAAAGAGGGAATAGGACAGGGTATGGGGACACAGACTCAGGTTGCTCCATGGTGGAATTCCTAGGTATCCCTAGACACATCTACAGTTTCTTCCTTGTGTGATTACATAAGGCTGCACATTTTCCTCTCCAATTTTCTTTATAAATTGATCTTTCCAGGTCAAAGTAGGAGCATACTAACCTTAATTAATTAATTGCGTCCTGCCTCTTGTGGTAAAGGAACATCAGTTTGTGCTTAACAGCTATTTTCAAACACTGAAGAACAAGAGAATTAAAGTCTGCTCAAAATTATAGCCTACTCATAAAGCCAAACTTTTCAGCTCAGAATGCACTTTGCTTTTTTTCCACCGTTATGCCCAAGAAGCCCACATGTACATGAGCGTTTTAAGTTGTCTAGCTTCTTCAGTACATTACTTATAGGTTCTGTATATCTGGCCATGGCTTTTCTCCTTTTCATTAAAGAGATGTTGTTATCATGGGATGAACAAGGAGGTTTGCTTGCATTCCAGAACTCAATTTTGCCTTCTAAAGCATTCAAGAAAATGGGTTTCATGAATGTAATTTGTGGAAAAACTGCATTTGGCTCCCAAACTAGGGTATAGTATCAGAGACCATTCTCTAGTTCTTTGATCCAACAGAAGAGTTTAATAGTACACAGCATATGGCAAAAGAAATAGAATAGTCAATGTTTTATCATCTTTATTATAAAAGTGGTACTAACTTGATGGATGTGTCTTTGAAGTGGCCTAGAACTTCTCATCTACATAAGGACAGAATATAAGACTTGGAAGTCAGAAAGCAAACAAGAACACTTTCCTCTGCTATCATGACTGTCCCTTGGAGCTCATAGCTGAAGAAGCAAAGCACAATTGTAGATATTGATGACATATATATCCTAGCAGAGAGGCACTTATCCAGTTAGAATGAAGGTGCAGAAAAACAATATGGAAGAGAAGACGAAGGAAAGGCTGATCAGCCAGCTTACTCTTGCCTAAATTTAGTTTATCTCCTGACATAAAAGACAGCACAAAGCCACGTATGATGAGACAGGCACATGCTGATATTCATACAGCTGTTGAACCTCTGCAACTTATGCGTTTTCCATCCTTTCTCCAGTCATCAAGTGCTGAACTCCTGATGCTAAACCCCAAAATGCATCACAACGCAGATGCTGACCGTAGCTGGTTTTCCACATTGCACCATGTGTCCAGTGTTTAACTCGGAAATAGCACCTGTATTACCCTTGCTTTTAAAAACTAAGCAGAAATCACTCTGGCATGATATGTGCCAACAGTTGCCTGCAAAACAACAATGGTTTATACAACACCTTTCTGACCTCTCCAGGTACTCTACTATTACAGTAATAACCACCACAAAAATAGCGTAAAACAAAGTTGAAAACTATAAAAGGAAACAACCAACTGAAAGAAAAAACTGAAGAGAAAAATTAGTCCAAGTCAAACCTAGAAGCCAAACAAGCACACACAAGTTTGCAGGTAAACTGCAGACAAATGTCCAACTGCAAACCTAATTTCACAACTGGAAGGTATTGCACTTGAGGGACTATCCACAGACGTAATACAAATGTTGCTGCAGAGCATTCTTAAATTACTTATTAAGCACACAGGTAACAGTTTCTACCCAACTCTTCTCAGATATTTGGATAGGACCTCTAGACACTCAGTAAATGACACACATCACACTTCCCTGGGTGCAGCACACAGAGATTTGGCTACCAAGATTGACATGTGAAACCATCTGGCTGTACTTCTAGCCAGGCCTTCTGGGTACCAAGAGGTTTGGAAATAGTGTTCTGATTCTACGTCTATCTTATGCAATCTGCCTGCATTTATGGGCAACCCTTACTTCCCTATCCCCGAGGGAAGGGGAAGGTTAACTTAAAACACATTACAAGAATCCTCATCTTACTACTTGGCAACGGGGAGCATCTCGTTCTCCCATTGTATCTGTCACATGCAGTTGAGCAAAAGAGATTTTTGCCTCTCCCAAACAGTACAGTAGAAATACCGATAAAGATACTGCAATAGTTGCCATAACAACTGCTTTTAACATCAATTTTTTTTTTGTCCTCAGACTAACAATATCTTTATTATTGCTAAGTAGACCTTTGTAAAGAGCTGAATTCTTTTAAAGCTGTTACTCTTGAGCATGTATTTTAGATCTGCAAGTGTAAAATAAAAGGGGGGTGGCCTTTTGCTGTTCAAAAAAATAACAATTCCAATTAATACCTTTGGTCCTAGTACATGGTTCTCCAACGTCCAGCCCACGTATATACAAGAATTTTTCAGCAAAGGAAATTTGGCTTTACTGAAACAGAGATAACATCCATCAGCTTGTTGCTAAGAAAACATTGCTTGTAATTCACAGGTAGCTTGAGTCCATTTTTGGCTTCTACATAGGTAGAAGATCAGTAACAGCACAAAGTGACATTGAGCATCAGAGATCAAAATATTTTCCTTTATTTATCCACCAGACTATAAAAAGGTGGCTGTGGCTGAATTTTGCTTTATGTTGTCATTTTTGAAGACTGTACTTTTCAGAGATTCAATTGTTCCCAATCCACTCTACAGAACCAGGGAAGGACACCCGCAGCTGCTGGTTTGGCCTGAAACAGTTGCTACAGACCAGGAAGGGAGAATCATGTACAATTATGGCTGCAGACACTCACTCCTCCTACTTACGAAAGGGTCAGAGAGAGAAGAAGCAGGTTTGTTGGCAAAGGGTGAGAGACACACGGGGGAAACAAATCTGTCCTCTGAAGTGCAATGTCTTGCAGGAGAAATATGGTGTGACAGCTTCATAGATCACGAACCACAAAATGACTCACAGCTCTTAGTGGTGGGAGGGATTCTCAAATCGTTCAGCCTTACCTCTTGCCTACCAGAGGCTGTACCACACATAAGACAGGGTCCTGAGGGTGAAGTGTTACATCTAAGCAGTGGATACAAAGTGCATAGGATACCAAGTCCACTTTACGGTGACTAAAAACTTCCAGTATGTGGGTATGTGTACAGTGGAGAAAGGGGCTGCACACAGATTTTTGCCAAGTGTTGGAAGAATATAACATGTTTAATAGCTGGTCACTGAGAAAACTAGCTAGCACAGCCTTCTGGTTAGTTATTATTTCATTTAAAGTCCCAAAGGAAATTATCTGTAATCATCTTGCAGATTCTTTAGCGCTGCACTCTGTCTACTCATAGCACCTTAGAAAATGAATAATTCCATGTCCCTTAGAAGCTGCAAGCACCATAGCCACTAGCTATACGCAGCGGGGATACAGCTGGTTTTTACAGCTGTTACTAGAAGTAGGTAACATCACAGTTCTGCAAATAACCATTCTGACAACTTGGTAATTTAAAGCCAGCCCTGCTTTCCTCGCTCCTGCAGGTACTCGGACAACTTCACAACAGTGCTGTCATTTCTCATGCAACAAAAGTTAATGCCTTTTTAGGTTGTTTTTTTTTTTTTAATGTATTCTGCAAACTGGTAATTTAACACAGCCTATGCATTCACAAATGACCTCTTCTGGGAGCAACTTCCCAACAAATTATCCCAAGGAATTTTTTCGTGGGATATATTACATCTTATTGCTATATATATTTACATACAGCAATTAGCAATTACTGTATACAGGGAAACATTTGCAAATGCATTTGAAGAGGCAGCAATACAATATGCATGAACTATTGTTTTCTACAAACCCCTTTTCCCAGTAGCCAATCTAATGGACGCTGATAATCTAATAAGAGGTTCCTTCACTTGTCTATATTTAGTGTGTATGCTGTCCAATATGCACTGACAGGCCAGATTACTTATGCTCCTGCCTTCTACATCAAGAGCACTTCATAAATGCTCTTCTGTGAGCTGTATCTACTAAACATCCAAAATTATCTGCTTCTAAATACTCTGCAGTGATGCATTCAGACCAGTTAAGTCAACATACCTAATTCCAGTTATTTGCTATTGAATCAGAACACCACATTTTTGTAAATAAGCAACACACAAATAGTCATTCAGAGTTTTCTTACAGACAGATTGGGCAAGAACCCAGGATGGACATGAGGATTCAGTCTCTAATGATGCTATATAATTATGTCTCAAACGATGTTATAGAACTATAAGACCAAGCACTATAGCTACTTGAACTTAGCAATCAGTTGCATTTTCAGAAATGATACCTTATAATTGCTGACCATTTTGGTACAGCAGCATTGCCACAGAAATACTGAACTTAATTTTATATTATTATAATGAAATATTTACACTTACCATAGATTAAACAATAGAAAGGACAGATAGCAATGTTTCACCCTTGGAGTCAAGAGACTGGATGTAATCAGTCAGAGGGGGGAAAAAAAAAAAAAGCAAAGCAAAGCTTTTTCTCCTTCCCCTCTCCCCCCCGCCCCCCCAAAAAAAAATCAGACTGGCTGAACAGCAGTATTATATGACATTACATGGTTTAAAATATTTCTGGAGAAGTACTGAACAGACTTCACAGTTTAAAAATTAACAAATAAGTAAATAAATCTACATCTGAATATCAAGCTTCATTGTTCTGAATTCCTTCTAAGACCTTGGCACATGCAGCTGCTCAAACCTGAGCAAAATATTTTCTCATTGAGAATTTAGTCACCATTGTCTATTGGCCAACTTTGCTTTACAGTCTTTCTGTGAAACCAAATGTAGAACACTTGCAGTTTTTGGTATGTGGAAATTGTCAGCCTACAAGGACTTTAAAGGAAATCTGTAAGTCAAAACTCAGTGAAAATTTATGCTAAAACATTAGAAAAAGAAAATTTTGGACTAGTTCAAGGGAAATAAAGTGCTTAATTTCAGTAAATAGTTGATTAAACACACTGAATCCTGCCCTGACCCAGGTTTTGCTTAGTACTTGCTCATCTTTCTAAAAAGAAAAATGTCTCTGTTGCACCTGCTTCCTTTTTCCAGCTTCAGCTTCACCGAAAAATTATTAGGTACGGAACTATGGGATGTAATTCCTGAAGATGTGACCAGGTAAGTTCTCTGAACCTTCATAAAGGTATAGTCACTCTTCAAAATAGCTGGAGGAGAAGGCAGCACAGCTGTTTTCCCTTTTTATCAGCAGTTGAGACCATTCATACTGAAGTGGCAGCTATATTAGATAACCTTTTTTTTCCGGACAAATAAAAGCCCATTTCCCTCAACTTTCAGGGGAGTGACTTTCCTAACAACACTTTTCTAAAACAGTCTTGCAAGGGTTTCTCTTCTTCAGTGTATTTTATCACGCTGTTTCTAAGTTATTGCGTTAGAACCATATTTCATGAAGAAAAATTAAAGCTACCGCTGCCACCATATCTGCTAACCCACAGATGTTCGGTGAAGCACTTTATCACAAGCCAAAGGTTTCAGGAGACCTACTTTTTAAGAATACTGGCAGCGTGTTCCTATCATAACCATGCCAAAACATCTGCTCATCAATATTATTGATACTCTGTGAATAACACTGCTAGCTAATTGATGCTGTGGAGCCAGCAGGTGGAGTGCCATGCTAGAGATGTGGAAAGTTCTCTGATCATCTTTTTTCAAAGTACAATTTTGGCCAGGAAAACAAAAATCTATGCTGAGGAAAGTTCTTCTCTTAGTTACACAGCTGCTAATTTGGTCCCTTCCTATTGACTCTAAGTGTTTCCAATACTGCTCTGGACATCTTCTAAAGCATTTTGAACAACTGACCTCACAGTGTTTTTCAACCACCGTAGTTAACTTTAGTCATGGTTGGCAGTCAGTCAACATTTGGGTGGCTACTATGTTGTGTGCAAGATGCATGTTAAATGAACATTCAATAGATTCTTTTTCTGTCCCATTCCAATAAGATGTTTGGCTTGATTTTCTCATCTGAACATCTTGAAACAAGAGTACCAGAATGTTTGACTTTGCAGTTTCTTTACCATACAGTGGGTAGCTGTCACATAAGAAGAATGTGAAGAATAAATCAGTGTCACTTGTAAGGCAAGCGTGGATCATATCCTCAGCATATGTCCAGTTCTCTGCCAAGTAACTTCAGAGTACAGCATAGGATATGTCAATTAATTAATAAAATTGATATTCAGAATAGAAAGCATCCTTATCATGCAAGATGAAGCACAGGCTGAAACATTTTCAAAAAATCTCAGATGATTTACGACAACTCTAATAAGCTCACCAACAGTGCCCCTCTCGTCTGAGGATTTCAAAGCTTTTTGCAGATTAAACACCTTTGAGGTGCATCATTAGTCTTCCCATTTGGCAGAGAAGTTAAGTAGCTTCCCCCAGGTCACATGCTATAGCAAATCATTACCACCAATAGCCAGGGGAAAATTTTCAGAGGCAGAAATGGCTGTTAACTGTCCAAATGCCATTTGTGCATCTGAATATATTCACCATTAATACTCATCACTTACTTATACCAGTGCTTTAAAGTGCTGCCTAAATAATTTATTAGTCTTTCTAACATCCCCATGAAATAGGTAACTAATTTATCTCTACTGTACAAGTTAAAATGAGTCATAGAGACGTTAAGTACTTTGTCCAGACCATTCAGCAATCTATGAACTAATCCAGAGTAAGAAATTAGTAGATTGTAGTAGATTTTTTTAAGTGTATGTTCAGTTTACATCACCATAATATTTTAATATTCCCTCCAAACATATAGATACTGTTTCACCTACAAGCAGTGAACCAGAATTTTAAGAAAAAAATTGTCAGATAATGCATCTGACTACTGAAATACATGCATGCTGTATTATGCAGTTAGGAACATAAGTAAAATTACACTTTGCTAGGATGAGACAGACAAGCTCATCCAAATGTATTTCATTGGGAAAAAAGTAAGTGAAGGAGTACTGAATGATTTTGTACGTCACTATTAATGGGAATTAGAATCAGACAGGAGTACAGCACTAAAATTTGGCAAGTTCCGCCTTGAGAACATAGAAATATGTACCCTAAACTTGTCAGCGACTTTGAAAATAAACCCAGGGGGAAAAAGCAATAGTTTCTCACCCCTGTCACCTCAGGTGACAGCTGCAATTTTACTTTCTTTTTTTTTTGGGAGGGGGGTGTGGGTGTGTGTGTGGGGGGGGTCGGGCAGGCCTAGGAGTGGGGGATTAGAAAGAAGAAAAATACAAAGTTATATGGCACTTGCATGCACATACATTTCTTATATGGCACTTCTGATTTTTTTCCTCTCCTAGAAGTAACACCATAGAGTAAAGCTCTTATCATCACGTAAGAAGTGCATGGAACCTCGTACTAGATTTTTGTTGTAGAGTTCTGGTACCTTCCAGGGATGACAAATTCAATTTTTCATTGAATTGCTTCCTCTCAGGGTGTTCAGTCTGAGGAGAAATGCTTCTAATATGTATTATTGCAATTTCACATAGAATGGCCACTGCTCTACAAATACACAAGGAGCCATTGTCCTTGCTCTGAAGAATTCACAGTTTGAAAGACTGATAAAAGCAGACGGAAAAAATACCACATACACAAAGAAGGAAGGGCGCTGGTTGGTACGTGCAGTCTCAGATGTTCGTTACATGCAGGCAGGCATACACATACCCAGGCACAAACCATCCCTGCACTTACATTTCTACATAAGAGTTATCACTTGGGCAATGAAACAAAAACAGAAGAGTATATCCAGCCAAGATGTTAACAAAGACAGAAATGGCATATGAACCTTTGGGAAGATGTTTCAGGTTTGAAACAAAGCAAATTATATAATTATAGCAGCCTGTCAAGATCTGTATCAAAAAGAAAACAGTAGTGGTTCTACTGAATGCAAGCAGGACTAGCAGAGAAAAAGCTGACAGCACCAGCCTGACAGAGTCTAGAAGCATCTGTAATGCACGAGCCTTTATTCTGAGAAACTGAGGCTCAAATACAATGCCCAGCATTAAACCAGGATGAGCAATTCAGGCACCTGCATGATCAAGAGGAAATGCTCAGGCTCAGGCCAAGCCCTTCAAAGAAAACGTTATTTATCTGCTGAAATAGGATGATAGGACAGAGAATGAAGTGAAAGAGAACTTAGATTAAAGTTGTCTGGTGTCTAGGAGTATAGGAGAAAAACAGGAGAATAAAAAGCTGAAGAGCAAGAAAATTTACTAGTTCCAGACTGTTTTTGTTGTTGGTTGTTATTTTGGAGGGTTTTGTTTTGTTTAAAATAACTGATAATATGCCACAAAAGATTCTGAATTCCCTCTGGTTAAATACATGCCTTCCAGTTCCTTTATGTATGAAAATCCCAAACTTGCCCCAAGAGTATCCCAATTCTGTGTTTCTGGCCCCCGTTCATCTACTTGCACTTGTATGATCAGCTGAAGAACACCTAATTTGAAAAATGCTGGCCAAGAATGCACAAAATAAATTGACAAAATATAAAGAAAAGTGCTGGAGGCAAGTGAGGAGAAAGTGAAGCAGTGGAGCAACAATGGGAGCCCATGCATTTTTTGTTCCAAAGAACACGCTAGGCAGAAGGACAGGGTGGGGAATCAGACACAGAAAGCAGTGAAAGAAGAGAGCTGAAGGTGCTGACCTGTGGGAAAAGAACAAGGTTCTGAGGGACAGAATGGCTGACCTGCGAAGTTATAAACAAGACTTTAAAATGCTGACAAAAAATAATTAACTAAAAATATACTTCAAAGTCTAGTTTATACCACTTTGTACAGTTCTGAGAGCTGGAATAGATAACTTGGTGCTTCCCAAGCAAAACTAAATACCTGACTGATGTTTTTGGCTGTACACAATCACTGACGAACAAAGGTATGATAGGACCAAAGGGAAAAACAGGACATAAAGCAAAAGCATAACCAGAGTGCCATGGTCCACTTATCCTTATTTTCCCATAGGTATGGTTTCCTAATAAGTCACTATCAAAAAACCCAAACATACAGAATCTAAAACCCTACTGGTCTACAATCTTAAATGTTCTACTTTACCATGTCATTAAGGCAGTCACTTGCTATCATCCTAAATAATAAAACACGTAGAGCGTATCAGATATAACTAAGAAACAGTGTGTTTTGACACATAAATGTAGCATGCCATAATACAACGTCCTAGGCACCATCAAATGTCTGCCGAGACAAAACATGAAACTACAATTTTCCTTAAATCATACAATATCATTAGGAGTCCAATGAGAACTAGGACAAACACCACAGTGATTTTTTTTCTGGTGGATTTTGTTTCCCTAGTTATTTCAAATAACACTGAGTGGGGTGCATAATCTGAACTCTAATAAAAACTAGCTTTCATGCAGTTTAATTTCTGTAAGCTAAATGTTGGATCCCAGTACTAATAATTAGAAAATACAAAGCTAAAATGGGTTTCAATATTCTTTTTCATGTTTTCTGTTGTTGCCTACCCCAGGAAGTCAGAGAAGCAGAGTTTACAAATACCACGTATTCTCATTTGTTATGCTGTTCTGCACAGCCACAAAACAGCCACAAGATAGGGATTCCACATTAAAATTGTACTGTCAGTCAACTGCTTTAATGTTTTCTTTTGGAAAAGTCTGCCCAGCCCTCCAGGATCAGAAATAGGTACCGTTAGAAGATGGAAGAGAGAGTATGGAGAAATAAAGAGAAAATTTAGTCATTTCTCAGCCTGGTCTAACATAGGCAACAACGTTAATAGACTTTTGCCAAAACATTTTATTGCTTATACCCCACCATAACAAAACCCTCGAGCATGCCGAGTGTGTCTTATTGCTACGGTAGTAGTACGGCTGCCACCTTATGCCAAATCCAGGAGCAAATATCTCACCAAAGCTTCTGCCAAAGACTATATATCACCTCACGCAAGGTACATGACTTACCTTACCTTCAGTTCCCACATCCTACAAAGAGAGATTAAAAAGAAGATTTCCCTCATGGCCTTTGAAAACTAATTCATCAAAATTCATGTAGGGTTAGTGCATGACTGATCACCACTATTTTGAACACCTCCAGGGATTAAACAGGGGACCTTCAGAACAGAATGTGAGCTTGCTGACTGAACTAAGGGACATTTTCTATTGTTAGGATCTTTAACAGAGCCATTATCCATGACCGAACCCCTATGTATCAGTGCAAACAGCAGTCCTTATGCTTTATTGTGGCTAGTAACTGCAGAGGAACATAAATAAGACAGGGCCAGAAAAGTTGATAGTGAATGTACAGAAAAATTGATAGTGAATGTACACTGTCTGATTTTTTTATTCGTTGTTATAGGATGATGACAATCTCCCTACGGAATTAATTCTGTCTTCTGCTGTCTGCGCCATCTCCCAAGTAGCATGATCTTCCAGTTATCACTACTACTGGCTCCTTCAAAGTGTTCTTTTTATGTGTAGAAATACACATTCCCCTCTATCTGTAAAATCTGGTCTTCAAAGAATCATCATTATCAGCACTTGCCAGTCTGACTCAGTCTATTCAAACCCAAGCTGGTCTGTCTGGATTTACAAGGAACTTTTTGCAAATAAATTATTTACTCTTGCAGCCCTCCACTGTTGAGGGAAATGTGAATCTCATTCATAATTAGAGCTATTGATCTTTGAACTGCACCTTTTCACAGCTCCTTGGACTCAGAAGATAAGCCAAAGGTTTTTTTCCTTCCCTGAAGAACTCAAGTTTTGTTACTGAATGCAATACTAAAAAGGACAAGTGTCAACAACACAGACTTAACACAAACCTATAAAGCATTACAAACCTCCAAAGAAATCAGTATTTATGACTTACAGATGTGACATGAGGGAATGCCCATAGGCGATGCCAAAACAGAAGCTTGCTCAGCAAGCTTGGTGTGTTGGACCATGCCCATTGTCTCTCAAACACAGTTCAACCAAAAGGAAATCCAAATTAAACTACGGTGGGAGAGCAAGTCTTCATCCCAGTCTTTGTATAGTGAATCACTTGGCATTAGACATCTCGTGTTTTGCCTAGGAATGGTAATTGCAGGAATGGAGACAGAACAGAATCTGAAGATACATAGTCAAACTGTAACTTTGAAGAAAAAAAAAACAACCAACAGTCTATTTAAGCAACACTTCAAAGTGGAATGCAAGTTTTACTTAAATAATATCTCCTGTAGATGTACTTGCAGTAGCCATACCTAGAAGTCTTGACTCAATGAGCTCTATAAAAATGAATACAGTTACAGAGACTACGTGAGCCATCAATCTCCCTGAGTAAAGGGGATCAAAGATGAACATCTCTGAACTACAGTGCAGTACACGGACAATGCATATGACTATGGATAAAGATAAAGCTTGCCTGTACCTGACAAACTGCGTATTTTTTCTAAAAAAACCCCAAACCCCAGAACACACATACAAACAAAAATCTTAAAACTCTCTGCTCTACTGTTACCTCAGCAACAGTTTCCTACTTGTAGTCAGACCCTTTGAGGACAAAAACCAAGGACACCTGGTATAATGTTCCATGCAAAAAAAAAAAGGCAGAAATGGAGCACTTAAACCCCAGAAAGCTGCTAGTATTAAAACGTCCACTGGATACATCAACTACGTCGTAGTACAGAGAGATGTATACATTTTGAGGAAAGAGGGTTGATTCAAAAAATTTTGGCACAGGTATACCTTACCTACTTTACTTAACCCCAGATAGAGAATGTTCATGCAAACAAATAAACCCAAAGATTTTACACTTAAAAACTTGAAGTTCAAATATAGACTGGGAACCAAAACTGAATCTTCAGAGGTATTCAGGAAAGTCTGGTGCTGTAGATGCCAATTGTCTTATTTTGATGAGGCAAGAATAAGGCATCCCAAAATTCATCCAAGTGTCCTGAGCTAGGTTATTCTGTTCAGACTTTATTTCTCAGCACATACAAGTTTTTTACATGTACCTTTTACTATGGCCCTTTTACGTCCAAGGAGTTATGTTTTCTGTGAAATCTAGAATACACGCTAGTGAAGTAAGAGGACTAATAAAAACCACATGCTGCTGTTAAATAGTAAGTATGAGGCTCATTTAAAGAAAACAGTATCTTAAAATTGCATTCTCATTTTGTGTATCAATGAAACCACACGGAAATCCATGGAAATATTCTGTTTCAGATAACCAGTTACAACAAATGACATGTTTATGAATTTTTTCTTTTATTTCACTTCGCTGAAATGGCTACTTGCAATACAAAGCAACTGGAAGTCTTCTGCTATCTGTCCTACCATGCCTGCACCTGCTAAGGGTTCAAGCAAAACAGTTCCTCTGAGAATTTATTTATTTATTTTACGCAGGGAAACCTTGCACACTACAGCCAAGGAACATCTCTGGAATTTCAGAAGTAATCAAGACAGACGGGGAGCAGGATACATCCAACTGATTTCTACTGGATTATTCACCTAAGTCGAAAAGCACAGCAGCAATGCACTCTATCTCTACTGGCTCTCTGCCAATCTTGCTTATGTTAACAGCTAGGGACAAACCTTTAAAAATGCAGGTTTATTTTGTTACTTTTTTGCCCTAGGATTCATCTTATTTTCCCTCTCTTGAGAAAGCCTCATTCTTCACACAACACTTTTAAATGTTGTCGACTAGAAATGCCGTAGAGCTCCATATGCATATTTCAGAGCTCAGAAGCAGTCATTTGAATATTCTAGAGCTGAGAAAACTCAGGTACAGGATGAAAGGTAAGTGTCAGTTCTGGGATTCCTGTTGTAATCAGCTCATAAAGCACGTCTATTTGAAGCAACTACAGAAAATCATTCTTCAAAGCTAGTTTCTCCATTTATAGCTGTGCACTTGAAGTGTAATCTCCAGTAGCACTTTATCTGCTTTTTAAACACCAATACTAGTGATTGATTTTTTTTTCCTTGAAGTGATGTTTCAGATAGCAAAGATTTGGGCATTTGGTTGATGAACTCATCAGCATTAACAGTTCTTTGAAAGCTATTCTGTTTATGAAGGAAAATAATCAGATTTCTTTTCCCTTTGAGATGCACTGACAGTAGAATGATGTAGAATACAGCTCTGTAGAATAAAATAGTGAACTCCCTAATTCCACTTTGGAAATAGCTTTCAGTGTTAATATGTTCTATTTGGGTAATTTTGTTAACAAGAAAAATCATAAGAAGTGGGGCAATACAAACCTAATCAACTTGAATGCCTAAATGAAAACCAAACCTCATTACAAAACAATAGTAGCTTGGTTTGGGGACAAAATATTATAGATTACCTTAGCTTCCTTGTGTTAAGGAAATTGTGGCAACTTGACACACACTGATGCAGAAAAGCTACTAGTTGGCATCAAATTTTTAAGTTCAAACTGATAGGCAGT
Organism: Anarhynchus alexandrinus; assembly: GCA_008711295.1. Taxonomy (NCBI): domain Eukaryota; kingdom Metazoa; phylum Chordata; class Aves; order Charadriiformes; family Charadriidae; genus Anarhynchus; species Anarhynchus alexandrinus. Next base: position 3,382,525 of record VUYV01000053.1, read on the forward strand.
CTGAGCACAGCCAGGTAACATGAAAGTTGGGGCTGCTGTCTGAACACCTGACGTATTCAAAGTCCTCTCAAAATCCCAATCTAAAAACATTAACTTTGTGGCTTCAAGAAGAATCCATATAATGTTAGCCATATTATTACTGAAAAATGGCCAAGTTGCTAAAGAACTTGATGTAAATCCTCTTGGCATACAGTTTTCTAAATACTCAAGCTTTTGTGTCTGAGAAATTAGGTGCACAAACAGAATCAGTGATGTATTCTTATGATCTTCACCAAAGAAATGATCAGATAAAGTTTGTTAAATCAGATACTCAGAAAAGCTACTTTGAAATCAGTCTTGAGGACCCACCTTTGAATGCTTAGTCAATCAACAGAAGTGACAAGCACAATTCAGGATGAATATAAACCAGCTAAGTATTTTTCTAATAATCTCCTCTTAATTTCATTATAATGACCAATGGCAAAATGCACTAATATAATGTTTACATGGAAACTGGCTTAGCAATTACTGGAACACTTTGATCTTAATATTTCCAGTTGTTTCTTTGAATGATTTATGTGCTTAAACAACTCTTGCTAAATACTGTCCCGTCTGCTACAGTCTTCTTGAATTAAAATCAGAAAGGAAGAACCAGTTGGTTAATATAAAACTTCCTGTCATTAGACAGGATTTCATTCACCAGGAGTAACAGCCATTATTAACAGAGAATTGAAAGGTCCCCCTAGAGTCTTTAATGTAGTGACCTTATTCGAGACATACTTATTTTTCAATATTTTCTATGGGTTTATATTCCACCCAGATGTGAAAAATGTGATAGGGAAGGTTTTAAAGTAAGTCGCAGCAATTTATTATTTACATGTCTTAGAGCTTATTCTCAAAAAAGAATTCTTTAGTTTAGATTTATAGTACAGTGGTGAACCAGAGGATAAAATAAAAAGCACACTGTCCCATTTTGGAGTAATTTGTCAAACATGATGTGCTGATAGGGGACCTGCAAAGGGAATTGTCAAAACTCCTTGGCTTTCATCTATATGCTCTGAATATCTCAAAATTCCAGACTTACAAGTTGCTTTTAAGAGGAGAAGAGAGGAAGAAAACAAAACCAGTACTTTTCCATCATGCAAGATTTTGTCCTTACATAAGTTCTAAATTGATGACCAGAGGACAGTAGTTAATTAAGGTCCATGCACTAGAAGTGTCCCAAGTTAGGGACACAGAATAAGAGAGAAACAAGTGAGGGGGGAGGGGGGGGAAGCGCCACAAAGAATTAATAACATAATATAAGTCTGGCCTGACCCAAATACTGCCAACCTCGTAATAGGATTTGCCAGTTCAGCTATTACAAGCTCAGTTTTATCAGAATTGATGTTGATTTTGCATGTGTTTTACTTGAGGGGGGCACATATTCCTCCTTTCCATACTGGGGGAGAGCCTCTGCAATGACTTCCAGAGCACTTATCAGGCCTGGAAGACTTCACTGTGAGTGAAATGCACACTTACATAGAAAGTGTTCCTTGATATCAGGAAGTCCAGGCAGCTTTTAAAGTCTTAGTCATTACCAGGTGAGAGGCAATAGATATACTCAGCAATTTCAAAAACAAGCTTCTAACTCAGATTTCTCAAATAAAGGGCAAATCGCCCTGATTTTTAGGCTCTCATCTTGTCTGCTTTTGTTGTCTGTTTTGGTTTGTTTGGTTTGTAAAATAAAGGTTACATTAAACGTAGTTTTGTCTTGATGACTTTATTTCAAGCAAGGTTAGTAAAGGAAAAGGTAATGTTTTCTTGGCTAAGTGATAACACAGGCAACAGCAGATGAACTTTCAGACATGCAAGACCCTCACCAGTTTTTTTTAGATATGTTTGAGAGACAATAAGAAAGTGAAAAACATGAGAATGAAATCGAAAGGAAGAGAGGAGTCATGAAAACAAGTTATGCCCTTGCAGATGTAGAAAAACACATTACTAGCTGATTCACGCTACCACAAACTAGGCTTGTTCATTAACAGAGAACTGAAGTCTGACGTTCTGAGCAGTGAAGAGCGGAGCAATTCTCACATCAGAAATAGACTTCTGCACTCTGATGGAGGAAGGGAGAAAAGTGTTACACAGCAGAGAAGCTAGCTCATTGTTGGAGCTGCTTTCAGCAGCTGATAATCAGCCCGTTTCTTGTCCTTTTCCAGAAAAGAATTCAGTACATACACTTGCAGAGGGTAATTCATGCCATGTGTCCTACTTTAGGCATTTCTCTCCCTCTCTGAGAAAAAGAGAATATCAAAAGGTGAACACTTTCCCCTTGCCATTTAGTAGAGCTTAAAGCAGAACTCTTCATCACAGGCTCTATAGGTTATCTTCCACTTCACCCCAGAATTCTAACATCATTATTACTATTGTTTGCAAAATTCCCATATCTCTTCTTTTCACCTAACTCCATGATTGTCTCTTGATTCACCTATAAATCAGATACTAAAAACTGCCTTTTATCCTTTGCAAAATACGGCTCACCTGCAAAGCTGTTTGAAGCCTCAGAATACAAAGATCCTGATTCACACACTGGTGTTCTGTGCCCTTAGTACAGAAGCAGGCCTTTCCCACATCAGCCTAATTTGCAACTTGCTATTTCAACATGTTCAAAACCCTGCAGCTGGACTAGTAACAGTTAAAATCAATGGATTCATCATAGGAAGGTCTCATACCTCTCTTCTGTTATACCATACCACCTTCTTAGCTCCTCAGCGCAAATATGGCACCAATTAGCCACTTTCATCCATGACTGGTCTCACTAATTTCAAATACAGAGTAAACAATTATTCTGCACAGATATATAAAAAATTAGGTTATCAATTGTTTTCTCTTTAGTTTTCAGATAAAGAATCGCAGGTATAGTGCCGTAAACTAATTTGACAGGATTCATCAATAACAAAACTGTTTCATATAGAGCATACCTAGCTTCTTTTGTAGTTTTTCCTCTATAAATTAGCAATTTAAAAGGAGTATATAAAATAGGACAGCCTTGGACTTCACTCAGATTTTTCTAGGAGAATATTAAGGAACACAACATCTTTACAGCAATGTATAGATACTGATGCTCCATAAACAGAATACAACTCCTCTCTCCACCTTTGAAATCTCAGGACTTTCTTTCAGGGAATATCTATTAAAAAACAGCCAATTTAGAGAGTGTTCATTCCCAATCAAGTAAGAAGTTGTGAATATATCAATACGTGTAGGACTTAAGCACACACTCTGGTGTACCTCACTGAAAGTTACACGGTGTGTTTAAGCATGCATCAATTGGGGTCGAAGAATTACCTAGTCTTAAAACATTAGTTAATAATCTTTTATGCAGATAAAAATCAGGGTTAGGACTTCATCTATGAAGCCACACGTAGCTTAAGAAGAAACAAATGATGGTTTAATTGAGTTGGTTCCAGAACCTTTCAGAAGCACTCACATATCCAATCAACATCAAAAATGTAGGTTTTTAATCATATACATACATATCTGTTCTTATGACAGATGATTGCACGTGTGCAGTAATTTAAGAGAAATCCCCTTTTCTACCTATACCTCAAGAAAATATTTGGTTGTGGCACAAGTGTTTCCAGAGAGTCTCTTAAGTTATTACAAAAGGAAAAACCTCTTCCACTGTGTACTGATCAACTGGAAAATTCTGTCTGCCCAAAATCCGAAGGGCTATAGCAGAACAAGGATATCATCCTGGCATCCATTACACTGGCTTATTGCACGCTAGTATATTGTGTATGTCTGTAGTCATCCTTTGAAACTAAATGCCACTGAACAGAAAGGTACCAAGCTTACCAAAAAAGCAGTAAACAAACATGAGCAATCATGAGATATTCTGTGAAATCTGTGGTGCTGCAGCTCTGGGTTTTATGTTGATCTAGAGACTATGATATCAGAGAATAATACTGTGGTGTAGATTCAGGGGAGAAAACACAGATAGATTAGACTCAGTAAAGGAAAGACAGACAGATGATACTGCCTTCCCCATCTGAAAGCTTTCTAAATCACAACATTAGTTTTAAAAATGATATGAAAAGCTATTCACTTGTATAAATTATCTGGTTTTTATATATTCAGATGAGATTTTCCAAGGTACTTTATTTTTTTTAATTTAATAATAAACATAAAAATAATAAATAAGGAAATATTCTTATGAAAGTTGGTATTTCAGAGCTGAGACTAAGCCAAAACCTTTCTTACCATAGGAAGCTCTGTCATCTGAAACATTAAGGGAAACCTACAGAGTGGAAAGCTTTCAGGGTTTCTGTTCTGTCTTCTCCACGCTTTAGCTACTTGCATTCAAAGGTAATAGAAGATAGCTTGGGAAAGAAATATTGGATGCACAGAAAGGTGGCAAAGTCAAAGGACATTTACTCATGCAGAAAAATTTGAATGTAAGAAATCAATATTAAGTTTCATGATATTGTCTCAATGTATATGTGTGTATGTATACATACATATGTTTTCAGTGTACATTTCCAAATGAGCCGGGGGAAAGCATGAAATATATTTAATCCTAAAACTTTGCTTATGTAAAGTCACAAGATGTCAAGGGCTTTTTACTGAAGCTTCTTTCACTGACATCCTTAATGTTTGCTTTTTAAATTTTAAAATGATGTGCCTTGTTTCTATTCATTTTTCAGGCTGACCTTCCTAAAATGACCAAGCTGATATTGTGATTAATGAGCCAATTATTTTCATCTGAGACATGGAACAAAACAAATAGCCTATTCCCCTCCAATTTACTCTTTTAATAAATACTTCTCCTCCCTCCTTTTTTTTTCCCCCCCCAACCACTGTGTTCATACCTGAAAGTTTATGATGGATTTCCTATGCAATTCATTCCCTAAATTAATAGGATCTGAACAGCGCAGGCTAGAAATGTAGGCTTTTACTTGCCTCTGGTGTTAAAGCAAGATGTAAATACAACTTGACTATTCTGAACTGAGAAACACTCAGAAGGGAGGCTGACAGGAGTCCAAAAAGGAAACAATTATGCACTTGAAGACAGTCATCCCTAATACTAATACAACAACCTAATTTATGAAGGTATCGACTTTCTTCCCCTGTGTTCCTGATGTGTATTTTCAAAATTTTTTCTAATAAATGTCCTTAAATAATCTAAGAAAGGTGCAGTTGCAACAAAAGAATTTGAAAACGCTTTTTTATAAATGAATTTGAAAAATTAATTCTAAGCCACATGGATGGAGACTGTACATTTAAAGAAGGAAGGAGAAAAGGGAAAGAAGAAAAAAAAATCTGTGGGAAAAGCTTTCTTCATCCAAGGAGCACTAAGATAAACAAATAAATATGCTGGAATGGCATCAAGGGAAATGCATTATATTATACTCTTGGGAGACAATCTAATATCAATAATGCAAACTGTACAAGGAACATGACTTCTAAACTACAGGTCTTGAGAATCTCACGCACCCTTGAACAGCTGCAAAACACCAGTTCCTCCTTCCTCATTCAGCTATGAAGTCTTTGGCAATTTGGTATCTGCCAGTGTTTGCTGCGAAAGGACTTTACTTTTGATGGGTACAGACAGTTGTACAGACAGCACTAAGTCTACCTGTGATAAGAAACAGTTTGATATGCAGAGTAAACACATGCTTTGCTTTAGCATTTCTGTTTTGTCGGGCTAGTAGTTTTCATTTTCTTTTTGATAACTTATGAAAGACAGGAGGGAGAAGCACCTTCTGTGAAGTTGAGAAGATAGAAGTGCATGACTCCCAGTTCAGAAAAATTACTTATTATACTCTGTGCACTCTTCAGAGTACCAGGCCCTCAGAAAAACACCCTCAAGTAATGATGATAAATACTGAGGGTCCCTGTCTTGCAGGATTTAATTTGAGGATCTAGTTCTGTGCTCCTGTGGTGTCTTCCACTGGAAGACTTCCCTTTCCTCTACAAACTAAAATGACCTAATCTCTGATGTACCTGTCAGACTGCCAGTTATCAGCTTGACAAACACCCAACCAAAAAACCCATAAAAAAATAATCCAACAACAAAGCACAGATTGGGGAAATAACTTGCCCCAGGTCACTCATCAAGCCTCAGACATAAAAATCAGATCAGTCTGAACTCCAGACAGCCACAAAACTTCCTTTCCTCCTGAATCTTGGTTAGTTCAAATGATACATAATATGTTTGTGAAGTTAGTGCTGCTGTTTGCGATGTGGCACAGGTGGGAAATCACCAAATGGAAAAAGAAAAAAAAAAAAAAAAAAAAAACCACCCCAAAACCAAAACCCACACTACACACTGGAAACCACCAACGCTCTCTAGAGCAACATAAGAAGAATTCCAGGTGACTCAATATAGTGAATGCAAAATACTCGAAGCACAAACTTTAGAGTTCAGATTTAGAAATACCTTTGAAAATAAAGGAAAAGCTATTGCTTTCCCTATCTATTTCAGCATCCAACACATAACTTGTCCCCATTCAGTGCTGCAGATTGCCTGGATAACAAATTAAAATATTCATCACCTTTCTGTGAGCCTCTAATCATTTCCATCTCTGTTTAAGTGGGGGATATAGATGCATGGAACAGCAGCCAATTTCTTCCAGCTCTGAATGAACAAGTATATGAAGAAGAAAAAAAAAAAACCAAACCAGAAACCTTTATTTTCCTAAGTATTCAAAACAGAGCCTAGAAAGTACAGAGCATTACAAGACTTTTGGTTGATAATTACATTTTGGATTGTACATCAGCCTATGAAGTGTGAAGAATGCAAAGTTACTGAAACATGTTTCAGAAAACTTGTATCTTACAGGAATGTTTCTGCTACAGACACATAAAACTCATCTGTCCTCTTTTATTCTTAGCACCTAAAGAGAGTCTGTTATCTTCAGACTCTGATTTCATACCAGTGGCTACATAATGCTTAAGCAAAGCTCCATGATGCATTTTTGAGGAATTCTGCTGATTAAAAGTTTTCCTTGTCAATTAATAATCAAGATACTCAACATGGTACAAGCCACCATGTCTTGTTAATGTTTACATTTGGCAGTGTATTAGCAGTCATACTTCTACATCAAAACTTGATAAGTAAAAATATTTTACCCAGAAAACAATAAAGATTTTGAAAAGCACACACACACAAATGAGATCAGTACTAGGGCACTAATATCTCCAGTGCTAAGTGTGGAAGACAAGATCTTTCTATAGAATACTAAAATATAAAGGTAAAATCCTCATAATCTTTCAAGCAGAATTTTTGTTTGATCTTCGGTTGAAAGCAATTCAACTATTCTTTCTGATGAACTGCAAAATCCTATAGCTGAGTTGAGTAAGTCATGCATAGTCTTCAGGAAATGAGAAAAGATCAGTTTGAACTTTGGAGCTTCATACAGAAATTAGTAGAAAACTCATCTTAATGGAAAGCTACTATTCAGGATGATTCTGTGCTCTAAATTAACACTGACTTTTGAAGAGTCCTGGAGAAATCTTTGCCACTTCAGCAAGCACTAATCCATATCTACAGAGTGCTGTTGGGTGAGGTTAAGCACCATTTTAAACAGCTCCAGGAGTCTGACAGATAAACTGCAGGTTTCTCTTCAGTAGCTCTATCTTTATGTAAGTGAAGTTAAGGCTCTGAAATTGCTTCATTTTAAGAACTACAAAACTGACAGAAATACTAGTAACTGTCTATGCCACCTCCAATGGTGAAAACTACCCTGTTTTAGAGGAAAAAGCAAGACAGCCTGCACCAAGCTGTTACAGACCACCTCTCCAAGTTTCCCACACGCTCAATCAGGTAGGAGTAGTCTTTCCCTAAAACTTTAGCATTTACAACCTACCCTGAACCTGGAAATCAAAGTGACCTGTTTTCAAAAGAAAATCTTCAGTCACTAGCAATTACTGAAAATTTTAACATAGCCTTCAAATAAATAAATGGCCCATTTAGGACATTCGATTACAATTTGCTAAAATGCTAAGAGACACAGCCTTTCTCTTCATCCTTCCCCCTCACCTCCTGAACTCCTTGAAATACACTAGCTGAATCAGTATTATGTTAAGCCTCTTACTTTAACTGTGTTCAGCATCTTTGTATTTCAGCACTCTTCTAGTATTCAGAGAAAAGCAACCATTTTGTTCTTAGACACTAAGCCCCTAAAAGTAATACACTACTTGTATTTTATTTGAAAGAATAAAACACAAGCCATTAGTAACACGAAAACAAAAACAAAACAAAAAAACCAACCCAACCCAAACACCCCCAATTCTGAATCTCCATGCTCAATAGCTAATGGAAAACCTATGAACACATTCCAGTGACAAGCACAGAATTTTAACACACAATATAGTTAGAGAAAGAAGTGGGGAAAAAGGGTATGATGTTCGAGTTTGAGCTACATTAGAAGAAACAGTGTACACAACAGCCATACAGGATTAGCTTACTCTACAAGGACATCACAAAACCAAGTTTGACTTATTGTTGTACCCCTGGCACATTGTTCAAAACTAGCTCTGTTTCATTGTCGTATAGCAGCACTGAAATTCTTTGACATGTGTAAAAATGAAATAAATCACCGCTATACTCTAAAACCCAAAGAAGGCATTACATGTGTAGAATTTTTAAGAGCCTTGCCTCCATAACTGCTTACCCCCATTTCTTTTTCTGTTGCTGTGTATCTTAAAGCAAATAAAATGCTCCTTTGCATAAATGCTGAGAATAAGTCTTTAAAAAATCCACACTTACTGAGATCGTTTTAGAACATTCTTGTCACAAACCATCCTTCTGTAATCCTATCAACGCCACTTAAAGAAAAGGACTCCATGGCACAGCAAAAACATGTAAGTTGGGGTGATAGGTCTTTATAAACAATACAGGGACATCAGATCAACAGACTGAGTTTGTTAACTGTTACGTTTAAACCAGTGTCCCTGCTGCCAAATGAGATAGGAAATTTAAATGAGATGTGCAAACACTGAAAGATAGGAAAGCATATTTTTCCAACACTCTGTAGTTTTTAGAAAGAATATTAGTAGCTGCCCAATAGCCTTAACAGTTTGGCATAACATCTTTACTCTTGTATTAACATCAACAAAAAAATACATACACACACACACAAATACACAACCTAAAGCCTACAGATCATCACTGTGATTCAATACAGAATTTTCTTCCAAATCTGCCATTCTGTATTAGAAGAGGAGAAAACAATGAGAATTTGAATGTATGGCAGAGAGTTGATAGGCAGAGACAAATGACATATAATGCATCTTTTGAAATGAAGTGCCCAAAATATAGAAGTTAATTCTGCTACAAGGTAGTATGAAGTATTTAATCAGTTATAAAACAGGGTCTTTACCGTGCTGGCTTATTATCTGAGATGTAGTGCCAATCATTGCAGCTGTCTTCCCAGGGGTTCGAGCTACAAGCTCAGATCTTCAGAACCTGCTACATTCCTTATTTATGAATTGATACACTTTGATCAGCCATGCCAGTTCCTTTTTCCTCCTCCCCATTTTCATCTTTCATCAGTCCCTTGACAAAATTCTGCTTCAGACAAATGTATAGAGCAGCATTACATTCAGGCAATTCACTGAAGATTATTTTCTACGTTAATTCCAGAAACAGATAAAAATCAAATAGACCCTATCACCAAATTTTCCTGACAGTCCCTTCCTTCTTACAAAAAAGCTTAACCACACTCCATAAAGATTAAACTAAAAGACTTGCACCCACTTGGGGAAAATACTCCTCATCTTTGAATAGACTAGGAGTATGCAGGAAAGGACATAAATTGAATACACACTATAAACAGATAAATTTAGCTGCACATTTAGGTACAGTTCTTAATAAGAGCGGTAAAAGGCTTTTGTAAGCAGTTGGCAGATTCCTGTTTAATTTACTATTTCAGTAGTGATGGGGTTAACTAAGTGTGACTGAGGCTTTGATCAGATAGCTATCAATATTGCAATCAAACTCAAAATATGTAGAATACACAGTGTATTAAGAGCACAGCCCAATGCAGTCACTGCGACTACACAGCATAACCCTCTGCATTACACATGATGGAAACAGGGCACTCTGTAAGGCTCCGGGGATTTTTTTGGTTTTATTATTTTTATTATTTTTATTATTTTATAAAAAGGCAAGTTCCTTAGACAAAGAAGATGAGAAGCTATGGAAATAAGTGTATTTCAGAGGTAAGGGCTGAGAGAAAGTTCTCATTTCCTGAAACTTTCCCCAGTCAGAGGCATCAACTGTGGATACCCTTGTCTCAAAGACTGAAAATGGACAGTTTTTTTGTGGTTGCCCTCTTCTGAATAACAGTAGTAAAAAAAGTCCAGTTTTAACTTAATCATAACAAGAATCTGCTCATTTATTCCACTGGTATTTAGAGATAAGGAGGTACAATACAGATGCGAACTCTAGTTGCTTCTGTCTGTTGTTGCTGAGCTCAGCACAGCCTTTAGTGTACAACAGACATTATTAACAAAAAAGCCTTTCAATTTTGAGAAAAAAATACTGTGGATCTCAGCTGTGAATTTTCAAGCTTCCAGCATTTTGTCACTGTTTAAAGGAAAAATTAAAAAAAAGAAAAGGAAAAAAAAAAGTCTCATTTTTCACTCCTGAAATGGGAAGACAATTTCCTTCCCAGCTATACGTACAAGGGGATAAGTAGGTTATAGATGTTTTGTGCTCTTTACCTCAGCGCAGCTTCTAGGACAACTGGCATTAGCCCAAGAAAAATCAAGGTAAGACCATCTCCACTTCTTATACCCAGAAAGACCTTCTTACCTGCCTCATTTCCCTTTAAGTGTCATAAAATTAAATAACAAAACCCCATAGCTCCATAAGAAAACTGTATCTAAACTACCATAGACACTGATTTGACTGCCATAGAATATGAACGCTATTGCAATATTGACAAGGCATGACCCTCTTCATTACTTAAGTTGGCAGTTTTATTATACTGTCAGAATTTGAAGCATGTCCATTTTCCTCTTACAGATGATGGGCCTGTCAAAATCTTCAATCAAGGTTCAGTTGTTATAGTCTTACTAGAGCATCAGCAGCATGAGAGAGGAGAATAATGACACCATTCCTAAGCAGCTTTATTTTACCCTGAAGCATCATAGAAAGTCATCTAGCTCTAATTTCCATGACGTTGCCATCAAAATAACGGGACAATCCGTGCCACACTGATTGGGGAAATCAGACAAATCAGTGGCCACAGTTGTGTTTTAAAAAGAGTAAACTTAATTCTACCACATGCCTACTTTTGCAATTCTTTTGCCGTGTTCACACATAATAATTACAATTAAAAACTAAGTTTCTTGCATCACAACTAACAAATGCCAGACAGATCCAGGATATGGGGGTTCTGTGGGATCTCTTCTATCTCGCTGAGCAAATGACTGGAAAACACTGAGGAAAAAGTAGATATTTGCAATGAAAATATAATGCGAAGTTCCCATGTGACAAATCACACTGCTAGGACTCTTCCTTATTCATGCCTGGACAGAGCCTCTTTCAGATAAGAAAATAAAAATTAAAAAAATACAACAACTTCCCCCGATAAAAACCCACCGACCAAGAAAAACCTGCAATAAACTAAAGTACAGAATCAGGTCCTTGTGGAAGAGTCAGAGTTGGAGAGTCAGCAAGAGTCTGGCTGCTTATGATTGCAACATGTCAGCATCAGCCGGCTCATAGAGAACAGTCTCTAATCTCCAAAACCAAATCCTCCTATTTATCACAGTAGATTATACTCCTACATCTAAGATACCCTTTAAAAATCTTCTTTGAAGTTTCATTGAGATGTCGTTAGCCCAGAAATATGTAGAGTTTAATGAAAGCTTTACAAGAACTGAAAATGAAATATCTATTTTTATTTAGGTAAACATTTTGACCACAGCCTACAAGGAACTCAACATACAACACAATTACTTGGCGAGAGATGGGCACATGTGGTTTACAATAAATCATAACAGTTACTCTTGACCTTAATATATGAGCTACAGTTTACAACAGTTTTTGACACTGCAGTAGTAGGGAAGAAGGCATTACTGCTGTCTTTCTGGTAAAGAAGCTTCTTAGTTTAAAAATATATTTATTCAGATAAAGAATCTGCTAGATCCAGGGAGCATTACATCTGTCTAGAATAGTTGGCACTGCTTATTTGTGCAATATATAAATATTAGAAAAAAAAATATGGTACAATTCCAAACAGATGAAGACTCTCAAAAAAGTCCTTAAAGTGTCAAATATATAGATAGATACAGATATATTGGTGTATCCGCCTCTATTTTCCAATAAATAAAACTAAGGTGTTAAGAATAAATGTCTTATGTGCTTATATATAAGTATATAAAACATATATATATGTTTTATATATATATTTATATATATATGTTTATATATATATAAACCCCAAACAACAGCCTTAGCTGCCTGAAGTTGTTCCAGCTACAAAAAGTGAAATTCATACTGATGTGCTACAGGAGAATAAGTCAATAGACCATTCACTTCAGTATCTCATTTCCATATTTGAGCTGCTCCACAGAAAGTGAACTTTATTTCTGTCACACCCGAAGAAGTATACACTACCTAGCACTGGAGTATACACATTGCATTGGAATGTGACCCTTAGACTGACTAGATGTACTAATGGTCAGTGGCTAACGTTCTCTGCAAATATGATTTTTAAGAAAATTATACGCAATGGTATTACCACACTTCTACCCAATCTTCTTCTAAACGTTACTAGCTTGCTTCACTGAAATCTCATGCCAGTGTTTAGTTCTAAATTGTCTTAATCAGTAAAAAGAAAGATCAGTACAATGTTCTCCCAATTTGGCTAGGTGTTTTCTTTGAATTGTTCATTAAAATAAGGATTTCTAGCTGCATGGCATCCATCCATTAAACTACCTAAGCTTCTTAAGAAAGCAAGCCACAACTCCGATTTCTGAGAAAAGAAAAAGAAAGAGGGCAACTCATAAGCCTAAATGGTTGAAAAAGCAGAACAATCAATACAAAACTGAGCAGCTGATCCAGAGAAAAGAAATGAAAGCCATTTCCTGCTGTAATGAAGTGGGACACTTTCCTGAGAGAAATACTTTTGACACTGAGAAGTTGAAACAGCACGTAGATCAAGGCATGAATTTTGGTTTATAATGTGTGGTATTACAAGAAAAATAATATTGTCAATGCCAAAGTTTATACACTGTCTGAAGTATGTATTCTTCATGTACAGAAATGAAGTCAGAATGCAGAATCCACGTGCTGTATTCTGAATACACCCCTGTCAATTTTGCACCTAGCTCTACTCTTTTTGTTGTCTGACCTCATTTTTAGCCTTGCTGGATATGAAATCTATTACTCTGTTAAAATGAATAAATAAAAACCTTGAATATAAACCAAACCATTCACTTGAGTACAAATCTCTGCACTCAAACTGTAATGTAGCTTAGAAGCAACCTGCTCAGAAAGCTCAACAATATTCATAAAATACAGTCTTTTCCAAAATGCGTAAGTAGTCACTATCAACATATGAATAGATGTTTTAATAAATCCAACATAGATGGTTCATGTTTTATGAAACCAATTTCTCATAGCCTATTAAGTCATACCAATTCCGCCATATCAAGGTATAAATCTTACTTTAGTGCATTTATGACCTGTGTTTCAGAAAAAACATCCCTTTGCCACGTATGTAAGTCGTACTTCTTCTCTGATACTTCCCACCATAGCTGTTTCTGGTGTTTTTTCTTCATTTTTAAAGTATTTAGACAATGCCACAGTTCTAAGATACCACCACAGGATACCAAAACAGTGCTTTGTCATATTCAAACCGGAGGTTACATTAGTATAGGGAGTCAAACTAAAAGCATCTCCAGAATATTTTTAAATATTTTTTATAATAATATTTTTCTAATATTTTTTTCTANACACACACAAACAAAACCAAAACAAAACTAAGCATACACTGCCATGTAAACCAAGGCAGAGCTTCAAAGCTGGAAAAATAGAACAGGCACCAAGCTGTTTTCCCAAGCTGTAATTAAGAGCCAGCTTGGCAGGAGGCTGTGTTCTACTGGAACATGAAAAACCGCACAACTTGTTTAATCTTTGCCACCACCAATACAACTCCACATCGCAAAACTGAGGACTTCAGGAGGGAACTGTGGTGCTTCTGCCAATGGATGTGCCTTATACCATCAAGATTCCAGAATGAAAACAGCAATTTCCTTCTGAAGTATCTTGAAATACTAATATCTTCAAACAAAAGTGTGTTGTTTTGGTTGTGGGGAGTTTTGTGGGTTTTTTGGTTGGTTGGGTTTTGATTATTTTTTTTTTAATGTTTCAGGAATCGTTACTCACAGGCTTACTGCAAGAGTCAAATAAAATCAGGATCCCAACTTGCTAACCAATTAGCTTAATAAACCAAGCTGCTGCAAGCACTGCAGTCACTCTTGTATATTGTATGCTGCCATAATAAAAGTATCTGCCCATGAGAGTGCTAAAATCTATTATTTATTTAAACAGAAACAAGAAAGATAAAGACACGTAAATGAAATCCCTAGAAATGCCTAAAGTTCACAGAAAGTGAACAGATTCATTGCCAAAATAGGCCATTGATGAGTACAGGAAGAACATTGCTTCTCATTTGTCAGTTGTTGACTACTTCACTAGCAATGCATTAAGTGCCAAATGCTATCACAGCAGATTAGATGCAGGAAGAACAGTATGAACATGCCAAGTTCAAACTCTCTCACTGGATATTACTGCATGTCTTTAAGGAATCTAAACGATTTGCTACTCATCTCAGATAGGATTTCAGCCAAAATTCACTAAAAGCACTTGAGATCTGAACACTTACTTTTATTGAGTTGATAATGCTTCCAGTGAAGAAAAACAAAACACAGCAATTGACAGCTATGTTTAACAAGAAGAAAATGTTCACTGGCCAAGATAAAAAAAAAAAAAAGAGTGTATTTTAACAATTTATAAACAGGACATTAATCATCTCACTTAGCTTTCTACATGCACTTCTAGAGGGGAACCCAGGCACTTTATTTTAGAAGTATACCTTAGAGTGAAATAAATTACACTTTCCTGTCAATAGAGAGAAGTATATATAGCAAGGGAGTCAAGGAAAGTCATTGACTACACGTGAACCAATGAACACCATTCATGAGGACTTTGCGGTAGCCCATAGCTCAAGAATAGCTTTTCCTTTATTAATTCTGCATAGTGCAAGAAAAGACAATGATATCATCTGTCTGGAGTTTCACTCTAAAAAATAAACAAGTAATGGATCTCAGTTTCATTGACAGTTTAATTTTCTGCTCTTTCAGCCAGAGGAAACTATAATTTAAACCTCCCAGATCACATCTGGGGCAGCTTTTTGACCTTGCAAGGCCTCTTGCCATCCTTTTGGAAATATAAAACAAAATGAAATTAGTCACAATCACATGCAAGAAAGCTATTTAAATCAGGGTAAGTTAAGTGTGATGTGTCCCAAATAAAGTAACATCACCCCCAAAATCATAATAGTGATCTCCACTACATAAACTGAGACTTCACAAATTAAGTTAATTCCCAGGACATGCTGAGAACATGCATGGATGCCACTTGTCAGTGCCTGATAGAGGTCCTCAGTTCTATAGTGCTGATGTATCATTAATTAATCCAATTTCTCATATAAGCTGAATAGACAAGGATTCTGACAAATGAGTTCCATGTAGTGATCCACCACTGTGACAGCTGGGCCCAACAACTTTGCAGTTACAGGTAGGGGACCCTGGGGCAAAAGACACCATTGGAGAAGAAAAGGGAGTCTAAATCCAGTTATGTGTCAATCTAAAGAGAGGATAACTCAATTCTGCAGGGAGTTATTCATTTAGCTCAAGGCAGATAACAATATAATTAGCCAAAAGTTTGCCACCACAGCTCAAAAATGTATTTGAATTAATTTTAGGAGGGGTTTTGCATTTTCTTGACCCCTAAGGACTTCTGTGTGTCCCATTGACCCTGCTTTCCCTTTATCGAATTGCAGTTCTGAAGCACCCCAGAGTAAGCTGTCCTACATGCAAATCCTCACGCCTCAACTATACCTCTGTCCAGGCAGCTACTTCCCACTGGAGATTAAGACCTTATCAACTAAAAGATGTTTTCACTGCACTTGGGTAGGTACTTCTCTGCATTGTACAGAGGGTGAAGATCTCCACAGAGCAAATCACAAACTGAACTTTTGGCAAGACACAGGAGACAAAAATTCAATTTTTGACCCTTTGTATTTGGGTTTTGGTTTTTTGTTGTTGTTTTGGGTTTTTTTGTTGTTGTTGTTGGTTGGGGTTTTTTTTTAATAGCATGTTCTTCCTCAACATAAACATACTGCTCCAACAAGCTTATACTATATTACATATATACACACACAAACTTACATATATGTAGTGGAACTATGTTTTTTTCATGATCCTGACAACTGTCTTTAACAGCACTGAATCTTAATAAAGAAATATTCCACATCCAACACAGGATTTTTCTCTCCTAATATTTCTGTTAAAACACTTTCAAGTTAGAGAATATGCTTATGTTGAGCTACATATCATTTTTAAACTGTTGCCTTCATTCATTTGAATTCCCACTATATTTGATTTTAAGTGCGTATTACTTCCAATGAAGCTTCTAAGTACAGGTATCAAATGCTCTTATAGAATATTCCAAGTGCTATATAGTGGCAGTTTATTTCCATTTATTTAAGTGCAGTAAAGTCATTCCAGTATTTTTTTGGTTGCTGTTAAATATGCAGAATTGTAATCTGTTTAGAAATGCCATGCAGGGTAGTCAGAGAAAGGGTACTGACCAACCTGGGAAATACCAGCCTACATTCAGTGTACCAAAACAAGAAAACTAAAATATTAATAATATTTAGCACTTATTTTAAGACTTTCCAAAATTAATCTAAATAATGTTTCACAAGGGTAACAACTACGGTCATTTCAGAGACACAAATGGTACAACCAATAGTAGAGAAATCAAAGCACAACTCCTCAGACAGCACATCTTTGCATATCCTCCATAGTTTTACACCCAAGGACCTGAGCATATCTGACACACGCAGCATATTAACTCCTAGCTCCTGTCACACTGCCCATCAAATTAGTAAGCACATACCAATGCATGAGTCCTTATTCTTCCTTCCCTAGAACTACCGTCTTCTCACTCTAACTTTTGCAGCTTATTGGACCACACCAACTCTGTGATTCACATTAATTTAAAAAAAAAAAAACCAACCAACAAACCAACAACACACCCCACACTCTTCCCATAGCATTTACAATTCATTTTTCTTAGCTCTGATTGGGATCATGATGCATATTTAATTATGTTTTCTTTCTAGACTTACAAAACATGAAATTAAGAAGGGAGAGAGAGATTGCATCTGTGCTTTTGAAAATGCAGCTAGCTACAATCTATCTCTGTATAGTTATCAATAATAAACACCGAGTTACATGTTATTACTGAAGCTATAACAGAGATGGATCTGAAAAACCTTCACATCACATCTGGAAGGGAGAGAAAAGACTAACAAGATTTTTGATCTATGTGGTTTTGCCCCACATTTTTAAATATTTCATTTCCTCATTCTGACCTGACTACTATCCTGCTACTAAAAATAGCACCTCTTATCAAAGTAAGTGCAGTATATGATACAATCTTGACATTCTTTTAAAACGAGCATTAGGAGGGGAAAAAATTGTAAAGGCCTTTGTAAGTCAAAGTCAGTCAGTCTCTTATTTGCACTTTTTACACATTCTGAATGTCTTACATTTAAAAAAAAAAACCAACACCAGAAACCAAACAAACAAACCCCACAGAACAATCCCAAAAACTAATCTAATCTTCACTTTTTCTTCTTTAACCTACAGGCTGAGCATGTGCTTTCTCAGAGCTCATTCCACATGAGCTTCTACCGGCTTTGACTACATACACTGAATTGGACTTACAAAATTCTATCTAATCATTAATAAAACCAGCAAAAACCCCCAACAGTACTAAAGCAAGAATAATATTCCAATTCAGAATTAAAAATTTAGGAAGCACTCCAGCCATAAAATGCTAATTCAGATCGTTTGTGTGTAAAGAAATTACAAAAGACTTTTCCCTCTCTGAGGGAGGGCCCTATGTTATAAAAAACTTTGTCTGTTGCAGATCCATCTCATGTAGCTTCTTTCCTAGCTACAACTACATGCGTCAAAAAGTCAGTTGGAGTGCATCCAGAGTTTACAAGTGTGTGAAAATTTAACTCCTTCAAATTAAATGGTAAACAGAAAAACTTGAGGTAAAAGATAAGTGTAAGTGTCATTCCTGGTAGAACAACAGGAGTTGGAGTTCTTGCTCTTGAGAATCTACCTACTTCCCCTGTCTTCTAACTCTTCAAATTGGACCCAAAGCACCAACCATAATAAACAGTGCCTGATGCCTTCACATCTCTTGCTGGCATCGCTGAAAGATCATGACTGTACTGGATTTTATTTTAATGGATGACATTGCAAAGGTAAGAGATGAAGTGAGAAGGATTTATGTTGTTTTTGCAAATACCATCATACACTTAACCAAACCTAGAACATAACCAAGAAAACAAAATTGCTTATACTTAGATTCTAAAAGATGTGTGGTTTTAGAGGTATTATCAAGTATTCACAATTAATATTTTCCTATTATCTGCTTGACAACCATAAAAAGAACAGTCATTTATTTAATGTGTTTATTTCCTCTGCTTTCTGTATGTCAGGAGATCTGCAGATTCGACAGACCAGTTCTTCTTAGTTGGGGCATTAGGACTCAGTGATAAGTAGTTTACAGGGGTTGATCTACAGCTGCTCAAATGCATTCAAGGACATTTCCTCTAGCCTCCCACCCCACAAACAGACACACTCAAATAAAGTTGCTTTAGAAGAACCTTAATGTTTCTAGAAACTCTGATTTAAAGAAAAATATTACACACAAAGTATTTTAGCTTAAGCATAGCATTACTAGACAAAATGAGATCAAAGACCAAGTTATCTATGAAGAGTCAACATTCTGTTTGACATAGAACTCCGAAAGTCTTGGTTTTGTTCTAAGGCACCTTCAAATATTTAATTAAATAGATATGCCATATTCCAGCTTGCCTCACTTGAGCCTTGCATAGCAATTTAGCCGTTTTTATTTTTACTTGCTTAAAAAAACCCAACCCTATAGCTGCTGATAGTGGAAGCATCACTTGCTCCCCTGAACATACTGTTAAATTCAGAACAGCAACAGACTAGCCCAATTTGTCCATAGCCAACATAAGAAGTGAAAACCCCTGCAACAGCACAAAAATATAAGGACTGAGTCAGTCACACCTACATATCATTGGGAAACTAATAAGCCGGAGCTTTGGACCCACTCACTTTCAGCAAAATTCAGTCTGCACCTTTTTTTAAGTGACTGAGAGACTATACTACGAGCATTATTTAGAAACCAGTTAAAGAAAGGAGGAGAGGAAGAGATGAAGCAGCTCCTCCCCCTCTCCTTCCTTTTTATGTTCTCACATCAGACAAAACCAATCTCCTAGCTGCTTGGAGCAAAAACTACTGCTGTTGCTTTTTCAGTTTTCTGACAATCTCTTAATGGAAAACTGAACAAAGTCAGGTTCCAGTATCTACTCTGTCAATCAAACTGAAAAGAAAGATGATTCCCTTAACTTCTTCCTCCATGTGCTTTATTACTCTTTGCACATTCTCACAAGGGGTTAAACTGGGCTGGCTTATACTAATGGCCTCTGAATCCTCAGCTCTTTGACAAAGACGTTGAAAAACAGGTCTAGTAAAGCTCAGAAAAGCAGAGCATTCTTTCTAAAAAAAATGAAAGTCTATTCACTGAACTTTGAAAGCATATTCTGCTCCTTAAATCCCAGTCCTCAATGAAAGATGACATTGGAAAGCTGAAAGCACTGACTGCATGTTCTTATTTAATTAAGGCTACCTCTGTCTTCAAGTATAACAGGAGAGTGGCACTGTCATATGTATCATGCAAAATTAACTTTTAGACAGTGGCACCTGAAAGCATCCTAATAACTAGAGACCACGTAGGAATTCTGATCTGTTTGGAGAAGTTTCTGTGATGTATAGAATTCTAAGCATAAACTCTGAGCTGTTTTTTAAAAGATTACAAGTCCATCATTTTACCAGCAATAGGGCTCACCAGTTGAAAAGTTTATTTCAAGATTCCTGCCAGAGTGAATAATGGTCACCAACTTCTCTCATGGAACCTGAATATATTTTTCCCCTATTTCATTTCATATCTGTATCCCTTATTCCAAACTATGTTTTGCAGACCAAAAATATATGGCTTATTTTCTACAAATGAAAAGTACAAAGCACAATGTTCTCTGGACATTAACAAGACAGACTGACAACGTGAGTCAATGGTACTGCCTGATCCCCATCAGATGGGCAGATACAAAGTGATCTGATTTCCCTCTGTTGGATCATTCACGAGGGAAAAAAAACCCACCCCCAACCAACACACTTTCCTGCTGACTGTAGAATTCATCATCAAGTATTTGTCCAGTCTGATGCTGAAGAAAACTCAGATATGAGTTACTACTGTTAATAAAAGCAATGACAAACATAAACTTCCTAAAACTGAAACCAACGAGACTAAAGCACCTAAGCAATGAAGTAGTGGGGTAAAGAAAAAGAATGTAATTGCTTCCAGGATTATTCATTGCGTTTGCAACTCAACACAAGCATTACTGTTTGAAGAGTCAATAGACTTTCAATAGTCGAGTCAATTTGACAACTAAATTACTTAAGAGAAAGAACTATTTGACCATTGCTAAGTACATTTCAGTCATGAAAGTTCATATTTATAAAACAGCGAAGAGAACCTTAGACTCTTGCTACCATTTCAGCTCTAAAAGCTTCTTATATAAAATTAAATTAAAAGGAAGGAAAAAACAAGCTCCTCAGTAGTCTTTAAAACAGGAATATGAGTACAAAATTAAAGCAGTATGTCTTGTCTGTATAAGACTGCGTGTGCTATCTGCACACATTAACTAAAACATTTTAAGCTATGCTTTAAACAGTGGCCTACAAAGGATGTGTTCTTTCAGAAGCAATCTGAGATGCTGTTCTGCAGGATCAAGAGTCTGACTCACTTAATTAAAAGAAAGGGATACCATTGAGTCATTGGGCTGTTATGTTTCTATCTGAAATAATTTTTTAATCACTTCAAATTACTCTATAACAAAAGAACAAGGATTTCAAAGGGAAAAGGAAGACATTGATTCAGAAATGCAGGTTTTCCTTTTTCTCAGATTCCCTAGAAATACAAAACACAAGGGCATACATGAGAAAAAAGTTACATAGATGTCAAATTTTGTAAGCAGAAAATGTATAAAATGGAGTGCTTCTCAAATATTTCCACTAGAAAACCCTAGTTCTTTAAGCATAGATCAACTGTTGTTACTGATACTTTTCACTGTGAAATATTTCATTTATTTGGCTGGCTGTACAGAGCTGTAATTCTTGTCATCATTACTGCAACATGTCACTTGTTTTATTCAATTGAGTTTTTAAGTATTCTGGGGAGACGTACGCTGCTTAATCTGTGGACATATTTGATTTAGAGAGATAGCACTATCTCAAAGCAGGGAAAAAAAAATAATTTAAGAGAGAACAACCAACCTGTTATTCCTGACACCTGCTTTATCAGTCTTCCATTTGTCCTCCTTCACTGCACGGTAATACCTACCCTTATTCTCAGACATTTTACATACTTTTAATAGAGGATTACCTGCTACAGTTCTAAAAAGAATGAGAACTGCAAATGATCATTTATTGATTTCAGCACTGAAAATATTCCACCTAAGATTTTAACTTCAAGTCCATCTTATAATCACCCCTCCAAACATTAGAAATATTCTAATCAAAATTAATGCTACACAGTTACAGCTTAGCAGCAAAGATGCACAGGAAGTCTGATTCACTTTCCCCCCTCCCCATGTGGAATTTTTTATGAAGAGGTCCATTTTTTTTAATAAGCTGAAGTACATATGTTTTATCTTTTACTGTTTCCAGAGCATTTATCTTTTTCCCCTGTGGTAAGCCAACAGTCTTCATTTTCCCAATACTTCTGCTCCTCACTTTTTTCCTTCCCAAAAAGATCACATCTTGCCTCCCCACTCCCTCCCCCCCAAAAAAAAACAAAGATCAAGGGTAGGAACACTAAAAGAGGAATGCTTTTCCTCCAAAACCCAGAAATACGGGCCACTGGAGCATTTTTATTTGCTACCTCAAACACTGGGAAAAAAATTAATGGAATGCACAGGGTCTGCCTTGCTAAAACCCAGGAAAGTAAGGTGGCAACTAGCTATCCCCTCCACAGCCGCTGGAGGACCATTACAAGGATGCACAATTGCAGTTCTTTCAAGTGTACAATACAGCTGGTGCGAAAGACTAAGATTAGTCATTAAAGGAGATGTCCTAGAGAGCTTTGTGATTTCTGAAGTACAACAGACATTAAATTTATTCACCAATTAGAACTTAATTCACCAGAACTTAGAAATGCATCAGAATGGAAGGAGAAGTAGCTGAAGGAGTAGCTGCTAAAGATATTTCATTCTTTCTACTCTAAACTAACCATTCACTAGCACTAACAGGTGGGTCCTTCTAGGATTGTGGTGCCATCTATATCACCATAACGCAGCATCTTTGCAGCATAAGCATTAGATAGAAAGGGAAGTATATGGAAGTCATCCTGTCAAAATACCCAGGGCTGGGCTTATCTGAACACTTACTAAATTGAGGACTCTCGAGTGTTTTTCCCTTCATTCTTTTTACCTTCACTTTCCCCCCAGCTATTTAAAAACATAACAAAAATCACAAAAAAACCCCAAACCAAACAAACAAAAAAATAAAACCCCAAACCAACAAATGCACACACCTCCACCAACCACTTCTGTGCCCAAATCTAGACTAGAGATATTATTAATGAGTTGCATCAGTTTAATTTGGACTGCAGACTCTAGGAGGCAAGAATAATATCTTTTAACGTTCTTGTAAACCCCCTACTCTCACACTATCCATCCTTCTTATATTATTACTCATAAAATTTTACAACTGCATGACTGGAGTTCAAGGGAATTTGCACCCAACACTCATTTCTCCACTGAAACAAGTAAGCCATTCTCCAAATTTAGATTCAGAGCTTAATTCAGCTAAAAGATACACTTTTTGTTGCTCTTTCATTGCCACTTACTGATATTAGCAGGTGCATTTTATCCAACTATTTCATGGCTTCAAACTTGCATACACAAGCAGAGATTTGCTGAGCAATACAACAGGGGTGCCTCAATTCTGTGAGTCTAACAAGTTATGTCAAAAATACACTTCTTTTGAGAGACTTTTTCTCCAGGAGTACTACATCAGGTGAAACACAGTACTTTTCCATATTCCCTTCATAGCTTTGAATGGATCCATTTCTTTCCTTATTCTTCTAGAAGGACTAGTCTCATTTCCTCATCCATGTTAATTCCTATTACTTCTCTATTACTGTGCCACTGCAGAAGTATTTCCGTTGGCAGTTACATATCATGGCTAATGACATTCTTTATGCTCTACTATATAGAACTTCTAAAGAAATACCTACAAGTCATTTTAAATTGATATATCAATATGCCTTCTTCTGAGATTTTGCTTTCCCAGTTGAAAGAGTTAATCCTCTTCACAGCAACACAAATTCAGACTTTCATGCCAGAAAAGGCCTAAGGAGCTGTTCTGCTAAACAGCATGTAGACTAGAGAGCTTCTCCAGATGATTCTCATATCTAATCCATAACTTTTAGGCAAACACAAGCATGTCCTCCAGAAAACTGCATTTTCCTAATGCTTAAGGAAAAACACAATGCCCACCTGCAATGAGTTACTGACTTGCATGAGCACACAACAGTCACTCTCTGCCTTCCTACTTCACCCGTTACACTTGAAAACCAAGCAAAAAATACATCCCTCAAGGGATGCAGATTTTGCATCCGAATTATTTTTCCAGGCACATAAAAAGACAAATCAAGAATTTAAAAGAAACTGAGTCAGCATATTTTCCAAGCTGTCTGCTTGAACTCTGGTCCGCAGATTTATGTAACTACTTGCTTTCAGATACAAGGATAATGAGAAATCCCCTAAAGGAAGTCCCTTGTGAATATCCCAGACAAAAATCCCAGATATCATTATCCAGGGAAGAAGAACTGAAGTCACATGAGATACAATTATTGAAGTTTTCTTGCAATTACAGAGAGAACTGTAACTTACATTCAATAAAGTGAGTTTTGCAATGTCTTAAGTAGCGCATAAACTGTAATACTTCCAACAGTGAGAGTCACCCCAGTGATTAGCTGTAATCTTTGTTTTAGATAATACAGTCCAAGTTTAGTTGAAATGTTTTGCATTCACAAGAAAAATTATGAAGTTTTCAGGCCAGAAATTAATCTAATATTTTTAAACTTGAACCGAGATCCCTTATGGTGTCTATCTCAGGCTTTGAAAGACTTTACTGTCATAGTATCATCTCACATTAGAAGAGTGGGGTTTTTTTAAATTAACCCAAAGGACTTGTGAATCTGGAAGAGGGCTCATGGTTCTTACGTTGATCCGTCTAATGACTTTGCTGACATCTTGTTTTAAGTGTTACCATGTAATATGAGTTAATAATGATTTTTTTTTAAACAAACACATTAGCTATCAGAACATAATACAGTTTCTGACTGAGAAAGGGGAAAAAATACATGAAGTGACAAGAAGATAACATAAGACCACCAAGATTGGAATTTTACATCTGTTCTTTGTATTCTACACTCTATGGCAGCAATTCTAGGCTGATTCCTGCATTACTTGGTCAGGCAAAACTTTTCCCCAGAAACTGGCAGACAAACAAATGTGTCTCACAGCTGCTCCGCATTATAGTTAAGAAATAGATTCGTGCCTTAAATAATACAAGGGCACCTCTCTCACAGAATTCACGTACTACTCAGTATGGAATACTGCTGTCATCTCATGAATCATTTCACATTACAGGATTCATGTGTCTTAACTTTTCTATGTGAAAAAAAGACATTTTCCTATGCCAAAGTTATATAAAATGGTAGTTTAGGATGCAAACTATTCAAGAGTCAGAAAATTAGAAAGATATCATCCCTTGTTCAACAGTAACTCTGTGTGCATATATTAGATTTGCTCTCATAGGGCCCCAAACTCCTTAGTTTCACAATCAGACCACACACGAGGCAGTGGATGTGCAGGCTAATTCTCCAGGTCCATTATCACTTTCTGCCTTAGCTGGCATCTGTAAAATATAAACAGTCCTCCATATGAGAACTGCAGTCTACTACAATGAGCTATGTAGAGGACTCACTCAGTCTTAATGAACCTCAGCATATTCCTCAAATAATCCCTGAATTGTTGAAGCTGGTCATTGAATTTACTACTGTGACAAGGTTAATTTGCTGACTATATTCTGACCCTCTACTCTGCTTTTGTGAGACCCCACCTGGAGTACTGCATCCAGCTTTGCAGTCCTCAGCATAAGAAGGACGTGGACCTGTTGGAGGAGGTCCAGATGAGCGCCACAAAGATGATCAGAGGGCTGGAGCACCTCTCCTATGAAAACAGGCTAAGAGAGTTGGGGTTGTTCAGGCTGGAGAAAAGAAGGCTCCAGGGACACCTTATTGCGGCCTTTCAGTATCTGAAGGGGGCCTACAGGAAAGCTGGAGAGGGACTTTTTACAAGGGTATGTAGTGATAGGATGAGGGGTAATGGCTTCAAACTGCAAGAGGGTAGATTTAGATTAGATATCAGGAAGAAATTTTTCATTATGACAGCGATGAGGCACTGGAGCAGGTTGCCCAGAGCAGTTGTGGATGCCCCATCCCTGGAAGTGTTCAAGACCAGGCTGGATGGGGCTTTGAACAACCTGGTCTAGTGGGAGGTGTCCCTGCCCACGGCAGGGGGGTTGGAACTAGATGATTTTTAGGGTCCTTTCCAGGCTAAACCATTCTATGATATTATTTAATATTTTAACTCTAGATTTCTAGAGAAATGTTTGTACATTATTTAACTCTGATACACAGAAAATTACAGACCCTAACAGCATCCAGGATATTTTACTGTAACTTCATCTTTTAATTCTTAGAGTAAGTAAGCTTTTAGTTTCATGTTAAAGAGGTACTCAAGAATGAAATTTAAATTCTCACACAACTCTATATGAATCCATTTCATTACATACCTACATACTTTATATTACCCAGAAAATACAGAAATGCATACATAGTTTAGTGTAGAAGAGACAAAGGAAGCCTGTGAAAGAAGAGAAAGAAGTAGCTAGAAGGAGCATGCTGAAACCACCAATAAACAGAGAATCCCACACCTTGCAACAGCCACCTAGAGAGGCTACCAAGTTCACAGTCTCTGTCTCCAGAAAGCAATGACCGCCTGATAAAAAAATAAATAAATATTGAAACCTTCACCTTCATATATAACCAGGGTCAATGAGAAGCCAAAGAACAGCTTCATGAGCTATGACATCAGGATACTGTATGTGACTTTGTGCTTCCTCCACCTCCTCCCCCCGACCTGACCTTTTCCCTGTAACCCTGCTCAAGCGATAACCACCAGTGGCTGTCGTGATGCACGCGTCTGGTCAAAGTGGATTTGAGGGAGGCAGAACAACACAATAGCCAAGGGCTAATTCACGGCAATGCACTCACCTAACCACAGTGCTGGTTAATGTCTGACTCAAGCCAAATTTGGAGGAAACTAACATTTACAGTTCGTAGGCAAATATGACTACGAGTCAATCATCTTACCCCACACATAGTAGGTAGCCCAAGAGCCCTTTGAGCTCTCCTGCATGGCAGTGGGCTGCACACCATGATGTCCCCTTGAGTAGGGACACCTCTCAAGGTTGAGAGATTCCTTGCCACAACGGATTCTCCGTAAGTGATCAATAGCATACTAAACATTGAAATCTTAGCTAAATGACATAAAGGATTGATTGTGCATATATAATCCTTTAGACATAAACCATTGACCAAGTCTGGGACTAGTCCTCTCTGAGGAGTTTAGAAAGCAAGAGGATCCTTTATGAACTTCATGACTCAACAGGAGGGTCTCCCTCACAGTTTTGTCTGACCCTGTCTTCTGTGCAGTAAATAACCAAATGTACCTGCCATTGAATCTCATTAAACCACTGTCAAATTACTATCAAACTTTGGTAAATCGGTTTTATATCAATAAATATATCGCTGCTTCTCTCTTACAAATGAAGTACATGACTCCAACCATGACACTGCAGCAGAAGGTATTTGGCCAAATCATGCCTGTTATCACTGGTATCTCTGTGTCTGTGATATCAGATCCATTCTGCCACACTAGAACACCACGGCTTTACCAAGGCTAGAATTTTTGAAAATCTGCTATGCTTGTTTTGTCCAGATATTGGTGCTGAGTTATTTCAAAGAGACACTGTGTTTCTAATACCTCGTCTTTCACAAAAATGTAAATTTCAAACAAGTAACTGCTGTATAGTTTCCATATACTAATTATCATAAAATGAAACAAGAATATTTTTTTAGGCTTTTCTCATTGGGCTAAGAAGTCAAACTACAAAGTTTTTGGGTTTTTAACCTATTTCGGGGAAATCTATTACTATGATTTCTTAACCCATCTCCAGAGCAGCCTAAAAAAAAAAATTGTCCCTTCTCACATGTTTTCATTGCCATGTACATGACTGTTATTCAGCTGAGATAAAATGTAGAATAAAGGAGTTAATAGCATATCACTACCAGATGTGACATGAAGTAGGTTAAAAACCCCCAAATATGGTAGTGACATGTATAACTCCTTTCTTCTAGATTTTGATTCAGCTGATTAAGTCACATACATGGCCATGAAAACAGTCTGAGATAATCTCCACTTTCTTTTTGTCACTGGCAAAGCTGAAGCAGACACCCCAGGGCAAGTTAGTAAATGGTTAATTTAACATGTAACAGCAATATTAAGTCACTATCTCCAAAAAAGGTTCCCATCTTATTTATTTCACCTGAATAATGGCTCTGATTTCACAATTTACTACATCATAAAAACACCAATGCAGAAGCAGCAGTATAGAATTGTGACATAGTTTTATACATATATTAAATTTTAAACAGCTTAAAACTCTATGTATTTCATTACTTCTAAATTAATTGTCCAACCAGGAAGTCATAGGTCCTAAACTAAGCTTTCACAGCAAGTACAAAACAACAGTATCAACACTATAGGCCCACCACTGACAAGCAGCTGTGCATCTGCAAAGATTAAAGAATCTTTGCCCTCCTTGAGCCTTTTCCTTGCAAGTAGTCATAATCACAGACTTTGAAGACAAATACAATGACTTCAGAGAGCTTAAAAATGAAAAAGAGAGAGAGAAAGAAAGCCTTTTGGAAAAAAAAAAGCAGGAAAAGATAAAGATTCTCTCTCACAATAGGGTAGCAAATTGGATGTACTTATTTATCTTCAAGTACTTAAATACTTAAATTCATCTTGTACTTCTGCATTCATCAGAAACTCTGGAAAAAGTCTGAATGGCTGTGGGCCAACATCTCCTCTTTCTTTTACCTAGGATGAGACAACTAGAACCACAAATAAGGAGGCCATCACCCCACTAAGATCCGCAGCACAGCTCTGTACAGCCTGCTGTTGGGGCAGTAATTCAGCAGATTAGAGTTTCAGAAGTTTACCAGGTGTAAAGGAATGAGAACAAAAAAAAACCAAAGTGAAAACTTGTGATTTTTTTTTTGTCTTCTTGTGCACATAACAGATAGACAAGTTTTTTAAAGTTTGATATAAAGGCTACTTTATCCAGTACTCACAGGTTTTCTAAATTACCTCAGCATACTTTTAGATATCAGTTGTGACATTACTTAAGAAACAAATTTCAGTCATAGTGCGCTCTGAAACTCCAAGAATTATAAAGGCAATACCTAAAAAACAGTCAAACATAGGCAAAAAACAGACATTGATCAAAGTCACTAACCTTATTATCTCTCTCTAGTCTCCTCACAAAGCGATGTCTTCTCAGTAACTTAGCAGGGTCTCAACTTGCAAGAATGTAAAAAAACCCAATGCAACCAACAGCTCCTAAAAACAAAACGGTCATCATTCAGTACTTAATGAAAATACCACTTTTAAAGGCCAGACCAAGAAGAATGAGAAGGAAAATTACTACAAACAGAAGCTGAAGACTACACACAAACATAAGAAACTTAACAAAAGAACTCCTAAGTAACAACTACCCCAACAGCCTATGACACTTACCTTTTATATGTCTCAGTCTAGTCAAATGATTCATTTGACAAACACTGGTCACTGCTTTATTTTTCTCTGTCATACTACACCTTTTCCTTCAAAGTTCTACCACACTAGCACTGTTCTCCAGCCCCTATGACAGTGCACTGGCTCCTGCAGCTGTGCCTGCCGGTGGCCTCACCCCAGCTGTGTGCCATCATATCTAACTCCTTACACCTGGGGCACTCTTAACGCTCCTCTTTCCCACCTGCTTCATAATGTACTTCTGGAGGTCTCTGCAGTTTGCACTCCATGTTGTTGATCTGAATTGTTTTATTATAACAAGGGAGGTACATAGGGCAAGTTTTCCTATGTTCAGACACAGTAGTGTGAGATGCCTTACAAAACTGTTTTTTTGGGGAGACTGAGGACTGAACTTTTTTTTTTTGTGTCTGTTCTAACAAAGAGCTTGCTGCTTTGAAGAATTTCACAACTTCTGAATTTAAGTGTGTAGGTCAGTAAAAGAAACCCATTAATGATTTATGCTCACTTTTGCTAGACCTTACTGAAAGTAAATAATATAAGCATCAAGGGCCGACTCATTAGAGTCTAAAACTACAAGGGGGCGTAAAGCAAGAATGTGTTGTATATGGATAGAATTGTTTTGGTTCTTAAAGTTAATTACTATTGCTTTCCCTGAAACTCTTCAAAAAAACCCCAACATATAACACTGACATCTTTAGGGGGTTTTTTTTAAAGAATTTTAATTTAGGTCTGCAGTTGAAAGATAATGGCAAATCTGACTACAAAATACTAGTGAACAGAGCCTTTTTTGTTTGTCTGTCTATATATGATGGTTTTCCTGGGAAAATATTTTTTCAAGATTATTTAATGTTTTCTGATACCTGCGATTAAAAAAAAGTCAGGAGAGGTTACTGGCTTACGTGTGATACTTTAGCTTGTATTGGGTTTGTGTGGCAAGTTTTTGGTAGCAGGGGGGCTACAAGGGCAGCTGCTCTGAGAAGATGCCATAAGCTTCCCCTGTGTCTGATAGAGCCACTGGGCAAGGCGGAGCCAATTGGTGATGGCGGTAGCACCTCTTTGATAACATATTTAAGAGGAGGAAAAAAACCGTTGCACAACAGCAACTGGAGAGAAGAGTGTGAGAGAAACAACTCTGCAGACATCAAGGTCAGTTAAGAAGGAGGGGGAGGAGGTGCTCCAAGAGCTCCCCTGCAGCCTGTGGTGAAGACCGTGGTGAGGCAGGCTGTCCTCTGTGGCCCATGGAGGTCCACGGTGGAGCAGACATCTGCCTGCAGCCCATGGAGAACCCCACGCTGGAGCAGGTGGACCTGTAGAGAGCCCATGCTGGAGCAGCTTTGCTGGCAGGACTTGTGACCCCATGGGCAATGCACACTGGAGCAGACTGTTCCTGAAGGACTGCACCCCATGGAAGGGACCCACGGTGGAGCATTTCATGAAGAACGGCAGCCCCTGAGAAGGACCCATGCTGGAGGAGTTTGTGGAGGACTGTCTCCCACGGGAGGGACCCCACACTGGAGCAGGGGAAGAGTGGGAGGAGGAGGGAGCAGCAGAGACAATTTGTGATGAACTGACTGCAACCCACATTCCCTGTCCCCCTGCGCTGCTCGGGGGAGGAGGTATCAGGAGTGAAGGTGAGCCCAAGAAGAAGGAACAGGTGGGGGGAAGGTGTTTTATGATTTGCTTTTATTTCTCATTATCCTACTCTGACTTTTGATTGGCAATAAATTAAATTAATTTCTCTGATTCAGGTCTGTTTTGCCTGTGATGGTAATTGGTGACTGATCTCCCCGTCCTTATCTCAACCCATGAGTTTTTTGTTCAATTTTCTCTCCCCCTGTCCACTTGAGAAGGGGAGTGATAGAGTAGCTTGGTGGGCACATGGGCATCCAGCCAAGGTCAACCCACCACATAGCTGTACGTGTACCTGTATTGGTTACCAGTGTTACTCATGTCAGGAATCCAATAGAACTAGAATGACTTGAGTGCAGTTAAAAGTGTGCGGTCTCCTTTTTTTTTTGGAAGAGATACTGCTGCTTTGCCTTTGCCTCTAAATTTTTATGAGGCTCAAATATCAAAAATGTAACAACACACTACAATAGTGTAATTAACTTTGAGGCTGACAAGGGAGTAAGAGACAAAGCACTGCTTGGCTGACAAAATGACCAAATGATGATCTATTGGTATGAATTCAGTGTGCAGGCCAGCAAAGATTTAGTGGAATGTAAGGTTAAGGCAAGATTAATGTGTAACAGTATTTAGACAGACATATGCTGTTTGTCACTGTAAGACTGAGCAATGATTTTCAAAATGAAAACATTCTATATCTGTCATATCTTTTTATCAGAATCTCAAGAAGTCCGTAAGATGAACATGTATATTTTAATCTTAGTTGGACAGAAACTTTGAAAAAAAATAAAAATAAGGGAATACAAAGATTAACTATTAAATCCATTCATAGAACATATTTGAGGAGATACATTCAGAACTAATGACATAACTTCCTGATTGAATAATATTTTCTCGTTGTTCATTTTGATGACACAACAGTAAATTAATGCGGGAAGCTAAAGCTTCTGTATGACCTCAGTTGTTTTGGCACCAAGTCTATGTGCATATATTTCCTAGCTCAACAGGTGCATGAAAAGCAGGTCAAGGAGGGCATGTGCATTTGAAGTTGCATAAAATATTACCTGGAAAACCAACATTAATAGAATACAAATGCTCACTGAGAGGGTAGATAGTGGGTCAAATATCATTATCAAACAGTAAGACTTCCTGAGAAAGAAGGATGGATAGTACTGAATAGCAAAAACTATAGCTCAGTTTATTTTTTTAATTACTGTTCTATATTGTGGTCTTCCAATATTGTGGGAAACAATTACATCCATTGATTTTAATAACAGAAGTGTTTGTTACCTCCATATGAAAGAGGTGTTCTCTGTTTTGCAGGTAGAATCCAGTGTCAGTCCTCCTGCTAGATTACTTCTCATTGAGCTAACATTTTTTTGTAAATACAAAAAAAAAAAAATCCCATTCAATACTTCTTTGTGACTAATCTCTTCAGAAGAAATTAAGAGGGTGGTGAATGTGTTGATTTAGCATAACTTCTCTTCATTCATTGTAGTAGCGGAAGAGCTTCGCTATGCACTGTGAATTCTTTTGCTGAATGTAAGCTCCTGAGCCACTTTATTTTTGTGTCTAATGCAGCAGTAAGTTCTCCATTGGCAGCTAATCTCTGTATACTACATACTAAAGGGCCCAAATCAACCTAGTTATAAGCAAATAAAATTCTGTTGATACTAGTGAAATTACCCAAGTGCTAAGTTTCCTACTTTATAATTCTTTACTATGTTGGTCAGCAGAAAATGGTACTTGCGTTCTAATAGGGCTGACTACAGGTCCTTTTCATTTTTTTATTTTATTTGCTGTTACCATGCTTTTTCAAATGTTTCAGCATAATCGTATGAGATGTTACATAGACTTGTTAGTCAATGCTGCTGGCTTTGGGATAGATGTTTATATATTTTATTTAGATCTTTATATATATATATACACACATATATGTTCTTTCTTTCCTCTTGTAGTAAGATGTTTACAGTGAATCATTTTCTTCCTCAGGCCATTTTCCATGAAATAAAGTTGTCCACAAGCAAAAAGACACCCCATGATTGCCTTTGACTGTATAAATACTAGTTTAGATAAGCTTTGCTGCTGATATAAAAACATCAACCCTGTACTGGCTTTTTATTTGCTTTCAAGACTGAATTAACCACAAGGAATCGTAGAACCATAGAATGGTTTAGGTTGGAAGGGACCTTAAAGATCATCTAGTTCCAACTCCCCTGCCGTGGGCAGGGACACCTTCCAATGTTACAAGTGATAGGACAAGAGGAAATGGCCTCAAGTTGCACCATGGGAGGTTTAGGATGGATAACAGGAAAAATTTCTTCACCAAAAGGGTTATCAAGCAATGGAACAGACTGCCCAGGGAAGTGGTTGACTCACCATCCCTGGAAGTGTTTAAAAGACACGCAGATGTGGCACTTACAGGCATGGTTTAGTGGTGGATTTGGCAGTATTAGGTTTACTTTATGGTTCTATGAGTCTATGACCCTACTTACATAACTCCATCATAAAAATAACTCAGTACCAGTTTGGCAATGTGAATTTGATGCTAATTAGTTGACTAATTTCATTTCCGCTGCCAGAATCTTCTTCAGCTGTTACATATCAATATCCTGTGATTGCAGCAATAAAATATCTGTAACTTTTATGTGTATACAGCTATATTCACAACTTGCTTATCTCCACTCACAGTGTGGAATAAATAATAACCATGTATTACTGCTCCAGTATATATTCACCTTCTCTGTGAACCTAATATTAATGTTCCCCCTTGAACTTGCTTCATCATTTCTTTATTTAGGTATGATAAGTGATGTCAGATATTAGGCTTTGCTTAAAGATAGCAGCAATGACAATCAGCTCCAAACATGAGAAATGACTTGAGCTTTCAGACGTTGAAATAACTTGCTTAGCAAATTATCTCTATGTGTAGTGCTATGTATTACTTGTAAACGAATACTAAAATGTACAAAATGTACAGAATTTACATACTGAACTAAATTAAATCCTGGCTATTATCTATCATGATGCTGTGTGTGCTTTGAATTGTGGATTGGTTGATCTGTGTGCTTAAGAACCAGAGGACAGTTTGCTACATCAACACTCAGTCCCTGGAATAACAGCAGGATAGCAGAGTAGGAGAGCAGAAGTTCTCAACAACTGGTGAAATTTCTTAATTCAGAAACCAAAGCAAACAAGATCTTGCTATCAGACATCTGGAGAAGAGGCAATGTGAGACCTCACATCGGTTTGCATGCAGCTGCACAGCGGTTCCAGAGTGCACCTTCCTATTTTTGCTATCTTAATGGAAATAAATCTCCTTCCCTTTTAACTAACTTTCAGAAGAAAGGGCACAGGATTTTGCTTCTACCAGATTTAGTCTTGAAGATACTGAGGAACACAGCAAGGCGGTGTGATACTTGTCCACAGCATAATACTGAAAATGCCCTCTGTATGGGTTATTGCATTGAGAATGCAAAAAATGAAATTTCTTCTTAAGCCTTTTGTGCAGCTGTGCGAGGTCTTTGATTGCAGTCCATTCACTAATTGCACTCCAGAGAATAAAATTACTTTCTCTTTTTGCCTGTTGCCTTTTCCACACAGCAAAAATCTGAACAGAGGTAAAGATATAAAGCACAACGGGATGTTCTGATCATAGAGACAGTATACCCTCAAGTTGTTATTTAAGGGACAGCCCTGGAACTTGACATGTGTTACATCCTTAGATTTTCTTCAGGTTGCTGTGAGCTGCTGAATCACTGCAAAGAGGCTGGAAAACTCCATCAGAGAAGTCCTCTCAGGTAAAGTGAGACACTGAAGATAGATGGAAAAGAAGTTAAAAAATATAGACTAAAACCTGTCCTCTGCTCCATCCTGAGTGTGAGGCTATGAAGCCTGAGACTGTTCTCCAAGAGCAACTGAGTGTAGTTAGCTTCTGCATGTCTTGAAAGAACAGAACTTCAGCTAGGGACATCCAACAGCAGTCACAGTCCTTAACAGAGTTCTGAGTAAGAAAACTGAGTACTTATGGGGATATAAAGGATATGAACCATCTGAATTGAAGATTTCGTTGGTCTAAGTGAGATGCAGCACAGTTCTTTTCCATCTTTTAATTTCTTGCCACATATCTGTGAAGCTGTACAGTCTAGGTATTCCCGGGTCTAGGAACAGAGATGGCTTCACCTCTGTGATTCACTGTAGTTTAGTAAGTTTAGCCTGAAGAAAAGGAGGCTGAGGGGAGACCTTATTGGTCTCTACAACTACCTGAAAGTAGGTTGTAGCGAGGTGGGGGTCAGTCTCTTCTCCCAAGTAACAGGCGACAGGACAAGAGAAAGTGGCCTCAAGTTGCACCAGGGGAAGTTTAGGATGGATATTAAGAAAAATGTCTTCACAGAAAGGGTTATCAAGCATTGGAACAGGCTTCCCAGGGAAGCTGTTGAGTCACCATCCTGGGAAATATTTAAAAGACATGTAGATGTAGTGCTGAGGGACATGGTTTAGTGGTAACTTGCCAGTGCTAGGTTAAGTTTGACTTGATGATCTTCCAACCAAAATGACTCTATGATTCTATTCCATGACACTTCCCATAAACTCCTCTCTGGTGAGTTAAATCTGATTCCTCAACTGAGTTCCTAAATCCTAGGTTCCACCTGCATAGACACTTTGGCAAGGCAGATGAGAAATAACTTGTGACATAAGAGTTTTCCATTATTTTGTCTTCAACAGCTTTCCTTTCACGTGGCAAGAGAAGACAGCACAGCCAATGGCTAAAAACACAACAAATACTTCCTTCTGAGATCATCTAAAATATTGATTTTGACTTTTTCAACTGGACAACTCATAATAATATCCTATAACTATGGAATAAATGAGGGAATAAAAATAATTTCAATCTAAGTTTGCCATTCGCATAATTTGTTTATCCAGTTCACAACAACTCAAGGCATTTTTAACTAAGTCTCTCTCAGGCATACAGGGGTTTTTTCCTTTTTACCATTTTTTCTGCCTTGCTGTGTTCTTTAATGAGTTCCTCTAAGAAATAGCTGTTATTGCTGTTAGGTAATAGAAAAACAGGCAACGGCATTTTTTGCTTTTGAGTACATTCACTACTGCATCCAATAACCACTTTTCCTTTTCTAGGCAGTGTACACCACATGGGTTTCATTTTATAATGCAGAAAAAAGCGTCACAGCCAAATTGTCTGTATTAGAAACACTGAGAAGATTCCTTTTTTCATCACTGTTTCTACACAGAGCCGAGAGAGAAAGAGATATTACTTAACCTTGAGAACAGCAGATTTAATTGTTGACATATTTTTAGGCAAGCCTTTGAATTTACTTTTCTCATTTTGCGTGAACAGAATTCCAAGCTGGAAGCTGAAACACTGACGTTGCATATAGATAGATAGCATATTTGTCTCTGTGTAGCAGGCATAATTAGTCTTATCCATGCAATTATAGAAACAGAAATACATTCTCAAAGCTAAGACATATGCTTTCTATTTAATACTGATTCACTGGAAAGAAAATCTCTCCCATCTTATTCATAGATATTTATACCTAGTTTTTATTCTGAAAAGGATTTTGTTTAAAAACTATGTCCAATACTGTCTGTTTTAGTTCATAACACTAAAAAAACCCCAAGTGCCTAGTCACCAAAAAAACTCAGCCTTTTTGGTAGGCAGTGTTAACCACGCTGCTTTTAGATTCAAATGATCTGACATTCAAAACTGTTCATTATGAACAGATCCCTTCAGAATCAGTAGGATTAGGAGCACTTACACCTTTGAGAAATTCAGGCTAAAAATGAAGTGTGTAAGCATGTAAACTCTGCAATCTGCCTGCAAACTAGATACCAGTAACCAAATGTATTTCAAGACAGCAGTAAATCCAAATTCATCTTTGTATAGTTACATCATGACTTTTGCCATCTATGAAGACCAACAGAACAGAAGTCTTGCTAATTTTTTCCCTTAAGTTCCAGTATTTCTAGCATTCAGGATAAACACAGAATCATAGAATGGTTTGGGTTGGAAGGGGCCTTAAAGATCATCTAGTTCCAACCCCCCTGCGATGGCCAGGGACACCTTCCACTAGACCAGGTTACTCAAAGCCCCACCCGGCCTAGCCATGGGGGATGGGGCATCCCCAACTTCTCTGGGCAACCTGTTCTCACCAACCTCACAATAAAGAATTTATTCCTAATATCTAATCTAAATCTACCCGCTTCCAGTTTAAAACCAATACCCCTTGTCATATAGCTACACTACCTGATAAAAAACTCCCTCCCAATCTTTCCTGTAGAATCATAGAATCATAGAATGGTTTAGGTTGGAAAGGACCTTGAAGATCATCGAGTTCCAACCCCCCTGCCGTGGGCAGGGACACCTCCCACTAGACCAGGTTGCCCAAGGCCACGTCCAGCCTGGCCTTGAACACCTCCAGGGATGGGGACTCAACAACCTCTCTGGGCAACCTGTTCCAGTGCCTCACCACCCTCAAAGTGAAAAACTTCTTCCTAATGTTCAATCTAAACCTGCCCTCTTCCAGTTTGAAGCCATTCCCCCTNGCCCTCTGATCATCTTTGTGGCCCTCCTCTGGACTTGCTATAACAGGTCCGTGTCCTTCTTATGTTGGGGGCCCTAGAGCTGGATGCGGGACTCCAGGTGGGGTCTCACAAAAGCAGAGTAGAGGGGCAGAATCACCTCCCTCGACCTCCTGGCCACACTTCTTTTGATGCAGCCCAGGATACGGTTGGCTTTCTGGTCTGCGAGCGCACATTGCCGGCTTATGTTGAGCTTCTCATCAACCAACACCCCCAAGTCCTTCTCCTCAGGGCTGTCCTCAATTCATTCTCTGCCCAGCCTGTATTTGTGCTTGGGATTGCCTTGACTCATGTGCAGGACCTGGCACTTGTCCTTGTTGAATTTCATGAGGTTCGCATGGGCCCGCCTCTCTAGCCTGTCAAGGTCCCTCTGGATGGCATCCTCCAGCGTGTCAACCGCTCCATACAGCTTGGTATCGTTGGCAAACTTGCTGAGGGTGCAATCAATACCACTGTCCGTGTCAACGACAAAGATGTTAAGCAGTGTTGGTCTCAATATTGACCCCTGAGGAACGTCACTTGTCACTGGTCTCCACTTGGACATCGAGCTGTTGACCACAAGTCTTTGAGTGTGGCCATCCAGCCAATTCCTTATCCACTGAGTGATCCATCTGTCAAATCTGTGTCTCTCCAATTTGGAGACCAGGATATTGTGCAGGACAGTGTTGAATGCTTTGCACAAGTCCAGGTAGATGACATCAGTTGCTCTTCCCTTATCCACCAATGCTGTAATGCCATCATAGAAGGCCACCAAATTTGTCAGGCACGATTTACTCTTCATGAAGCCATATTGGCTGTCACCAATCACCTCCTTATTTTCCATGTGCCTTAGCATAGTTTCCAGGAGGATCTGCTCCATGATCTCGCTGGGCACAGAGTTGAGACTGACTGGCACGTAGTTCCCCAGGTCTTCCTTTTTTCTCTTTTTAAAAATGAGTATTATGTTTCCCCTTTTTCAGTCAGTGGGAGCTTCACCAGACTGCCATGACTTCTCAAATATGATGGATAGTGGCTTAGCGACTTCATCCACCAGTTCCCTCAGGACCCGTGGATGAATCTCATCAGGTCCCATAGACTTGTGCACCTTCAGGTTCCTCAGCTGGTCTCAAACCTGGTCTTCTCCTACAGTGAGCGGTTCCTCATTCTCCCAGTCCCTGCCTTTGCCTTCTGCAACTTGGGTGGTGCGGTCAAAGCATTTGCTGGTGAAGATCGAGGCAAAAAAGTTGATGAGTACCTCAGCCTTTGCCATATCCCACATAAACAGGTCTCCCATTTCCTCTGGATAGGGCCCACGTTTTCCTTAGTCTTCCTTTTATCACTGACGTGCCTGTGGTAGTTTTTCTTTTTGCCCTTGACATCCCTGGCCAGATTTAATCCTGTCAGGGCTTTAGCTTTTCCAACCTGATCCCTGGCTGCTGCACAATTTCTCTGCATTCCTCCCAGGCTACCTGTCCTTGCTTCCACTCTCTGTAGGCTTCCTTTTTGTGTTTTGTCATCAACCACTTATTTAATTTATTAATTATTTTACATTAACAGTTAACAGTTATTATCACTGTGAACTGTAAAGTTTAAAATATCAGCTAGATTGTGGTCCCTGCAGAAGACAATTAAAAGTACTAATCATGACAAAGAGTAGCTTGAAATTCTTAAGGTGATGTAACAAACCTAAGGTTATTAGTAAATTGAGATTAAGGTGGGGAAAACATATTTCTAGCTTAGATAAGACATAGGCAAAGCAGTAATTCTCTTTTCTGAAATGTCTGCTTTTTTGCAGCTGCACAATGAAAGATCACTTTCTCGCTACCTTTCAAATAAAACAGAAATACTTGCCTAACGAGCAAATTATAAAAAAATCTAATGTGTACGTTGAATTGCAAGAGCCATTTTTCACACTTTTTAA
The DNA here is from genome assembly GCA_008711295.1 of Anarhynchus alexandrinus. NCBI lineage: Eukaryota > Metazoa > Chordata > Aves > Charadriiformes > Charadriidae > Anarhynchus > Anarhynchus alexandrinus. Next base: position 3,422,041 of record VUYV01000053.1, read on the forward strand.
ACCAAGATCTCTTCTTTTTTTTCTTGTTTTCAGCATTTAATAGGGTGAGTTATTTCACAGGCACAATTCCCCACCTTATTGTTAAGTGCATAATAATGTCAGAACGTGCACAGGCAAGATAAATCCAAGTGTTTCTCTTTGATTTGAGTGTGGTGAGATTTCAGAGATTTTCTTTATTACGCAGCATGCATATTTTGTGCTACAAAGTTTTATAGCCTCGTAACGGTTTTCTGCAATGTTTTTGAAAAGAATCTAATAGTGTACAAGTTGATATTTAAAGTAGACTTAAGAGAGCATAAAACTAATAATTGCCTCATCTACATAGTGTTGTCAAACATGAATAGTGATCATTGTGGTATTACTATCAGTAATTCTTGGAGGCATTTAAACTTAGCACTGCTGTCATTACAGAATGTGTTTATATCAGCTACTGTAATAGTTTTTCTAAAGCCATATTTCTTCAGTTAATTATAAACAAATTGGCATACTGAATTAATGGGTTCTACTAATAATATACTATCTCAGATATGTGTGAAAGTTACTAGCAGTGGTGCAGCTCACTTAATGATGCCAAACACTATAACCTCGTTAATACAAAAGGCACACTAGTATTCCCACAAAAGAAAATTAGGTGTCTTCAATATAGAAACAAAGCAAGAGTGCACTAAGTTGAGGGCAAACCGATGCTGTCATGTTAAGTTTAAGTAACTCTGAACTTACATAGTATAACAGAGAAAAATCTTGCCTAATACTTAATTTCTCCCAGAATAAACAAAATATATACTGACTGAAACAAATTGTCTTGTCACTTGTCAGCTCAATCAGAAACGAGTAGCTATAGCTTTGTTCTTGTGTAGAACAAAGAAACATAGGGAAAACTAGGCTTATGAAATTCCTTAATTCTGTGTAGCAGAACTCTGTTTATCAGAATTGATGAACAATCTGTTTCTCAAGCTATCTGGACATATCTGTCTATGTAAGTTACAACTTAAGGTTACTCAGGTGGCTTCATGGGAGACAGAGGTATCACAGGGCCTTGTTCTTTGGTGTGGTTTGGTAGCAGGGCCTTGCTAGTGGTAGAATTTGTAACATTCAAGGGATACTCCTGATTTTCATGTATACTAGTGAAGAGAATAAGGTGTCATCTCCTAGGTCACTAAAGCTACCAGGCTGAGGCAGGTGACTTCGGGTAGCTATGAGGAAAAGCTGAGAAGAGATTTTGGTGCAATAAACTCTGCTTTTTTTCAAGATTCTGGGGCTAACTTTACTTTGGAAATTTTTGATGCTTTGTCCCTTCTTATTCATTAGTTCAGTGGCTAAAACATTTACAGACAAAAGGAAATCTAGTCTTGGTGTCTGAGGGGTATTTAGAATTACAGTATTCCTCCAGCAAAGGAATTAAATGGCTATTGGCCCCTTTAGGGGTGAAAAAGGGAAGTACAGGGATGCTCTCATAATTCTCGATGGAATTATTTCAGTTTAAAGCAACCATTTTTTATTAGAGATTCTATATATTTCCAAGCGTAACTTTTACATATTGCATAAACAAAAATAAAAGGAGTCAGGGCCGTGTTTTGCTGTCTTCCAAGTAAAGGCTCAGCACAGTAAGTAGTGCAAGAATCTTTTTCTGATGCCCCATCTTGACTTTCAGACTTAGCAATGCCTATCAGTAAGCACCACATCACCATGGGTAATACATGATATATAAGCAACACATTTATGTATCCTTCTGCAAAGGTCATGCTGCACATTTCCGCTTTATGTTAGACAATCTGATTATAAGAGAATTCACCCAAACCTTACATTTTTAAAGGGTATAAAAGTCTCATGCTCCAACAGCCTGCCTAGTCTACTATGCTGTCTCTGAAAGACAGCAGCTTTTATAGTACTGCTTTTAAATACACTTCTGTATTTAAAAGTATCAACTCATTATTATTTGTTAAATTCAACTCAATTCATTACTGTAATGAGTAATGAACAGAAAATATGAAATGTCACAGTTTTGTAGCAAAAATCATCAATTTCAGCTGCTTTCCCGAGAAAGAATAATCTGAACTTCACAAATCACCCAAAAAGAAACACTGCAAGATAAAAAACTGGTTTTCTCATTTTCTGTTAGCCATAGAAACTGTTCTTGTGAACTTTGTGCTTATATAGCATAATCGTTTATACCTAAGTGCTTTGGGTTATCTACATTATCATTTAATCCTATTCGTAACTGAGAAGTATCTAGCACAGTTCTGAGTGCTGTAAAAATTAACACTTGAAGGAGCACAATAAATGACTGAGTTAGCAAAGTGAAATTACCCTTTCATCAGTGCAGCCAGTTTATAATGATATGTGACTATTACAGTGTAGCATAGGCTGGTTCTTGGATGGTTGAAAATTAGTTTGCTTGGTAACACAGTTATATTATTTCCTTTCCTTTCTGGGGAGTGGAAGAGAGGTAGAATGAAAGAGAAGGAGGGGTGAGAAAGATGGAGCAAAAATAAAGCTTTACTCTCGGAACACAAATCAAACTCCTTTAGTACAATCCACCCTCAAAACTGAGACATTTTGGTATTTCCTTCAAATTGCATTAATTGTCAGGGAAAGGCCTCCTGGAGATAGAGCATATCTGAATGAGTCCTTGTTCCTAGAGAACATGCCAAGCTACAGAAGGTAATTGGCTCTAGAGACAGGGCACCCTTTGGCTCTCTGAACACTTATGCACCTGTTACCACTGACCTTTGAAATTACACTGCAAATATTAGAAAAACATTTGAGCAGTATCTCCACTTAATTATCAGAAATTAATATGTCACTTAATGCTAAACAGCTTAAAATACAGGTTCTACTAGATATGCTTAGCGGATCTCCATTATTGCCTAGTGCATGAAAATTCCTTGCAACTTAGATTTACTTTTTCCTTTAGAAGGCAAGGACTTTATATCCAAGTCCTTATAATGATAAAGTGTCATAAAATGTTTGCTCATCCATGCATTTACTCTAGTAAGCCTTTGGCCAGTACCATTTTCAGACAGCCAAATGGATTTATTTCTCTCTGCTTGCAATTTATTAAGAAAAGCACAGTATTTCCAAATATTACCAAAGATTGGTATTTTTGAAGGGCTAGCTGTGTGTTGCCATATATAAATCTAGTAATAACTTAGCAACAGTCGGTAATTTGCAGGCAGCAAAATGAAATCAAGTTACTCTTTGCAAGCCACCCAGCCTGGAATTTATCATCTCTATATATTCACAAAGGAATAAATGTGGATCAGGTGCCACATAACCACACTGTGTGCTGAAGCTCTCAGCCTGGAAGACACCACTTGGAAGAACGGAACAATGTGCAAAGGAGTATTCGTTGAACCGTTCTTACGCAGTCTCCATTCTGGCACCAAACTCACGTCAAGATGACTCTACCAGGCTCTCCTCCTATTAGCATGTGTGTTAAATTAAAATCTCCTATTGTGAATGGGAGCCCCAGAAATAATGTAAACTGTTTACAGCTGCTTTGCATAGGACATCCTACTGAACAGATCTTGTTGTGCTGACAAGTTCTGCTACAAAGTCAAAACGGTTTTACACCACTAATAACTTTTCATGTATTTTCTGTCTTGAGAGAGTGGAATGCATGACCTAGCAGGTGTTTTCCAGCTTTAATTTGTCTATTTATTGCTCTCACTGGATACAGAAGTATCAAAACAAAACTGCTATGGCCCACATCCACCTTGAATATTTCTGTCACTGCAAAGAGGTGTTTTCTAAAATGTCTGGATCTAAGTTTCAGGGTCAATGGTAATGTATTTAGAGGCTTAAAAGCCCATGGGTTCTGATATGTAACAGCCCATAAATTTTTTTTTAACTTGGTTAAAAAGCATTTGGCATTTTCTCCACTCAGAACTGGTACAACAATTTCATCCTGTCTCAGCATTCTAAAAACAGTCAAGTTCATTATCAGGCTCAGAGATTTTCTGTCAAAGGTGGACGTGAGCCACACACATTTATCCTTATTCTCACCTGCTTTCAGTTCAAAAAATGTCAAGTTTTTTTGGTAGATAGGTCTCTGTCAACCTTTCTCTGTCATCCACTATTGATTATGAAGCTAATAGTTCTCAGAGATAGATATCTTCACTTTAGTTTTTGAGTGCTCAGGTTTAGAGTTACAGTCCCAATGCACTGATTTATTTCACTGTTTGTTACCGATCAGATACTGCTGTTGTCGTTTATTAATGAAGTCCACATGAATAATAGCTGCTTTCCCTGCCTTTTTTAAATTGCCGACCTGACCTAGAACATCACTTACTTTTATCCTAAGGATAGAGAACTTTTTTACTAAAAAAGTACTGAGAAAGACAAAGCATTGGCCACAATGTACCCATAAACAATATTTTCTGTTATTACTGTATTTGAAGCTAAGTTAAGCTCTAGGTCTAGTCATGTCAAATAGGTATATAATGTGAAACCCTGCTTTATTTTGAAACAGACATTGTTCTCCAATCTTCTTTTACTTTGCACTGATTCCACATTGCTCTTGCCTGACCTATTTCATAGCAAGACTTACTCTGCTTCTTATGAACTGTGCTTTTGTCACCTCATGGGATTCACTTGAACAACAAGAACTTTAACATCAACAGAATTACTAATAAATAAGAGAGCTTTTACATCAAATTAAGCACAAACTGTCTCAGTAATGCTGTAGCCATATAACGGAGGTATGACCTTAATGAGAAGGTCTTGCTTTCTCCACCAAACTAATCCTGCACAGAGAGAAAACAGGTAGCTCTACATTCAACTGGCACGAAAACTTCCCAGAAGCTTTTGATGGTAGAAGGTTACATTTTATTATGCCAAGAGTATTTGAGCTTTTATATTAAATATTTGATCATATAAAACATAAGATGTCTAAAGTACTTCACTGAAAGGCTTTTTTAGGAAAAGATTTCCATCCAGTAATCATTTATGATCGTCCATTTAGGACTTAGTTCCTCCTAGAATTCATTAGACCCAGAGTACTTTCTCAATAATTTATTTCCATTTGGTTTTCTGTTGAATAGAGGACATGACCCTGATGAAAAGAAAGTTCTCAGGTAACCCATCAGAATGGGCTATTCCAGTTATGGTAAATACTATTTGTTCCCTGGTCTGATCAGAGTTTAATTACTACATAATTCACCTGTTCTCTTTTATTGTACACAGAAGAGATTTTGGGATTTACCTCTTAATGATTGGGATGTACAAAAGAGATGGAGTAGGTGTTGGTGACCGCAGGTTCTAAGGGACCTTTGGTGCAATGTCAAGTTTCTTGAGTTGATCTGGAAGCAGCTGAGGCACTCAATACTTCCATCAGACTGAAGGCTAGGGAGTGGTTCTGGACCACTTGAGAGTATGGATTAGGCCTTTAAATCTTCAAATTTCCACTGCACCTTCTTTCTGTGGGCAGATAACAGACTTATGACTATATGCTTATATTCCTGGGAAAAGACAAAGAAGTAAGAAGTAATCATTTCCAGTGGCACTCACAAAGTCCAGATAAGCAAAGTTAATCCTTTTTCTCACCTCTTCTTGTCCCTCTGTTGATTAGTCTGCTATTATGAATGTTTAAAACTCTGCTGTCCCCTTCTAATTATTGCCTTTTTTTAGATTAAACCATTTACAGAACTTCACTAAGGAAAGTGCTCCTCTTTTCTCTTGCTTCATCTATTTCAATAGCTGTTCACAGGAAATAATGAACAATATTCCTGCTTTGTAATTTTACAAACATGGAATAAAACCCATGTGAGTCCCATATCTTTTCATTGGACAACTGGTGAAATAAGGGATGAATCATGAGAAGAATGATAAAAATTAACAAAAGGAAATACTTAGAAATTACTTTGTCTCAATAAAAAGGCAGTCACAAGAATGCAGATTAAATGTACGCCTTAAAAAAAACACTTTAACAATTAAAGTCTTTGGAACATGAATAACATACAAAAGAAAACTGTTGCTAACAAACGTGAATCTTTTGGAATCTATTCATGTAAGCTGACCTGTTCAAAGATGCAACATACTTGGATTTTAATCACCTTTGTAAACAAAGCACATGAATAATTCACTTGTCCTTTGTCTATTTTTTGTCTAATGACACTATTAGTTCATACATTTCTGGCATTTCAGCTGTGTCTGGAGCTTGCAGTCCAGCAATAAGAGAGAAGTCACTCCTCAGAGTAGTCTGCCCCCTGGACTACAGCCTTTTTTTGTGGCCTTTCACCATCAAGTGGAGCCAAGATGATGCGTGACAGCCTCAGGTGACATAGTGTGCAGTGCTTCACAGACAAGACAATTAAATAGCTGAAGTCTGTCTTCAACCAGGGAAAACTGGTTTTAACATCTAAAACATGGTAAAGGAAGACCTACCAAATGACAGATTCTAGTCACATCTCACAAAGCATTTCTGAGGAAGAAAGGGTCTCAAAGAAAGTATTTTATTTAACTGTTATACTGGTGGCTCAAGGGGATGAGGTAAGATCCAATCTAAGCCTGCCCTAAAACTGTCTCCCTCAGGTCTACTTCTTGTTAGACACTTGCACAGTTCACAGCCTGGCATTGTGCCACAGCACTTCTCACAAAACAGCAATACCTCCAATGTCTGAACAATGTCATACGAAGGTCAAGAAATTGCCGAGGCCTGTATACAATTACACATTTACCCTTATAAACACAATTTCCTGTTAACAGATGAAGGCAATTCTGTAGACACATCCATGCTGCTGTACCTTAAGCATGATTAAACTTAGGTTTCCTCCCTCATACACTTTTTCACTTATTTCAAATACTGTAGCACAGAGACGGTGACACCAGGCTATGATGAAAAAGAAAAGAGAGTACAGCTATACCATAGGCAACTGCATAGAATAACAATGGTCAGAAGCTCAAAACCCCTCCAGTAAGAGTATTAAAAGATTATTTTGGAGAAAGATGTAAATAACATGAAGTCAAGACATGTATACACATAAATTCATGTTGCAGAACTGAATGATAAACTGTACTCTCTTGTGAGCCAGAGGTATTTGCAAGCGTTGGGAAAAAAAAATACATGAGAAATAGCACAATACTTTTTTTATGTGATCTCTCCCAAAAGGACCACCACCTATGATCAGCTCAGTTTTTTCTTCCATCACCAATCACCTAGAAATTTCAAAACTGTTAATGAATGACAGTTTGAAAAAATTTGCTTTGGAAACACTAAATAGTCTATTTCAACCTTTTCAATGAAAATTAAACTTTCAGGAAGGGATACACTTATTTAATTTCAATCCAGTTAACTGTTAAGCTGCATTTTCTAGACGCAATGTGTCACAACTGGATACATACTTAGGAAACTTCTTGTGTCCTTTTTCCTATATAGGCCAGGCTCCATGGACAGCTTACCTATCTTACGATTAAAACATGCTATGACAGACTGCAGAAAGTAAGGACAAAGGGAAATTCCCAGAGGATCCCTGAGACAGTTCAGTTTTGAGGGATGTAAACTTGAATTTCCCCAACAGGGAAATTCTGATTCATCTACTATCTGTGGATTTGAAATGAAACATTTCAGGGCACTTCTACAAAATATAGTATTCAGATTTACCAGTAGGAAAAAATATACGTTTGGTTTGGTCTGGTTTGTTAAAAATCCCAGTTTTCACAGAAAACATTCTGATTATGAGAGTCAGTTAACTCTCAGAGTACTCACTGACATTCTGCTGCCTTTAAGCAGAGTGTTCCCTTTTCCCCTTTAGTTATTTTAGTTACTCACAGGTGGAGTTCATTTCTCTGGACAGAGTGCTGTCTGAGTAGGGGCAGCCACCATCCTATCCTATCTTCTTCTAAGTGGTAGAAGATGAGACTTAGGAAAAAACTGTAGAAACATACTGGAAATGACTGTCCCTTCTATTAAGAGTTTGCCACATCAACAAAAGGTGTGTTGCTATCTTCCTTTACAAATGGGATAATCAGAGAGAGAGAATATAGGAGTTGCTTTTTTGTTACAGAAAATCCTTAACAGCTGGAAAAGGTAGCCATGTACCCCAGCATATACCTGAACAGCATCACTATCTTTCCTTGCTAGCAAATATGGTTTGTGCTAGAAGTAAAGTTTGGATTCACAGTAAAGAAACAAATAGAAAAGTAGAAAACTTCTAGCGGTGAATGATTCTCTACTTACTTCATTCCATCAGAACAAATACACCTTTTTTGCTAAATTATCACCTACCCATTATCATTTTAATAGCCTCTTCAAAGAGATTGTTCTCCTCTCAAACCAATTAGTTCCTTTCCTTTACTGTACAGTCAACAAAATTCCCTTTACTTATTACCTAAGTCAAGATTTCAACTCAGATCACAAGAAATTAAATATTAGCACTTACTGCACCATCCAGTTCCAAGAAGCAATTTCCACAGAGCAAGATAATTAAAAGCTATCTTTCATAGCATAAGATTTCTGTGGGATAAGCATGGCAAAAATAACAAAAAAAAAGATTCAGGAAACGGGGTTTTTTTTTCAAAATAGCTTTTCATTTAACAAAAAAAATTTGTTCTAGAGTATAGAAAAGAAATATATAAATGTGTACTCTTCTGTATACAAAAACCTGATAAGTTTCTTGTGAATAATTTTAAAATATAAAATATTTATGAAGAAATACATACAACATAAAGGCCTCTATAGCGTGGGAAGAATTTAAAGTGTAATTGGTTTTAAAGAGTACAGACTCAGGCAAACGCAGACTGCTTTTGCAAAAATCTCATTGTACTTACACATAAAATGCTGAGAACTGCCTGATATGACAAATGTCAAGTAGAAGTGCTGAATTACTCCCCCTCATCATCACTATGCGTACCATTTGACACATAAAGATAAGCCTAATGACTCAGATGAAACTAAGAAAATGAACAAAAGAAGGCTTCAGTAAGAACAGTTTGCAAAACAGGGATATGCTGTCTCTGTAAGCATCTAAACAGAACACAAAAACACTGCCAGGATAAGCAGGCAAAAATAAAAGTTAAAATCTCCAGAGCAAATACAAAACAAGTCTATAGCTGCATTTTTCTCAAAATTCTCTAGGACCAACCCTTTACAAACAGCTTAGTCAAGAAATTTGGATTTGGATTCCAAATCAAATCCATGTACACTTTACATGAGCTCAAATACAGCATTCAGGCCTTCTCCAATGATATTTTGGAACCTTTCACAATATTATGGCTTACCAAAGCAACAAGTTATATACCTTTTAGGATAATAATATGATAGGGTTAGATTGCCAGCCAACTGGCTACTGAAGACAAGTCTTCAGTGATGTACAGGGCTTGGCAGATCATTCAATACTCATCACAATTTGAATCCATCACAGACAGCCATGAAAGCTACCTCTTTCAACTATGCTGGCTTTTTTAAAGGAAGAGAGAAAAGGTTTTATTTTGAAAATATTAACATCTTTTCTCTCTGCACATTACAGTTAGCAGGATAGCTTGTGCTGTCCTAATAATATGATACAAAAGGCATCTTGAGGAGACAAAAGTACAAAGTGAAGTGAGAACAACCATAGGTTTCTGCTCTTCTGTCTGGCAGGAGTATCTAACCAGATACAAAACAGGAGTTCATAGGCTGCCATTCAGATTGTTAGCTAAACTGGCTGATGCCATTAGCTTATAGGGAGAAGGTCCTATACAAAAAGGTTAGTAGTAGCAATGAAAAGCAGCTTTGCCTCAGCAGTACTTATCACTGAACACCTATTTTTTCTACCCTGCTGGTTCAGCATACATGGAGTTTGTTTTCCCCAATTTTGTAGAGTATGTCTTCTCTGACTGAAAGACTCCCATTTGCTTCAAGGGCAGCAAACTCAGATTGAAATTGTATGCTTCAGAAAGGCTCATTTCTGTATCAGATGGCTGAAAACTATGTTCTCAATTATTCAAATTGCTTGAGTTACTATCGGTAGAGAAGGTTAATTCAGCTTAAACACTTTTCTGAGCACAACCTGACCCTAAATAGTACAATAATATAAATTAAAAACAATTACAGTAGCTGTATTTCAAGACCTATTGTTTTATTCCCAGCCCAGAATAGCAAAAGCTTACCATTATTTGGAACAAGTAAACAAATGAACATCTGTGGATCTTTGCAACAGAAACTTTTAATTCTAACCTATGTCAGATTTGATGTCTCAGCAAAGTGTAACACTGTAAACACTTCTATATGAATATAACACAGATAATAGTTCAGTGAACTTGCTGCAGTATAACAACTTAACAACTGAATGCATCAACAATACTATCATTTCTGAACCAAGATCTGGCATTCCACTCCCGAGGAAAGGCAACGGATACCTGGTTGCACCAAGAGCATCGAATATCTGATGTTAGGACTGTGTGAACAGAAGGAAAATCCTCCAGAACATTCCCACTGGCCCTCTGACTGCAGTGGCCAAACTCTGTGGAAGACTTAATGAAAACATTTAGGAAAAATTCACCAGGGACAATTCAGAGATAATGACTCATAACAGTAATACATTAGTAAATCTCAGAACTCTTTACAAGACAGATATCATTCATGCTTACAGCTAGAGAAACAGAGACAAAGAAAGACACAAAAGTAAGAGCTAGTTTCAAAGCAGTGTGAGTTGTTCCATCAGGTCAAAGGAACGGGTCAGAATTAAACCTGCATCCTCTTTATCTGCATTTACAGTATTTGTCCTAGACACTAAATGGGCCTCACCCAGAGTTGATTGAAATAAACTGCAAAATGTCACAGAGAACCAAAGGAGCTTTGCAGTAAATCTTACACACAAATCCTGATCCAAGAAAGCAACTAATCACACACTCAAGAGAAACCACTCAAATCAACCCCCAAACAAGAAAAAGGCTAACACCAGAAATAAAGTTCTCTGCTCTGACAGAGAATCCGAGCATCCATTTGATGACTGAATTACCTATCTAAAAGGTTTTATCACCTAGGAAATAAGTGAGTCTCAGAGCCATATCATGAACAATATTGCCTTAGGTGAGAGTGCAAAATAAACAGTACTCCAAGTTCTCTTTAAAGCTTTTATGGAGTTTTAAATATATATTTAAAATTACAACTATGGGCAAGTGAATTGGTAGTAAAAATGAGACTGTTTTGAACGTCTGATATAAACTGATGTTAGTGCCATTCATCGCTCCTTCTCAAACGGAAATACAGTAAGTTAATGTGAGATTCATTGCAGGGCACCAGATGGTTTAATGGAAAATGAACAAGACTACAGTTTGCAGGTCTGCAGTTGTTTTTCACACTGTCATCCCTCATATGACCACTCTGCTCAATAGAACTGGTCATACAAGACTATCAGGAAGATGTCTGAGCTGTGCTAAGAAATAGCACAATTTTCAGTTTAAATCTTCTCAGAACATCTCTGTAATTTTCAAAGGTGTTAGTCCAAGATTTTTTCTTTCTACTAAGAAAACTGCATCATTTTACTGCGTAGATGTTAGTAGCTCAAGCAAGATGTACTGCTTCATTTCCTGAACATAAAAACAATTTTAAAAATAGTTTGTCCACATATTTAAATGACCAGAAAAATTTCATTATGCAGCTTATCACTTGGATATAGTAACATCTAAATGCTACAGAAGGTAGTAAGACAAACCCACCATCAGTGGAATGCCACAGAAATCAACAGGTCTCAGAGCTAGTGAGACTCAGCTAGTTAAAATGCTGCTGTTGCTCACCACTGGAAAAGGCACTGCTCAAATTTTTAGAAGATAAGATTTTTTACAGATATTTAAAATGAATTATTCATATATTGAAATGCAAATTGCAGTATGTAACTGTCGCTGTCAGGTTACAATAATCTTTTCAAAAGCCTGCAATGCAGATTGCAAATGTTCATTATGCATGTACCAGCTTTGAAGAACCAGCTATTTATTAGCACTGGACCTTGTAAGCTGCACTTCAGTTTTTTGCTATTGGAATTCCTTGAAAGGTTTGCAAATATTTGTGATTTATTGTTGATACTTTATTTAGTGCCAAAAAAGCTCTGAATGCTTTTTTGCATTCCCGTGTGAGTTTATAACTTAAATACAGACCAATAAATGAGAAGATCAAATGACAGAACACAGGAACTATTCGTATTCCTACTGCATTAGCACCAAGTTCAAAATAATGGGCACCACATATTAAGGTGCCTTTGAAGCAGACAACTTATTTTGCAATACTAGGGAATGCACTAAGCAAGACAGAAAGTACCTAAGGGAGATCAATGGTGATGAGAAAAAGGGACAATAGTTAATCACACAGTTAGCTTGGTTAATCAAATTAAAAATCGTTCCACATATCTTTTAATTTAGTTCAGTTTATTGTTCCTTGGAAAATTGACTGAAAACATCAAATGCAAAAAGCTCTTGAAAAAGCTCTTAAGTATAAAACTACATCCTTCATTACATTCTTCTTTTAATTTCTTCCAGTTTAAACCCCAAATTTGAACATACCTCTGGGGAAAAAATCACATGGTCACAGGTTTTGTTTCTCCTTCTGAAACAACAGACTTAGACTTTCTCTTCACATTTCTGTGAACATTTTATTGTAAAGTCACAGAAACTGGACATTTCCCCCCTGAAGCTGATCAGCTATTCCCTTCCTCATAGCAATTCTTTACTGGGTTTTCATGCTAGTGGAGCCCTGAACAATGCCACGCTGTGCATTGCTGTATAGATAGCAGGTATGTTTCACAGCTGGATGATTTCACAGTTCAAAGAAGCACTCAACTAGGTAACAGATCTCAGTTACACTCCAGGCTGTCACAGGTGTCCAGGGTGATGCCAAAATGTCTACTGGACAAGACAGTTAACCCCTAATATTCTTTGCAAGCAACTCACCTAGATAGTTCCAGTGACATTACTGAGACTTAATAATGTAAGTAAAGTGCTAATTATTTTTCCGTTTGTGTTTCTTTTCTAAAATAGAAATACTATTTCTCCCTTTCTCTCAATTTCAATTTGTCTTGTATATTTACATGATAACCTCTTCTGGGTAAAGACTGTGTGTATCAAATGTGTGTGCAGTCACCGATATAAATTGGTTTTGATCCTACTGTTTTCAAGTACAAGTAAAGCAAATACATAATAAAAAGGGAACTATCAGTTTTGTCACAAAAACCAAAAACCTTTAAACATTCCAGACAGCTGTTCACAGATCTTGCAGAAAGATAGTTTCAGTTCCAATAAATGCCTGCTATTCAATTCTTTCAATACAAACACTTGCTGCAGATTTAATAGTAAACTGTTTGATTTATAATGCTGTTAATTTGTTAAATACTGTGACTTTTCAGCCTTCAAGGTTTTTTGTGTGCGTTCTTCAGGCTCTAAACTAGTCCTCATGCTCATCCTGCTTCTTTGGTTACTTGTTTACTCCTCTTGAAGTAAATTGGTCAATACTGCAACTGCCAACTACTCCAACGAAGTAATAGGTGACATTCTAAGAAAATCAGACCAAAGAGATGCCAGCTTCTATATTCAACCATTGGGACATTCAGAACCATCCATCAGTGGGAGTATTGACCTCGATAACCTAAGTTCCTGAAAACTATGTTACTTTTATTATTTCTTTTCCCGATTTAAAAATGACTGGAGATTTACAATTAAATTCCGGGGAAGATAATTACCAAACATGGTCAAAATACTCTGTCCTGACATACAATTTACAGAACTCACAATTATCTGTTGTGAACAGTTCCAAACAGGACTTCTTTAGTCATACAGACCGAGACGTACTAGTCACTCAGCAAATGAAATAGCTGAGTGTTTGTTGAAACTCACTGTTAAATTGGTAATGCTAGTAAGGTTTGATACCCTGCTATTAGTGGCAGTGGCAAACAGAATCATGGCCTCTCAATTTTACAATGCATTCTTTTTCCAAGGATATTTCCAGCTGGCTATCATTTCTACTAAAAATTTTAATCATAAGGCAACTTTGGAAATAGTTCAAAAATAGCTTGAAGAGATTTGTAGGCTTTCATTTTTTCACCTTCTTTCAGGTGAAATAATCTGACAAAACAGTGATTCTTGGTTGTTGAAAAATTAAACATCTAATGACTTCTGATAGGTCCCTGAGACTGCAAATGTCATTAATTTCAGCAATTCATATGAACATTGCACCACATTACAATTCTGCAAAGGAGATTATTATCATGTTAATCTCAAATAAGAATAATTTTAAAGGAATATTTTAGTAATTTAGGTGCAATCTTAAATCTACTTTTAATCTTAGCAACCTTCCCTGTACCTCATTTACTTACCATTTTCTTTCAATCTGCTTCTAAACTCACAACTAATTTTTGACAAACAGAGACTAGTTTGCAGTTATTATTGTTTTTAATTCAAATGCTTCCTGTAGCCCTTTTAGGAACAGTTATCAATTTATAACACAAGAAGACCTTTTTATGTGAATAAGTGGAAGATAATTCCAGTTTTTAAAAACTATTAAAGATTCAGATAACTCCCTAGAGGTAAAGAGGAGAATACGAGGGACATCACTAGATGTAGTAGTGGGATTGTAAGAACTCCTCATGTAATTTCTATAGTAGTAAAAGAAATAAAAGTGCCAATCCTTGGCATGTAGTGCACTGCCATAGCAGTTTTATACCTGGATAGGCAGAGCCAGTGCAAGACTGTCTAAAGGATTAATAATATTATTTTAATGTATACGACTGAGGACATCAGTAAAATATATGCATTTGTTTTCAGGTTCAAATAACTAAACATTATAGACTGAAAGACTTCAGGCTAGCATGAGTTCTTTCTGGAATATCTTCTGCCTGCAAAACCTAGTCCCAAGGAACAGATCTTAGAATTCATTCTAATGAGAGTTCAAAGTAAGAAAATGTCTTCTGGCTTTTAGTACAGTGCATTTCCATAAAAACAATGCTGTAGTACAGAACCTTGGCATGGCAAAACTAACAGCACCACAGATCTTCCCAATGCTGTAATTTATTCTGACATTAAGAAAGTAACTAGAAAGCTTTCTAGAAAAAATATATAATAGTATAACACTTTATGTAACATAATAAAATATAATAAACTAAACTATAAATATTTCCATCACTTTTGAATTGAATGTAATCACAGATAATGAGCTATCAAAAGGAAACAGATGCTAAAACCTAACTTGGAACACAGGGGAAGGTCCTGCTCCACCTATTGTATGTAAAAAAGGAGCACAGATGCCATCCAAAAATATCTTTAGAGAATTTTAAAGCCACATGATAGAACTCTCAAATGAAAAGACATTATTATTCAAAAGCTGCTTTCAGAGCCCTAAGTCTATCTTGCCTGTATGCTTATCATAGCACAATATTTCACTGAACTATCACATCCAAATTATATACAATTCAAAACTGTCAGTAGTTAGCTTACATAGAGGTAATAGTATAATTTGCATAACTACCCCCATTTTCCTCTTTCTATATTGTAATAATCATAATTTGATACTGTAATAATCAAATTAGTCTCAGCAGCTACTGCGTACTTATAAACTATACAAAATGCACTTCTATTGTATTTTGAAGGACTCTCATTGTCACCAAAACAGTACAAAAAGCCACAAATACAGACAAAATAGCTTGACGGTGGCATAGCGCAGTGATTAGGTTCAACTTCTGTCACAGTCTGTACAATATTTGTGAAGAGAGAGTACATTTGCCCCAGACAAATATCCTCTTGCTGTGGCTTTCTAACAACCTGTGAGTTTCTATAGGTCAGATAGCTGAGACATCTGACTTCTTCCAACTTAGCAAGAAAGATCCATGTGGAAGATTTCCTTTGATATAGTAAATAATCACGTCATACCAAACCAAAGCTCACAGAATCTAAAATGGAACCTTGTATTCCTGCTTCACAATTTCTTTTAAAGCATATTCCCTTTCTTTGTGAATCTTGCGTTTCTACTAAATTTTTGTAATAGTCTTCATATTCTGAATTAAGGTATTGTAAAATACTAAATATTAAAAGTGCTAAAACAACTGAAATAGCATTGCAAAAGCTTCTTCAAGTCTGTACAAATAAATAAAGTTCTGCTCTGTATTCTGTATCTTACCAAAATACTAGCAAAATACAACCTCAAACAGGAGTGACATATTTTCCATAGTCATTTATTAGGTAAAAGTATGTCATTCTCAGAAAAGGAATGGTGTTCTGTCACAGACAAGGATATAAGCATCAACACACCAGGGGCCTGGGCAGTGGGGGAAGAGAGAGGGGAGGTAGAAACATCCTGAATAAACAGAGAGAATAAAGAAAATAAACAAAAAAACTAATTGCATCTCACTAGAAAAATCTAAATAGTGAAAGTATAGCATTCATGCCATCCAGAACAATATATTATTCAATAACTGCTAGTGTAATTACTACTAATAGTAGTAGCAGTGTTCTTCAGTCAACAAAGTCCAATCCCAGATCACTATTTGTGCCTTAATTATGTATTTATTTCTTGATTAGAAAAGCATTTTAGTCACTATAGTACATAAGTACAAGCTTCATTTCAAGAGCTTAAGAATGCACTTCATTTTAAACTTTACTTACATCCTACTAAATAAACGTTTTAAAGCAGAAAATTATTTGCCTCTTAGAAATAAAAAGTTCTATTTCTCTTGGGGAAATTCTAGGTACAATAAATAGTTATGAAATCTTGAAAATCATGAGAAAAAAACCTGAGAATTTGACCTGGATGAAACCTTACAGCCATTTTGGACATTCAATTCTAGGCTTCGTTTTGAGCTTTTTATAGAGATAAATACTCTGACAGATACAAACTCAAATGTGGATCTGAACTTGCCAAAAATTTGATTTGATGGTCTGCAGCTATGGTTTGTGATCACCTATTTTTTCCAAGTTTAAATATCAGGACTTGAAGGGCAGCAAGCATATAGACTTGCACTCTTCCACAAGGTTCTGCTCTGTCCCTGCCCCAGTTTTCTCTGTTCTTGTGTCCTTTGTGCTTCTTCCCTCTGGTCCATCTTTGACCCTTAACTCCGTATTTCCCTAGGTACTTTATTCACTCCAATAGTTCCTCAAAAATCTTACCTGTGGACTTCCACCTCAGCTCAGCAGTTAAGGTTAATAGCAATATAATGACTAATGACAACAAACCATGAATCTTTCAATGGACACTGCCAACTCTATTCTTATGAACTTAACTGAGGACAGGAGTATCCTGTCTTTTTTTGAGCTATAGATTCAGGATGTGTAGACAATAATAAAACATCTAGCTCACAGCTGGAGGGAGAACTGCACAGCGCTGAAAGGTTATATTTCTAAAAGGCCACTAAAAGATTATGTTCTCTTGTGCCCATAGAAGACAGCACAGATATCCTCCTGCTGCCTGCATGGTATCTCTGGGCAGAAACAAACTCGGCCATAATTTCATCAGTCTGAGCAATCTCCTTCCTGAACGTTAAAATCATGTAAACAATGCAAGAAATTATTCTAGGAACAGTGTAGCACAGAATTATACCTCAAGATGGAACTGTGAGCTCAGATCCCAAACTCAACTCCTGTTCTGATGTACTGATGGTATTTCATGCAGTACTCACCCTGTTTTTCCTTAACGATTCAGCTATGTGAATAGATTGACTCAATTTATTTCATTATTCTCTTTGGCATCCGTAAAAATATTTAAAGAAATGTAAACATTTTATGCATCATGAACCCATTAAATATACTCAAAGGATTACTCTGGAAGAGAAGGGTTTTATATTGGGAGGAAAAGTAGAGGGCTTTTTGATATAGGTGGTGTTTGGGTTTGTTGGGGTTGAAGGGGGTGGGTAGTAATCAGAAACAAAACATGACGGCAGCTTCACTGGCCACCAACTTCCATATATTTCCCAGTAGTTTTGGCATTTTGCTAGCACTTGAAATTGCTATTTATTTGCTCAGGATTTTCTTGTTTCTTGTATGTAGGGATAAAAGAAGTAGTAATCAAAAGCGTCTGAATAAATTACCAGCTTTGGTGAAGTATTGCCTTTTCTCCCAAGCATTAATAGACTTTATAAATAGACGTGTGAATAGAAAAGATATAAAAATGCTCATAAAGTTATAGAGTGGAACAGAAAATGTTTCAGTGTTTTTTTCCCCATTTTCCTGTATTTGAAATAAACCTAATTTCTTATTCCTCTGGAAGCTTCCACCTCTTTTCTGCCATATTCTGCAGTCTGTTCAGACATAGTTGAGATTTCAAAGTGAAACACTACTACAAATCAGACGATTATTTTGGTTAATATTTGAAAAATGAATGAATGCTTAGCAATTAGCATTGAGAAATAAGGTGATTTTATTCCCCAAATGATCTTGCATTCAAACCACAATTCACCTCCACAGTTTGTGTGTGAGACAGCTCATCCTCTTCAGTGATGTGGTCCATTAGCACAACACATCTATCCCCCTTCAATTTTTTCATCAGCTTGCTCACATCACAGCCCTGTTAATCTCTCTCCTTATACAAACAAGAGCAGAGTCTAGAATTTGAAAAACCCTCCTTGAAGCTAGGAGCTGCTTTGCAGAAATTGGTTTCCTCCGGATAAAGCCCTCTACATGCAGCTATAACGGAGACTCATCATGAAGGAACTGTGCAGAATGGAGGCTGTCTATCTCTGAAATCATAATCTGTCCAATAAAGCCACCCATCCCAACAAACAGGAGGCCTCTACATAAACTGAGTTCTAGCTTTTCCCCCAACATTATTCATGCACTGGATGCTCATCTGAATTATGATACCACTCACCTAGTGTCTACAAATTAATATATTATTAAAGTCTTTTGTCCAGCATACTTATCTGTGGAACACAGCTTCAGTGAGTAAAAACACCTGTATATGGGAGATACATCCTGTAAGGTTGATAGTCTGAGGAAATCCACCAAGGATAATTTCTTTAGGGGATCCTTATGAGGGCAGTGAGCCTCAAGTATCCCTTCCTATGAAAAAAGTAATCCAGTTCACGATACTGTCATGACTTTATGATGTTATTTATATTTTAATAGGAAATCCAACTCAGGTGACTGTTTTCTTATATTTTTTATATTTTTCTATGCCATAATGAGAACCTTAAAAACATACATCCAGGAAAGTAAACTCTGTTTAAAAATGTACCCTCACAGTGTGCCTGGCAGAAGGCATATTTACAACAAAAGATGAAGACCCTCATAAAAATTCTACTTCTGCTGATGATCCTGTGTCAAATCTCTTCAGTCTTTCCTCACTAGAACCAGCTCCTAACCGGCTTGGTACTCTATATATACACGCATATTAACCACATATATGCCTTCTGCATATAAATGGCGACAGAGAAAGCAGAGGCAGCATTTCAAAAGTTCAGATATTTATTTAGAAATTGCAGCAATGGAGTGAAATGATGATTTTGGGTATATAGCCAGTCATAGCTGGAGGCAGCACATTATTACATGACCTGAAGTTGCTAATGAGATGGTGAGGACAGATGAGAAGCAGGAGACTGATGGATGTGCTACAGTTGGGTTGAAAAAATATGTTTCAGGGTACACCAGGCTGGATTGTTGTCAAACATTCATAAGGGAGCTAAATACTCAGGGCTTGATCCCATAAATGAGTCCAATACCCACACATTCAGAGAGCGAAGAGAGAGCTAGCACACCTGCCCTATAATGACAATAGCAGGAAGAGTTATCTACTGTATGTCTAGAGAGCTAAAAAGTGTCCTGTGGAGCTCAGAGAAGATTCCTGATGGGCAGCACTGAAGCCTGAATCC
Source organism: Anarhynchus alexandrinus (assembly GCA_008711295.1). NCBI lineage: Eukaryota > Metazoa > Chordata > Aves > Charadriiformes > Charadriidae > Anarhynchus > Anarhynchus alexandrinus. The sequence goes on from VUYV01000053.1 coordinate 3,441,798, forward strand.
ATTCTCCACTGAACAGACAGAGCAAGAGCAGCAACAGTGTAGGCATTCCCTGATAGCTCTTCTAAGGCACCTCTCCTCTGAGCTACTGACTAAAGGCTAGTGCATGAGTCAGTTTTAGGACTGTTTAATTTCAGATTTGTCTACATTGAAGTTCTGCAAAAATACCCATTAACTCTTAGAACTATCTAGATTAAGTGATTATAAAAGAACCACTGTGGCAGCACAGTCTACCACAGGGAATAAATAAAACCTTTATGTAGGCATTGCAAGTTTTTAAAAGTACTTAAACATTATCAAAACCAGCACTATTAGTGCTCTAGTGAAATTTTCAGTATTAGACACATCTTTACAAGTAGCAGTTACACCTCTGGATTTTGGTGTACATGTGCACACAATAGGGCACCTACATTAATGTTTTAGTTCAGATCAGTAGCGTGCTTTTGAAGCAAATATCCCAATTATTGCCACTTACGGTGTTTTAGTTTGAATTATGGAACAGTCTTTGGAGCTCACAAAGTGGACTTTTTCACACTAAAATAAACTGGGAGATGTGCTTCAGAAGGTCACCTAATTTATAGTAGTAAATGGGCATTCAGCCACTAGAACCAGACTAAAGTTACTGGATATAAAAGAACTCTGTAATTTGTATGGTAGTATGTCATGTCCTCAGCTCTGTTTTGCTTTAAACATCTGCTTCTTTTGGTTGAAACTGCTGCTGTGTATACAAACACAGAGAACAGAAGACAGGTATTCAGTTGCCATGAGGATTCTGCTCATTGACTAGCACTTATAACCTGCCATTTTTTCCACATATTCCTTCTGGGCTCATTCCCTAAGAACAATGTCCACAAATCCAAGTCCAGAAGTTATACAAATTGAGAATGCAAATATAAATAGCTCAAGAATTATCACTCTGTTCTGTGCTGCCTTCCCTCCTACCAAGTTCTGCAATTAAAAGTTATTTTGTTCCTAAAAAGAGTTGCGTTCTATTTTCTCAAATTATAGTAAGAACATTGCAGGGCTGCAAGCAAAGATAGTACAGAAGCACTCAGAAATCAAATTAAATATATGAATGTAATATATTTATAATACCTGAGAGTAAACATTTGTAGAAACAAGAAGAATAAAACAACATGTCTTGGAAATATATAGGGATTCAATGGTGGTGACTGGCTCATTATGACACTACCTGCATTGGCGAAATTTTTATTCATTGAGAATGGATTATGTAGTCAAATACACAATTGGAAAGCTAGCTAGGATATTCCAATTTCAACATGTATTAGCTAAAACTCAGACTTGTTGAGGAACAGAAAGCAGCAGTATAAGTGAAGGCAGACATTAATACGTTAATAAAAAAAGACACATGAAAATTAGCAACTCCATTGGAGAATTTGGATTAAGGTTACAGATGAAATAGTGAAAAAATATAATGGAACTGGTTATAGACCTTTGGCACAGGATCAAAAAAGAAATCTGCCAATGTTTACACAGCTATCAGAGGCTTTTAAAGAGACTGTATCATTGATCATATGGGATTTCAATTACCCTGAAACTGAAATTACAGATAATGGCGTAATATCTTAGGCAGGTTCATGTTTCTAAATGTGAAAAAATCTGTTTCCCTGCACAGCCTGCTGAGCAGTCAAAAACATCAGATGTTATTTTTGATTCAGTTCTGGAGAAGTAATATGGCATGATAAAGAAGACGTGCATGAGGGAAAATCAGGGGTCCAGTCATTGTCCAGATCATCGTGTTGTAAATTACTTGCACACAAAGAATGGAGTTTGTTTGCCTTTCAAAAGGCAATCAAAAAAGACTGAAAAACAGACACTGAAATATGGGAAACCTTCCAAAAGAAATGGTGAACATGGGTGAGGGAAGTGTGATGTTACCTTCACAAGGAGTACCCACCAGCAGCAAACTGAAGTGTTTTATTTTGATAATTTGCTTGAGGTCTATTCTTCCAGGAAGATACAAGTTCCTGCTTCCTGACTCCAGTTATGCTTCCTTTCCTCTTCCATAAAGGAAGAATCCCAATTTTGCAGCAAAAAGAAGTGAAAGGACAGCGTTACTAAGTATTTTTAAAAGTTATTTTCCTCACATTTTAAAGTGATTTCACCTTAAATGTACATTTATTTAGCAACTTTTGGTATTTGTCTACATTATGACAAGGGTGCCCAATCTTGGGAGATGCTAAGCATGTTCTCAGTCCTTTACCTTCATTCCAAGCCCTTTCTGGTTTGACTTAGAATAGTACTACTGCTCTAGAAAATGGGATAGAGTCAGAATCTTCTATTTCAAGTGTCTCCTGTGAACTAAAAAAAATGCCCAAATTAAACCTGAGAGGTCAAGTGGGTACAGAAGCTTTCCGTGGATCTTCTCAACACTTTTGTTGGCCTGGGTAACATCCTACCCAGAGTACGCTATTGAGCAGTACCAGGCATTATAATGCAACATACATTCTTACCAGTTTTACTATATACATATAAATTACTGTGACAAGGAACACAAAAATGGAATGAAGCAGTGTTTGTGTGAAATATCTGAATTAAAAGACCACTAGTTCAACTTTTGCTTTAAATATTTTTGAAATAAGAAGGTTAAAAAGAAATTGCTAAAACAGCATTTCAGCAGTAAAACCTTGTAAAAGTTTGAACTACTACCTGACTGTTCACTGCCCATGCAACTTTTCCCCTTTTCGAAATTGTTATCTGTTGAGGAACTTTCAATGGTTTTCACCTACTAAACTCATTAATTAATGGAACACCAGATATTTGTTCTACTTCCAGTGTAGCAAAAGCCTGACTGGCATTCTATCCAACTTTGCATATAGCCCATGATTCCCTTTTATTTTGGTGGGCTCTTTGACTGAAGAAATCTGCCACAGTCTCAACTACACCTCAGGATCCAGCCATAGCTGGGTGAGTCAGGCCAGCAGCCAAAAGGACTTGGAATTATGTTCTATATTTCAGTCCGTTACCACGGGAAAAATAGAGAATGGCTAAAACATATTCCTCAGCATGCAACTCTCTAAAAGGTAAGCAAAATTAATATTTTGTCATACATAATCATGGCTTGCAAAATGTATACTTCCAAAGGAAAGTTTGAAAGTTTAATATTGAAGAAAAGATGTTCACAGGAAAAAATTTCCATTGTCTATAGTAATTAAAATATTATATTATTATTTAATAATATTTTTTAATAATATTTTTAAAATATTTTTTAATATTAATTAAAATAAAATAATTCTCATTGTGGTACCCCTAAGGCAACTGACAGAACTAGGATCTTCTGGTGCATGGTTCCTTACTTATACAGAATAAAAGACAACCCTGCTAGATTTCTTGTGTAAAAAGAAAAAAATATTGATAAGCTCATGAAAATGCAATACAATACACAAGAGATCAGCACCAGCAGTGGAAGACATGCAAGACAATCTGCAGTAAGTTCTCTAAATGTTGACTGAGTTTCTGAGCTGGATACCAGCTGGATTCCATAAAGTAGTGTGATATGCATGATCCAGCATGAAATTGCTTTTCACTTGTGCACATGTAACAAAAATATATACAATAGATTTTTATTGTCTGTTTCCACTCAAATTGTTTAAACTCGCAGAAATACTACTGTATTATTTCAACCTCATAAGTGTGTATTATTAATCAAAGTCTAAGTGCTCTTTTGAAAATGAAGCAGACCTCTTAGTGTCAAAACCCAGAAATAGTTAAACCACGTTCAGAGGGAAGACGACTTGACAGAACAGTATCTGCTCGATCTTCCACTGAATCAATATGGACTTTGCTCAGAAATAGATGCTCAGGTTAGAAAATGTTAAACATTAGACTTTTTTTTTAACAAAAGTCAACATTTTCCTAGAAAGCAATAAACCTCATGTAGCTAAAATAATCTGTATGAATAAATATCTTCCCACATAACACAAAACATCAGGCAATGCAAAAGTATCAAAAAGCACTTTTAAAAGAAACATCCAATTTCTTTTTTAAAAGCATGTTCAGCACATAGAACAGAACCCCTTTGCCAGAGCTGACAAAAAGAAGTTAAATTCGAATGAAATGTTATTTAACCAGATTTGCAACTACTCTTACAGTTTAAGATAATTTGATTTGATGGATGGCTGCAATAAAATGAGTAAAGTTTCCACTTACTTCTCTTTCTCCTCCCACATTTTGACTCATCTGCCTCACTACCATACCAGTTCCTCTCATTGACTTGGCTCTTGCGTTTCCAGCATCCTTCTCTGCACCAATGAAATTCACCAAAATGGCAGGAAACTGTCCATTATTTTTTTTTCTGCTACTGTCCAGGATGGGTCCCTGACACAAGGTTAATACTAGGTGCATTAAGTGAGGAATGGGGGGAGAAAAGGGGAAAAATATAGCAGGGATGAAAAAAAGCCCTTCCCTTCTCATGTCAGTGAGCTGGTACATTGGTGGAACTGATGTTACTAACAGGTGGAATTATGGTGCTAGCTTAGGTTTAATCAAAAAGAGCAGGAAAGCAAGAACGTAGGTAGTGCTGGAAGCAGTACTTGGTGTTAGAAAGGGAAGATCTGATAGGCCCACGAGACAAAAGAAAAAAAGAATTGATAGCATCTTTGCAACAGAGAGGAATCAGTAGATTATAATGGGCAACAACTGCTTCCTGTTGTTTTAGTAAGCAGCAGTTACAGATTTTACTTCCTAGACTTTAAAAACACTTCGTAGATCTCCCTTGAAGACTGATGTTTAGATTTGAGAAATGGGAGGTCTGAAACATATCTGAAAAATGTTGTCTCTAATAAAGAGCTGTCTATCCTTTACTGATTATCTGTGTAACTACATTCGGGATTTCACCCATCTAGTTCCTTTTCCTGTCTATTTGGATAGATTTTGAGAAAGAAAATAAACACTTAGAAGGAATAAAGCATGTAGCAATACAACAGAATGGCAATTTCCTCTCTTTAGCTATAGCACCAACCACCATATTGAAGATGTGTAACTAGTAGTTAATTCTGTCTCATCATTAATTCTATGCAAATAAGATACTCCAGAAATACATGTACACTGTTATTCCTGCAGGCCGATTTGAAACAAAATCTATTTAATAAAAAAAAAAATAGGTTAAAGTAAAATTAACTTTTAAAGTGAATACTGTTATTAAGCCAGTAACATAAGGTAAGAATACTGTGATGTTCGCAACTCGTGAATATGTTAGAGAGCTTTGTATAATGCTGACACAGAACTGTCTGAAAAAATCTTTAACGTGGTATACATTGCCTTTTGCTCCGCACATGGATGCATTTAAAAGTTTAGATACTTTAAATAAGGAATTAGATTCTATTTAACATCATATTCCACTGAGGTTCCTCTAAATTACGAAAAGTAAACATGTTTCTGCAGTGAAATAAACCTATGAGTGATTGCTGAGATACTTCACAGATATTAATTATGGCTCCTTCAAGAGTCATATTGATTTACAGAAAACCTAGAGATTGGGAAAATATTAAGAATAAATCAATTTAGTTTTCTTCAGGCCCTGTAACATTTAACTTAGTTAAATACCACTTGAAGTTAAATGTGACCATTGAAATATGATAACAAGTGGCAGAGAGAACTCTAGATGAATGTTATCATTTGATGTCAACTGTATTTCAAACACATTGCAGTTTAATACAGTTCTGTACTTAGGATCAGTAACTCAAAGTTTGAAAATACTGTAGCACATGAAGACAGTGACATGATACTGAAAGAAATGTCCCAAAATTTAAATTGCTGACAACTCAGATGCTTGTAGAACTGTGTAGCAAGTGACTGGATTCCTGCTCTGAAAATCTAGAGTTCACGAAATACCTTTTACTCCAATCTAGTATTCACAACTATTATCTTTATTTATATGACATTTGGATGTTTCTAATTAAAAAAGAACCTCTGTCGTCTCTTTCTACTATGTAGAAATAGAAACTACTAGGAGCAGCTCCTGGGTACGTGCTGGGATATCTGGGATTTAAATGTGTCAGTGCTGAATAACTGAAACAAAACACAGTAATGTAGTGTGTCTTTATCAGCAACAATTCATGATTTTGGATGACTAATTTGAAATACCCTTAAGAGGGTTTGATTTCCAAAGGTAGGTGCTTAACGCTTTCTAATAAGAATCACAGCTCCGTCACGGTTTTTATTATGAACAATCACACACTGGAAAAACTAACCATTTCTGAAAATTGAAGTCTTGAGCAAACTGTAAAGATGCAGGCCATAAAAAGATACTGTTTAAAATTTGTTGCTGTTCCTCCCAGCAAATGACCACTCTGTAGAGATGCTTCATTTACTTAACGCTTCTGGGGGGATTCCTATCCCCTGACTTCAGCAATCACAGTCACCCATCAGTACTTTCTCTACAGTCATTGAGGGGTGATAGGTAAATTGAGAGGGCAATCCACCCTACAGATTCAGCTTTTTCTTAGGATAGGACAGATTATCCTCTCTAGGCAGCTCTCAGCTAACTGAACTAGACAAATAATTTCAGAGAGAGAAGTGATGGATGTGGACAAACAGCATCTCTTTCATTAAGCCAACTAGTACAGCTGGAAAAAAAAGATTTCAGGCACACAAATCCTTCACATTAAGTAAATAATCAATTTCATCATAAGTAAATAAAAGCACCATAGAATAAAGGAGGATGAAGATCAATAATTAAGATATCTACTATATTTATTTGGTGGTCACATCTCATTTAAATTTCATTCAAGCAATGTTTCTTTAGTTGAATACCATTGTTTAATGAGTATTAGGGAAAAGGTGGGGGAGGTGGGGGGTGTTTTTGTTTGTTTGGTTGTTGTTGTTGTTTGGTTGGGGGCTTTTGTTTGGTTTTTTTTCAATATAAAAGTCCTGAAAAATCATAAATCACCTCATAGAAGCACAATCTATTTCAGTCACTTAGTTTTCAAAAGATACATTAGCTTTCACTACTCAAGATTCATTAAAAATCTCCACCCCCTTCACTGATGGTTAAAAGCTGCCTTGATCCCTTCAAGAATGTGTCATCTCATAAATATCTGTGACTGTTTCACCTGAATGTATCCAGCATCAATTTATGCTTGAAAAGACTTGCTTTATAAGACAAAGCTTTTTCAAAATTTTCTCCTGGAAGCTGGCACAGATGTAAGAAATTAAAATAATAAGACAACAGCAGACAGCCACCTGCATCACTCTGTTGTTAATGCAGAGAAGAAATAAACAAACAAAAAAAACCCCTTAAAATAAAAGATCTCTACAGCATGCAAGACAAGGAGAAAAATTCAGTACTGCAGTTCCTCTGGCCCCTCTCCTACTGGCTAGAAAGAAAAGGCCAGTTCTAGCTGCCCTGTGGGACTTCACGGCTTTAGGCAGGAATATGTGGAGGAGAGACGGTGCTTTCTGGCCTGAGTTCAGCCAGTTGCTCTTTACAGTTAATGCCTCACACCATTTTGCAGCCCCAGTTTCTACAGTAAAAAGATCTCCTCTAGGAACCTGTTCCCAAGATGGTCCATTAGCATAAAATCCATCCCTTAAAAGGTCATGTGGAAAGAATAGATATATGTTGTATGTGTCTCAGAATTACTGTAAAGATGACTGAGGAATATTGTCTGATACAGCTATTCAGTCACAAAATTAACTGCCATAGTTTGAAGGGAAATCAGTTCACACCAAGCAAACTGTACTGCTAACTGCAGCATGGACCCACTCCACACTATTTTTTCCACTGTGATGGCATTAATAGCTTCTTAGCCACCTTGGTAAGCGGGCTACTGCTGAGACAATATTACTAACAGGACTTTAGTGTTGAGCGAGCTTGAATGCCACAACAATACAAAATGCAAAACACTTGATACAGACCTACTGCTGGAAAAACTAGGTGGGGAGAAGGAGGGGGGGGGGGGGGACACACAGAATAAGTAGAATAAGTGAGGTGTTTTCATATATCTTTAAATTAGTGCTGAATTTATCATGTTTCCTGATAATGCTTTCCTAGGATTTTGCATCTTCAGGAAGGAAATATGACTGCAGCATTAAAGATACACCAAGCATGTGACTGGGATCTCTCTTGGCTCAGAAGACAGAACAAAGGTGAGGAGAACCTTAACAAGCATCAACTGGTCAGTGTGTGGTCTGTAAAAGTTTTGAAATTCTAGGGATAAGCTTGGGTTGAAAAAAGGGAAAGTCCAGCTTGAAAAAAGGGAAAGTCCAGCAAGGCTTGTGTTGGTGATCAGGAATTAACTGATACTGTTACCTGATTCTACTTCACTACAAGACACTTCTCTTCTTCCATATGTGAAGAATAAACACATGCTAAAACAATTGGTTTCATAAAGAAAATCATAAAGACTACTTTATAAGAGTTCTGGATTATAACAGGCTACAATAACTGCTACCATAAATACTATTTGCTTTCACATATCAGAAGCGCTCTGAAAAGCCCAAGTGAAAACAAAGATCCCTTAGTTTCGTAGCTGTGCACACAATACTAGGACAAATGGATAAAGGGATAGCAAAGGACACACAACTCCTCTTGCTTAGTGACTTTACTGTCCAGTGTCAAAACTGCAATAGCTATTAGGTGTGTACTATTGTCAGCTTTGTAGATTTTAGCCCTTTATTTCCCCAGATGCATTTCTTTAATCTCCAACTGCTGCCCCAGTGAATGTATTCTGAACAGAATTTAAACAAATAAAGTAAATATTTGTACATCTTCATATAGGAGAATATAAGAATTGCTGTAAATATTTGTTTATGAAAATGTCTCTCATAGGTATAGTAGCATATTAACTGCCAAGACACTTGACAAATCAAGAGGTATATCTACAGTTAGGGTAACACATAAGAATAAACAATAAACAAATCATAAGAATATGAGGCATATGTAGAGCATGAGTGAAAGTGAATGGTTAGCTGATACCAAATGATGTAAAGGTTTTCAGCTGTAAGGCATAACCGAAGGCAGAAGTTTATTGAATGTGTGTGTGTCTCAGAGAATAAATTACTCTTGCAGGCAAGATTTCGGCAGTGTATGTAGCTTGCTATCTTTGGGCACAGTGCTCAGTATCACTTTCCTCTCCACTCCCTTTGGAAAATCACCTACCCAAAATGTTGAAAACCAGTGTTAATTGAGATTCCACCAGTTACTATTCCCATGAGCCTCTAGTGGCACCTGCCCTTCAAAGAAACAACAAAAAAAATAAAGTCCTTTATCTGTACCATAGGCCCCACTCTCCAGATCAGCATGCATGCAGAAGCAGATGCCCAGGTGCCTCAGCCAGTATTTGTAAGTCATGAGCCAGCTAAACAATGGCCCCAGTGCAGGGAATGCGAATAGCTCAGATAGTTGTCCTTAGCACTGTAGCACAATATTAGAGTATTTTGCATCTGCCACCAGAGTAACCTTCTCGAACCAGTGCTATGCTTCCTGTTCTTCCTTTGATTCCCAGAGACATTCGACATCCTAATGCTACACATCATTAAAGGCCTGCATGTCTTTCAGCCCTTTCCTCCTGTCTCCTGCTATGCACGCTTTGGAAAATGTTAACAGTGAAGTGAAAGAATGTTCTTGCATTCCTTAATAGGAAGTGAAAAAGTTAACATGACCTTTTGCTGTACTGACACTGAGCAGCTGAGTTAGCACTCTTGTGCTTTAAAACTCTTTTCCATGTTCAGAAATGTGTACAAAAGGGGGGGGAGCAGTTAAACCTAGGAAAGAAAATTACTTATTTCTCAGACCGGTATTCTTGTCTTGCCTCTTTCTTCACTTGACAAAATAATCTGGCATCGAGTTTCAAAGATGGAAAACAAGGTCAGATTCTGATAGTATGCAACATGATACTCTTAAGAAAAAATACACAGTGAAGAGGAGAGAAAGACGAGAAAATGACTGGCAACTATAGCTTCTGCTGCTCGTGTTTTGTGGTCACACTCTGCAGATTACAGATGTGCCTGGCCAAACCCCTGATCCATAATGCATTTGTTCTACTTCAGTCAGGTTGATAGCATACTCAAATGATGTATAAACTCACCCCAATTCTCAAACCCTGAACAACAGGTTCAAGACTTTTTTTAAAAAAATCTTTCTTTCTACACTCTTTCTTATAACAAAATTTTGCCAATTTTCATGCAAGGCTCCATCCTCCATAACCCCTACTTAGGGTGGTTTAAAATGTCAGTCTTCTAGCCCAAACAGCAGGAATCTTTCAGAAGTCAGGAACTTCAGAATTCAATTACATTCGCAAACACAGAAATCTGGACATCACAGTCCACTATTATGCCACCTGACAAGGTCATCTGTACGATATGAAGTGTGAGGTAGCAGGAAGCACGTAGCCTCCTTGAAAATCTAAATCTTCTGCCTGTTTTTTACTTGTATTTGAGAAAACTACCCCACCAAATTCATAACTATCCACAATTTTTTTCTCCGCAGCAGAAAAAGCGAGAGGGTTTTGTTCCTTCCCCATCCCACCCCCATGTTCATTCTGATTAGGAAAGCAGCGCTGGAGCTAGGTATCATGCCACACACAATCTTCTGCCAGCTGTCACAGTCTGATCAGAGGAAAGTTTGTCAGATCACATTTTGATGAAAAATAAAATCCTTGATGCAACCAAGTGTTGCCTTCATGGTGCCTTAGAATCCCACCCCAGAGGCCAAGCCCAGAAACCTGCTGTACACAGCTTTCCTCTGCAACTGACTCTGACTGGATTTCAGTGTAAATTTGTATGACCTGTTTTCTCCTGCTTTACCACCATTTCACTATTGCTATTCCTCTTGGCCTTTACATGTATTTTCCACTCATTTTCCACTTTTCTTACATTGGCCTTTGGTTCCCATCATCCTCCTAATCTGCAAGCAAAATACATGACCTCTGCTTCTTCTTATTTCTCATTCTGACAAGATGCAAGGCTCAAGGTCCTTTATCTTCTTCTGTCCCAGCTGCCTCACCCAACTTAAAATAGCAAGGAGGACTTACATATTACACTTCCCAAGTTTCAGCTGGCCATAATCTAACACACATTACTTTACTAAATAAGTTTATATCAAAATACTTACATACAGTGCCCAGGACACTGTACAAGTATCAATAACAAATCAAAACCAAGCAAAACTTAAGGTAGATAGGTGAATAATTATAGTTTCCCTGAATATTATTGCTGTACGCAGTTTAAGCACATAAGCTACAGGGCTATTAAATGAATGAAAAGGCATTTTCCAAAATTACTTCTACTACACAACTTACATTTTTCATTTGGAGACCAATTCAACATCTAATTTCCCTGCACAGAGGGTTTGCTTGATGTAGCAGCAGAATTTTGACCATTTGCCATTCTTTCTTTCCAGATGTCTACCACATCTCCATTACTTTCACCAGATGTGAATTAAATCACCTTCCTTTTCCAATTTCTCTAAACATATTGAAAGCTTTTGCAGGCTGTCATCCTCACTGTCCCTTGAGGAAGGACTTCATTAAAAAAATCCTATTTGGTTTTGGATTTGTTCTTAGATACCATATTTAATAATTAATTTTATAAAACTCACTGTATTTTACCAAAGCTTAAAAATTTAATCAGTTAAAGTCCCAAAGATCATACCTGTGTAACTCTTCCCTGAAAATTCTCTAGGTAAAATCATACTACAAACAAACCCAGTAAGAAATAGGTCTCTTTCATGGTTTTAACTGAAGAACACAAGTATCGCATTCATAAAATACCATGCTATAGGAAAGAAATCTCAATGAAAGAGTCATCATTATCTCAAGCCTGCTTTGGACAGGAGTAGCACATTATGGATCAACTCAAAATCAGAGTTAGGACATTTTGGGAATATTAGTAGCTGTTATGAACATGCTATTCCCTCCCCTCATAAGAATCTTAGCAAATGAAGGAACTGGTTTATATTGCACATTTAAAGTTGGCAGAAGGATTTAGTCTTACAAGTTTCAGTTACTAACTTCAGTGTCCTACAAAATTAAAAGTCGGATTAATACTTTGTTGTATTTTTATGAGACACTTTTTCTTTCAAATATTGCTTTGATTTACTTGATTAAATATTTACTTGATTTATGTGATTAATTGATTTAATTAATTTAATAGATAGAGGACAGGAAAAAGATCTTGGCAGTATAAGAAAAAATCTCCTCTTACAACATTGAAAACTGCAATGATTTATGATTCACATGCAGAAAAATCAGATGGGAATAACTAGAACAACTCTGAAACGACTTGAACTACGACTGCAGCAAGGAAAGGCTCACAGCTCTAACATCAAGTTCAAAATGGCAGCTTTGAAAAAGCATGATGCTGTAATTCCATTAAAGGATAGTACAAGATGGTGTTCGCATTTCAACCCCCTTTGCCACTCTACCACTTCTTAAAATGTTCAACATAGGAAAGTAACAAATGATTTTGTCTTTTTTTTATTTTATCATTATATTATGATTGCACATTGAATAGTTCTTTAAGCTTTAAAGATGTGTTTTTAATGACAAAAATATTTAACTAAATTGCTGTAGCGAAGATACTATCTAGGTATTGATAGCAATTCTGTTACTGAATACAAATATGAATATTTCCAAAGTTTAGAAATTGCTTTCTGGGCTGGGGGGGAGGGAGCGGTGTTGTTTTTTTTCTTAACAAGACATTGGTTCGTTGTTTCCATCTATAATAGAGATATCAGGATCTGCCACACATTTGGCTCCAAAGAAACTAAGAAAAGGTTTCAGCTGAATGCTTATTTAAAAAAGAAAATTTATTTAAATTGTAGGACAATTTAAGAGGCCTATGGAATTTTCCATTTAATTTCCTTCAAAATGAAAGGATTTATCTTGGCAATACACAGCTTTCAATACACTGCTTTTTTATACTGATTGTTAGCTGACACCACTGTGGAGATTTTCCAGCATCATTCTTTCAATTCTTGATTACTACAGTATTTTTCATATTATCTTTTCTTCACATACTACTGTAAACTATTTAGAGCAGAAAAGGAAAACTCAACATTTGCTTCCTTCTGTAAGCAAGAGATTCTTAGCTGGCATAAATTAGCTGATACCTGCTGAAACCTTGCCCCATAGAGAGTTTGGGATTTAGCTGAGGTGAGAGAGTTGGGGTTTTAAAAATATTTAAATCATATTTTTCAACCTTGCAGTTTTCATTTATTTAGTAGATGTCACCTTAGTCATTTTGGGTTTCAGATTATTAGTAAGGCTACTAATTTCTGATGAAGGACGCAGATACTCCAGTAGGTGCTGTTTTAAAATCCAGCTGAAAGATCTTTGTATAAATCACTTCAAGAAGCATTTAAAGTTATGACTTTGGCAGCTTCCTAAAAAGAAAACTGACAGATCACCATTAAGAGCATTTGGTTCAATATTGATTACTCCTTGGACTGTTCAATTAGGCTTCTAATTAGGATTGATTTGTTGTGTCCTTAGCAATGAAAGCAAAGATGGCACCTGAGAAAAAGAAAAGGGTCGATGGGTTTTTTTTAATTAATGTGAACATGCATGCCATTTGAAGCAAGGAAGAAGTTGTTATATCCTATACTTCCTTCTGTTCACACACCCATATATACGGTAAGCGGTATCATCTGAAAATGTGCTGTATCAGACTCACACTACATATATGCAACCAGCTGCATCTTAGAAACCTCTTAATGTGATTCTGACTATCTGAACAGAAAGCACCAGGAGGATGCGATGATGCTTTCTCATAGTGCCTGAAAGGACACCTCACACATTCAGAGGGAAAAAGAGAAAAAAGATCACCAGGCCATTAAGTTTCCTCACAATTGATCCCCTTGACATTGGAAACACTCCTTTCTAACTGTTTTGTGTCCTGCTGCCTTCAGCTATCTCACAGAGAGTTAAAATTCACATGCAAGAGGATTAACAGCTCACAGCTGCTCCTAAAGAAATTTGCATTCTTGTTCCTCACTTCCGCACATCTACCTTGAAGCAACTATTTCTGCCTCAAGCAAGTTACTTGCTCAGAAGAGGCAGACAGGCACTAGCCTGTAAGCTCTATTACTTAATCAGCTGAATGCAGGGCCATTCACAGGACGTTTAACTTCCCCTTTTTTCATCCAGATTAAAGAGCATTTAGCATTTACTGGAGTCAGGTGCCACTCCCTTCCCCCAAACTAGATATCATGATTATCAGCAATGTCTTTATGTGACCTTGACCCTGTCCTCCAAGATTCTCCCTTCTAAATAATTTTCCTTGGCCCTCCTGTAACAAGTTACCAATTTCTTCAGGTACTGGGGAAATGCAGAAGCTGAGTCCTCTCTCCAGCTCCCTGCATCATGATTATCCTGCTGCCTCACTGTCTTCATTTGGTAATCCCACTAGGTTAACATTAAGATATCTTCCAGTTATCTGGAGGCTGTGAACATCGTACCACCTCTTCATTTAAATGCTTCAAAACGAAGTCCTCATAAACTTCAGTTGACAGTGGATTCTTTCATCACCTTAATGTAGTCTTCCTGGATCGCACTGACATCACAAAACTGGGCATACTACTTGCTACTAAGGTATAGCTACAACATTGCAGTGGCATAAACCCATATAAAACTGATTTTGAATGCATACAAATTTAAGCATTTACTAATAACCACATTCATTTAGGTCCCTTCCAATTCCGAAGTATACTCATATTCCTGTGGTGACAGAAATTACTGCCATCTTGTGATATCTTGAGAGCTGGTTAATTGACTTTGTATGGCAGATACGTGTCATTAGCTTAGGATGAGGATGCACTAATTGTGCAAAGTAGTCAACTGCAGTAAGTAGCTTTTGCTTTCTGGAGTACTTAAATGCAATTCAGGGATTTATTCTCGTTAATGGCAGTAATATTTGTGTATTCAGAATAGAAGTAGAGCCTACCTCCGTCTATTTGATGTTATAATTGGATCGGGTAGGCTGTGATGAGCCACAGTTTATGAACCAACCTCAACCTGAATTAAAATTCAAAATCCAAAAAAAGAACTGTTTCTCATACAGTTCACTGCAGCTGCAGAACAACTAAAATCTAAATGACATGCTGGGATTCTCATGTCTCTATTTAAAAAATGTCCACCACGCAAATACCTACAATATTGTTTATACTAGAGTTCAGATTCCAAGACAGTGAGAGTGCACTAGGAAAAGCATAAACCTTTGTTACACTGGGTAAAATTTCATCCAGGGTGAGACAAATAAAACATTAGGGCCATGAGCAATGACAGAGTTGGAGCTTGAGCTCCAACAGGATTCTTGTTGCCCACTCTGTTAACCACAGATTTTGCAATGGGGAGAAAAAGGAAGACAAAATAATAACAATAATAATAATAATAATAATAAAAGAATACCAAAACAAGTGATGCATAATGCAACTGCTCACCACCCGCTGACCAATGCCCAGCCCGTTCCTGAGCAGCGATCGCTGACTCCAGACCCCTGGACAACCCCCAATATATGCTGAGCATAACGCCTATGGCATGGAATATTCCTTTGGCCAGCACGTCCTGTCTATGCTCCCTCTCAGCTTCTATGGGAAGCTGAAAATGTTCTTGACTTAATATAAACATTACTAAGCAATGACTAAAACAGCATGTGTTATCAACATTATTCTCATACTAAATCCAAACCACAGCAGCTACTAGGAAGAAAATTAACTCCATCCCAGCTGAAACCAGGACATGTCCCTACCGGTATTCTGGTAAAGTGCTTCTCACTCACTTTCATTTGGGATGTGTATTAGTCTAAATGGATTCTGGTCTGATGTTTCTCATTACTGATTCATAGTTATTCAGGCTGCCTCCAATTATGGCTTGAAATTTTCTCCAGGGCATGCAAAACTCATGTAAAGTGCTCACTCTACTAATACACCCTACATCTGACATGCAACTTTTCAAAGCAAGGGCAGACAGAGACCAGGCATTATTGCAGGCTTTTCCCGTTTCGTAAATTTTCACTTCTAACAACATTCTTTGTTACCTACTCTAGGATTCTGTAAAGTCTCTGGATTAGAGTTCGTCATCATCAGAGCTCTGATCTCATCTGTCCATCACATTAGAGTCAGTCATTCTACATCACCCTACAAAACTCAGCATCCCTTATTTTATTGTACAATGAGAGACACTATGGAGTGCTGTAGAAGCATAACTGTACTCTGAAATGAACCTCAAAGGGCAATTTGTTTATAAACAAAAAATTCGGATCCTTGGAACAGAGGGGTGTAAGAGTCCTGTACAAGTAGTAAATTGGTTTCCAGTACAGTCATAATTGGCTGTCACTTTGAACAGCCCTTAGCACAGCTGAACACCTAGGTAGGAAACATGCTGACAAACAAAGAAACAAAAAACCAACCAAACAAAAAAATTGAGAATGGGCTGTGTTTGAATTTTATTTTTAAGGCAAACTCTCCTCTGCTTAAAAAATAAATGGTAAAATATAGCCACAGAAACCATGACATATTTTATCCTTTATAGGAAAATAAAAGCCAGTATCACCCATTTTTAGGAAAAAGAATTAAGATGTTTTTACAATGAATATCTGGTGGTGTTTTCTTTTTTACACCTGAAACTTGCTGAGAATTAAAATCTGCACTGATCCTCATTAATTTGCACAGTCATCAGAGGCCCAGATGCAGTACAATGTTTGTCCCACTTTGAAACAGAGGACAGCGTGCACACCATCCTTTACTCGAGTGGTGCAAAGTGGGTCAGCATCATGATGCTGTTTCATCTTCTGTCCAGCTACCTAAACTCTGCCAGAGTGGTAGGCTGGAGAAATGAAGAAGTGGAAGGTAAATGGAAGGAGAAATGGAAAGGAGGAAGTCTCTTAAATTGATATGAAAGTGGTGGAAGCTAGTTGCAGCCTTTTCTCTCTGCTTTCAAATCAAAAGTTGCCTGAATCAATTCCTGCAAACCAAAGGGTCCAATTTGGATTCCTGCTGGCAGTTTAACACATACCATTGATACAACTGCCTGCTTACAAATGTGGTTGATAACTATTTGACGAATCTGCTTTAAAACAGTCTGGTCAAGGAGCTTATGCAACAGTCATACTGCCAAGAGACTGTGATTCTATTTTTTGCTGTACTGCTTACCTGCTAGTCAGCCACACACAAGTCATTTTAATTCTTTGACTCTGCTTGGTTTCAAAACAAATAAATAAAATCTATTTTCAGATTGCAGCCTTCTTCAGCCAGGGACTACCTCCAATGCCACCATCCCCCAAGACTCGTACTACCTTAAGATACTCAAAAAAGCGATCTGAATCTGGGCCTATATACACGTTAAGTCCAGCAGGGTGCATTGACCGGAGTGCCTCTAGGTACAATGGTAAGGCCACATGTAAATAATAAATACCATTCAGTTCTGCGGTTATACTCCAGCCCTGCATTTTCTCCACGTAGACAATTACTTCGGCTACCAAACTGTGAGTACCAGAGTTGTAGTGGAAGGGCACCCTCACAAAGAACCACAAGGACCAAATATCATCTGTGAAACTGTGCAACAAGCAAATATTGTAATAACATAACTCTGACAGGGGTTTAGTTTCTGATAAAATTATAATCTGGTTAAAAGCAATGACATTCTTTTTTCAAGACGCTATATACCAGTAAGTATGTAAATAGCTTGCAAAAGGATCATCTCGGGGCTTCTTGGTTTCTCTTAGTTCCTGGATTTTCTGGGACTCATTAAAACCGTTTCTCTTTGTAAATGGTTTCCACTGTGCACCCCTACACGATTCTCGAGTGTAAACTGCTAATCACTCACTCTCATTGCCAGTGGTTGAAAATTCCTTGGTGGCTTTTTCATAGTAGCACTGGAGTAGGAGGGAGGAGGTCTATTGGATTGAAGACGGAACAAAAGGAAGGGGAATTTCTCCATCTACTATGCCATGGAAAGGACAGGGAAGTTTACTTCGGCTTTTCCGTAGAGGAGTGGAAGCTGTTGGTTGCTCTTTTGCCCCTCTCTTCCAGCTGGCAAAGATGCAATGTTGTAATGAAACTTGGATGCTCCAGAACCTGCAAGTAATGAGTGTGGGACAGTGAAAGAATAGTTGCCTAGTTTGAATGAATGCATTTGTCTTTAAGATTCACACAAGTCAATTGTTTCTGAGAAGAGCTCACTACATCCTGACCATGCCTCAAATGTCAGCAAACTTGCCTATTAGAACATCACTTGCACACGCCACAGTTCCTTTTAAATCATCCTCCTATGAAAGACCATACTTTAAAAAAGAAAAAACATCCCAAGCCCCTTAAGATTCCAGAGCAATTACCTTAAAAGCATTTATGCTAAAGAAAGTGCTATTGATTGTTGCTCATCAGCTTTCAGCACATGTACAGTACAACAAAAGGAGAATTAAATTTAGCTGCCTAATTACAAGGGATGCACTGAATTACCAGAAAACAATGCAGCAGCTCATTTTGAGAGCAGATATTGCAGATATATGGCATTTGGCAGCTTAAGTGAAAACTGTATGTCTATCAATAAGGGTCTCCAAGTTTTTCAGACAGTTGCAACATGCTTTTGATGTGTCATACAATGTATATATATAAATATATATATATATGCTACTGCTAAAAGCAAAAAACTAGGACACATAACTCCCTAATATAAGCATAACTACATATGCCACATTACTTAAAACTGAATCATATTTATTTCGAGTCTGGAATACTAAGAGTAAAGATTTTTTAATAAAAAGGTAAATCCTTTCTGAATTGAAAAAAAAATAATCTGTCCAAACTGAAAAATGAATGGATAGTCATTAAAATTCTAAACAATTACTTTTTCTGTGCTTTTATCATTGCTATTTGGAAGGAAATGAAAAAATGTATTTGTTATTTCAAATGTGATGTACTCGGAAGCCATCTCCAAGTCTCTTAATCCAGTTGGATTAAAATTTGCTACCCCTAACACATTTACACACAGGTTTCAACAGGCTAAAGAAAAAATAGCCATAGAAAGAATTAAGTATAATTTAAGGAAAAAAAAACCACTAAAAAATTCCAGTATTAATCACAGAAGCACACAACCTTCATCTACCAAATCATCCTGAAAAGCAGACAAGAAGACTTGGAACATGCTGAGAATGAAGCCAATGCATCTGGCATACAAAGCTTGCCATTGAGTAGGCAGAGAAACATACATAAGGATGTGACTAAAATAATCCCTCCAGTAAAAACCACTTAGAGATGGAAAATTTACAGGACTTGGGAATAGAGAGGACAGAAATAGTAGCCAGCAAGAGCTTCATACAGTGGCCTTGTTCATACCATAAGCAGCCCATCCTGTGCCCCAGAAGCCTCTTATTTTAAAATCTTTTTAGCAAAATTTGATGACCACACCTACATTGCTGAGATAATTATAAGACACTTACCAATGCCGACTAAAACTGCAGAAAGAAAGCACTGATACAAATATAGCCAGAGGATATCAAAGATGGTGAGAAGGTGAGAGAGGCACACTGAGATGAAAAACATTCCTCAGGATATTTTTTGCTTCGTTTTCAAATACAAAAATCCACAAATTAGAGCATTAATTGTGAATCAACTAACACGCAGCCAAATTAATTTACGTTCCATCCTTCCACCCTAGTTTGGGATGGAAAGTCAGGCAGATGCCAGTACATTTTCTACTTGGAATATTAATGACTTTAGCTTCCACTGGATGTTTTGTTCAGGATGGCCACCAGGGATTTAAGACGGGAAAGAAGTATTGTTGAGGGCTTCTCATTGCATTTGTTTTGATCAGATACTGAACTACCACCGCTGACTTTGCTGGAGTTATTCTATTTTGTGCTGGTGTAAATGAAAGATAACTCAGTTTCATATACTTTAGGAGCTATCAGTTTTCACATCTACTGTAATCAAACCAGTTTCTTTTGTAGTAGCTAGCTCCTTCCTATCTGTAGCACTTTTGCAGTTGACTAGTTTGACGTCTGCTAGTGACAACTTTGAAAATGATCCACGAAAGCAGCAGGTGGGCACTTGGCAGATTTATACTCACTGCTGTTGCAAGCATCAGCCAGAAACAAAAATCAAAGTAAGGAGCAAGAAACAGAGTTATCACACTTTAAAAAATGTGTATAACTAGTTCCACAGAAATAAATATGTTTTCCTCTATTAGCAATACTGGTCAAATGGAACAAAACCAGAGCTAAGCTATTAGAATTATTATTATATATTGCTCAATTTTTATTACAGTATGGCTCAATCTGATGCACAATTCCATGTCAGTTGGTTGCTATGAATATTATGGCACAACATAATGATATTGTACACCACTATCTGGAACTGCTCAAGTTGTAAATATAAGATCAGGACTTGAAGAGACAGTGATAAAAGGCTCAAAAGTATTAGCCTAAAAAAGAACATATTTTAGACTATGTAGCCATCTTCTAAAGCATGCGGTGTTGCCAGTTGTACTCTGCACACACGCATTTGGAAGTAGCTTACTACCAATGATACATGGGAACATTTATTATTATAAGACCAGTTTAAATGCATTGTTTACAGAGACACTTTTACAAATCTCCTACAAACACTCCAGCAGTAACTTGCATCTTGCAACTGAAGATCAATGAGCTGTCACAGTGGCCAAGCTTCTCCCTTATATCAGGATATATTGAATGGCATTCTAATGCTTCCACAGCTGATTTTTCCATGGTAGTAAACAAGCTTTACTACATTCAGATAGCATAGGGCTGATAAAAAGATAGCCAAAGAGAGATCAAAGATTACACAAAAGTAATCACATTCTGGTACAGCTATTTATATATATTTGCATTTCTAATCCATTGAATATTCTACATCTATTTACAGTGATCCTATATTATTACTGTAAGAGCCCATAACACATTATACAGCTTGATTCTATAGTAAATTAAGAAGATGACCCCCAATTTTGCTACAGACATACAACCTGAGAGTTTATTTCCCCTTTCACATCAAAAATTTTTTTGAGACATATTTTTTTAAGTTTTCCCCCAGAATCACAGGAAATAATAATTGTGAGGCATTAAGTTGTGAAAATTGTCAAGTTGTCAAATTTCTTTCATTTTGCAGGCATTTAAGTCCATAATTTGTTCTTTATTATTAATATTTTTCAGGTAGATTCATCAGGGGCAAGAAGAATGGACATCTACAGACCAGGTTCTGTGAGGAAAACCTGAAAGAATTAGCATCATTTAGCCTATGGAAAACAGGTTTAGAGAACATATGATAACCATCTTCACATATATAAAAAACTGCTGCAAAAATAAATTGTTTTCCAGCTATACAGTGGATATGACAAAAAGCAATGAGCTAAAATTTCTACATGAAAGACTGATATTGGACACTGGGAAAAAATTTTCAGTGGTAAGGCTAAAGAAGCACTGCTCCCTACTTCCTGCAGAAACTCTGGGGTATTTAGTTTCTCTTAGAAAAGATGATAAGCTTCTGTATGGAATGACACCAATCCAGTTGGATTAAGTCAATGTTTCTGAGCTTTTCTAAATCAATGTGTCTGTAAGGTAATTCACAAACTATTTTTGACAAAATGGACACAGTGTCTTTCATCAAAATGAAGTTCAGATTCCAGATGTTTGTTACACATTCATTTATTATTCATCCTTGCTTCCCTATTCACTTTTTTTTAATGTGTAATGAATGTGTAAGATTGTACTTAAAAAAAATTGAATAGTTATACTGAAATCTTATGGACAACCAGTGGTAGAGAACAGAGTAAATGACCTTTTGATTTCTTCAAAATTTTTCAATTGGCTCTAATTATAACCTGTTTGCAGATTCATAAGCAAGAAAATCCCATATTCATCAGTGAACTTATTCCCTGTGAATAATTCATTTAGCACAAGCATAAAACTATACTTCCTAAATTGAAAGAAAACATGTTGTAGAATATGTAGGTGATGAAAGGTTATCAAATAAATACATATATTTCTTGACAAGATAGATTCTAAAGCAGAATGCTTGGAGTTATTCAAGTTTCTACTGGGCCTTTGTGGATAACAGCATCACTTAAGGACAAAGAATTAATGTCTCTTAAAAAACCCCAAGAACTGCAACTAATAGCTTTCTCCTCAGTTATCATCAATCCCTATTAATCTATGATCTGTCCAAATTACATTAGAGGAGATACTGTAGCATCAGATGGCAAATGCTAACAGGGGTACAAGTTACTCCTGTGGAGATTACAATTGGACACAAGAGAAAAAATTTTCACAATGAGAACAATCAGCCATTGGAATAATCTCCCCAGGGAAGTGGTGGATTCCCCAGCATTGGACACTTTTAAGATTCGGCTGGACAGGGTGCTGGGCCATCTTGTCTAGACCGTGCTTTTGCCATGAAAGGTTGGACCAGATGATCCTTGAGGTCCCTTCCAACCTGGTATTCTATGATTCTATGAACCCTGGATCTAAGGCCTGTCTCATGATCTAGGTCTCTGACCTTCACAGGACTCTGGCTACCACTATGAAGCTTTGGTTGTGAGTAATGAGACACAGTAAACAATTACTGGCAGAGACACTTGTTCTCTGATAGGTTTCAGCTTTGAAACAAACTTGATGATAATGTTTAAGGTTTCCTGATCTCCACATGGAAAAAAATAGTTTAACAGTGTAATTCAGTTTTACTCATCAATCACACATCCTATTTTAATGGGGTTTCTCTAACCACCCTCATTGTAGGAAGCACCAATGATGTGACGAATATCTAAAAATGAATAACCTTCCTATGCAGTAGAAACCTTTGACAAACTACATCTCTAGTGTCTTTCTTTTAGGCTTAGAAGTCATTCACCTTCCAGTTATCTTAGGTGTAAGTGAAAACAATGAAAGGACTCTGGTCTAAAGTTATCCAACACACAAGATCATACTTGGTTTTTTTAACCTCCAATAATAATTAAAGCATTTTGATGGCTACACTTCAGTGCTAATTTATAATTAACTTCAGGTGCTTCTTTGATCTTGCTGATGTATTTTTTTTTCCCCATTTTCTTATCAAGAGTCTCCATGCAGTCTGTAATTATGCTTCTTAGTATGACAGCAACTTTGAATAAGTAGATGCATTAATATATGCTCTGGGAAAATAAAGCCAAAGCAAGCTCTTATCACTAAGCTGGAGTATCATCTGAAGCACTGCTGATTAAAAACATAATATTATATAAGCTCATACTAGGTTTGCCATAAAAATAAACCAATGATTCCCAATTTTAAGGTAATGGATGACAGAAGAAGCAAAGCTAGCACCCTACCAACAATACACACATTAAGGCATTCAGAGCATTAATATCACAACACTACAAAATGCAAGTGTCATGCTTTTTACCCACCTAGGCTTTTCCTCTAAAATGGAAGATATTTCAAACTTTTTCTGAATAATGAAATATTGAACGAAAAGATTTTTAGAAAGTGTTAAAAGCTGCTATAACAATACAGTGACACAGCCTTACCTACATGAAGCAACAAATAAATACATAATGCAAGGGAGCATAGCTCCCTCATTTCCTCAGCTAAAGGAATGATCTGTAATTCTCAGACGATAAACCCTAATCTTGTATTTTCAACATATAAATAAGACATGCACAAGGGACAACATAATTGAGATTCTCATATTTAGCACTTTCTATCTGAGAAACATTAAATGAAAATTGCAACAGAAGTGCTAGGGGCACCTCTTTTGT
The DNA here is from genome assembly GCA_008711295.1 of Anarhynchus alexandrinus. Classification (NCBI taxonomy): domain Eukaryota; kingdom Metazoa; phylum Chordata; class Aves; order Charadriiformes; family Charadriidae; genus Anarhynchus; species Anarhynchus alexandrinus. The sequence continues at coordinate 3,465,497 of VUYV01000053.1, forward strand.
AAACACATCAGTCTACAGGTACAAACGGGGACTAGTATGACTTCTCCACTCACGAAACTGATGTTTCAGATATACTACTCCAAAATCCCAAAATGGCCACAATTATGCTGATATAAAATACGCTTTATAACATACATTTCTTTCCCCAGGCAGAGAAAGTCTGACTGCTATAGAGCACTTTTACGATAACCACACTAACCTGCAGCATGGATGAGTATGCATGCACAAATGTATCTGGTTGGTTGGAGAGGACAAAAATGGGGAGTTTAGTATTACTGTAACTATAGTACAGTACAATCTTCCACTGCATCAAAGTTTTAAGAAAACTAAATTTCCAGATGTATTTTGTGATGTCATTTCACAAACTTAAGTTTTTAAACTCATTGCTAAACATGTTAGCAGCACAGGTACATACTAATCTTGACATACTGCATGATTACTTTTTCAACTAACATGACCTTCCCACTCTAGGACCGCTTTCATTCAAGCCAACAATTATGACAGCACTTGAAACATCCATGAATCAACCTTCTGGGCTCTGACAAAAGGATAACCACAAGGTGCTCATGTCACTTAAATGTTTGTACTGAACAATATCAGTACCTACTCTGCCCTACCTCTCCTACCAGGTTCTGAGACGTGCTGCAGAGACAGGACTGCAGAGCATCAGCTGTGGAGTTCTCTTCTGAAAGGAAGGGAAGAAACAGATGTCTGATGCAATAGCACTAGCTCCCTTCAGCTTCTGCCTCCCTCACACTAGAAATGAAAGGCAACCAAACTAAAATCAAATGAGTCAGAGCAAAATAGTTCAATTTTCACTGCTTAATTATCATCTGGAGTACTCCATTAATTGTGCCTTCCAAAAATAGTCACAGAATCATGGACAGGAAGTACTACTATATTAAAATGAAACTCCAATATGCCTATTTTGCAGAAGAGTAATGCTTTTTGTGGAAATAAAAGCTTTCCATAAGAGTAAAAGACTGAGTGTCCTGGTTTGAGGTAAAACACAAGCAATTTTCTGTTCAGTAATTTTACTTTGCAGCTAAGCCTCTTCTAACTAACTGAACTCTGAAATTAACAGCATATTGTCAGATACTGTCCGCTTCCAGAGTGATAAGACCTGATTGCTTCTAATTTATGCCAAGGCATGGTATGAAGAGAGGCTCTTGCTTATACTTACTGCTCTAACACCCAAGGGCAGCCAACTCTGTTATTTGGCCTGTTGGAGGGTTGGAAGCGGAAAAGCGTAGAGCGGTCACACCTGTGGGGAGGAACGGACAGGACAGGTGACCCAACACTGACCCACAGGGTATTCCATCCTATCTGCCTCATGCTCAGTATAAAAGCCGAGGGATCAAAAGGTCAGCTCTCTTTCTTCAATGGCCGGCATCCAAGGAAAGGANGGCCGGCATCCAAGGAGGACTCTGTTTGTCTGCCTTTGATCCCAATCCATGTGTTTCTGAATCCAGATCTGGAATCCAGCTACTGTCTGTCACTGAGTCCAGTCTGGAACTTTCCCCGTGCCTGATGGTGATGTGATCGTCATCCTGGGAGCTCGATATGGTTTTGTATATATTGTATGTATTTCATTATTTTCTTTTTATTATTTTATTAATATTTTTGTTAAAGTAGTTTAGTTCCTTTTAAACTCCTAAGTCTCTTTCTCTCTCTTCCTCCTCTCCCTTCATGGGGAGGTGGGGGAGAGCACCTGTTGTTCATTTCAGTGGCCAGTCTGGCCCAAACCATGACACGGAGAAAAAAAGAAAAATCCAGAATGCGTGAAATTCACAAGCTGAAGATAAGATTGATGGGTGACTAAACATGAAGCCACATCTTTCATTATATTAATTTTTCCTTCTGCACAGCTGAGATAAAACCAGACAAAGCAGAACAGAAATTTTCTAACATTACAGATACAGCAGTCTTACCATCATACATCATCAGATGAAAGGCATGTTGTGCTTATTTTACTGCAGATCCATTCATTATTCTACCTGGCAGCAACCTGGATTTTTAAAAATAAATATCCCTAGTACAGTCGTATAGTTATGCCACACAGCACAAACTGGAGATCTGCCAAGTGCAAATCGAGTGGTTTGAGGAACTTTTTTCCTGTGCAGACAGAAACAGCTGTCCATCATCATAAAATCTATGTGGGCTATTATATTCTTCTGCTTAAGAGCCAGAATTTTGTTGTGTGTTTTTCAGATAAAAGGTTGTGTTGCCCATAATGGAGCTCCCACTTCTGCAGAGCAGTACTTAAGTACCGCTATAAGAACACTTGAAAGGACCTTACCAAGGATATTTTGGGAGTGAGAATTATTTTGGTTTTCTATTTAAAAAAAAATGCATTTGCCCCTTTCTAAAGTGCTCTCAGAACTCTGGGGTTTTTTCCATTAAAAATTATCGCAATCCTTCTTGTATTATCAAGGCTTGCATTTTTACAGTACCATAAGCCGCTTTTATTAAATATTAAGAAAACACACATGGTTACCTATTTATAATGTCTTCTTGTTATTGGCTCTTGTCTTAGACATTGTAATTTTTTTATGATTGTATGATAAAGATTCATTTATGTTTATGATGTTTATTTTCTTACGGTTATGACATATTTTTTAAAAATACAAGTGATACCTTAATGATACATGTTCATCCAGAAAGAGCTACATCCAGATTGTCTGGAACTTCTCTCAGAAATGTATGCGCTATGTACATGAAATGTATCTTTACATTATCTTTGTATCTATCAGAAATGTATCTTTATATACGCAGAATTTTTTACAAGACCTTCATACAATTATGTAAAATATCTATGTGAGAATGTATGAGAAACGATGAGTATCATCAATATAATACACAAATTAATTTATTACATATTGAGCACAAAATTAAAGCCAAGTAGGCTTACTTTTAATCCCTTTTGGGACTTTTGCTTCTGTGGAAGAGTAGCCTTGGGAAAATTACACTTGACGCTATTATTCTTCAGTTCAGCTCTTTCATATTTTTCATAGCAAATTTTGTCTATATCTGTTGCACTACAGCAGATTGGTTTACATTCTGTGTTAGAAATTCACTGGGATCTTATGATACTTAAGCATCATGTAGATAGAATGTTTGAGGGGTTTTTACGATTCAAATTTGTACAAAAATATCTACCTAGATGGACAGCATCCCAAAAAAACCCCACCATTAACTACACCAGAGTAGAGTTCTGAGCAGAACAATGTAGGCAGCTCAACCACACTGCTACAGAATGATCATTAATGGTAACTGAACTAGCTATTTTAAAACCATCTTACATGTCTCTAGACTTCTGCACAGCCAGTGTACATGAGCTTTGCCTGGGATTCTTGTCTGTGTCTCTAGTATGGTTCACTGTTGTCATAATGCCAGATAAATGCTAGTATTTTTGATCCACCCATGCTCAAAAATCTGTATCCTGTGTTTTTTACCACATCTTATTTCAAAACATTCCTACTGCAGCTGCAAAGGGCAGAAGAAAATGGGAAGAAGAAAATGGGATTTCATCACTTCTGAACTTGTTACTGATGACTATTTCCTATTCACATAGTTTTGCCCTATTCCAATACCTATGAGGAGGTGCTCGAGAAGATGGAAGCAAGTTTTACTGAGGTGCATGTCAGGAAGCTGAGAGATAACGGTCATAACTTGACACATGAAAAAATATTCAGCTAGAGGATAATCAAACACTGGAACACACTGACCAAAGAGCTTGGGGAATATCTGTCCTTCGAGGTTTTCAGATCCAGACTGGATAAAGCCCTGAACAACCTGGTCTGAATTAATTCGTTACCCTGCCTTGAGGAGGAGATGTTTTGGCTCTTAAAAAAACAAACAAACAAAGCAAACCATGAATTAATAACTGAAGCTAAGACAAATTCAAATGAGATATCAGTCTCAGATTTGTAATAGTGAGTGTGACACTTCCTTATGCTTGCTGAGTCTATTAACTACTCAAAGCCAAAATCTGTTAGGTGTTTGTTTGTTTGTTTTGGATTTGCTTTTTATAAATGGCTTCTTTTTCATAGGCTTTTCATTAGTTATGTGAGCTGAAAAATGTACAGTCACTGTCCATCACAAACATTTCTGTTGAAACCAATCATATGAATAAAGCAATGTTTGAGCAGAATCTGCAGAAAGTGCTGCAATATAGAAAAAAAACTCCACAGAACTAAACAGATTACCCAGAACTAGAATGGCTCATTGCCTTGGGGAATTATAGAACAGTCTTTTAGGACAGAAAATTTCAGTTCCAAATCTATCAAAATAAATGCTTGTTTTCTTAAACGCATTCAGTACTACAAAGTGCAATCCAAGAAGAACTAGAATGAAAACGAAATAACAATTTAAATAATTTAATAGGTTAGATTCAGCATGGTAACAATTGTATTGTTCAGTAAGGATACAGTTATCTGAAAAAGTTATCATAAGCTAAGCAAAGGTATGAATGTACAGCACCTCTGCTAGTTATTCATAGACATGCTGCTATTCTGTGGTAAGAAACGTCACATTAACCATGAGATGAAGCTAAGCACGTAGGTAGTTGCCAGAGAATACTAGCACACTCGAAAATCCATACTTCACTTTACTCATGAGGGTTGTTTTATGTGCTAATAACTTACTGCATGTTTTGGAAACAAAAACTCCTAATTAAAGCAAATTTCTTCTCAAAAGTAGTTGTAGCTCTAGATGCATGAACACATTATCATAATGAACCTCTGCCTCCTCTGAGGGAAGAGGTATACAAACAACAGACTAGACAGCTAGTGACAAAAACCAATGCATGTTCTTTGCATGTGCTGTACTAGCAAAATGTGTAAATGCCGCAGTGATCTCTTTACGCATTTCTGCAGCTAAATGCTTAAGGGAAGAGATCAAACATTTTAGAACAAATTTTATGGCACCATAAAGAGGAGAAATGCAGACTGAATTCTAGTGACTAAATGAAGTACCTCAATATAGACATAAATGGAGACAGATAGATACCTGATCTGCACATGTAGATTTAGGCTGACATCATCAGGGACCCAGTATCTTTAAAATCATATGAACACACATTTAAATCAAGCTGTTTAGCAAAAAAGTAATTTGTCACCAGCAAACATTAAGGTAACTTGAGAATCAGAGAAAAACTGATACAGAGTGACTTTGTGCAGGAATGGCTATATGTAACTGCATCAAAATGTTTGATGCACATTAAGGAAAGATCAACCCAAGACCCTGAAACATAAATATACACAAAGCAACCGACTATTTGCCTTTTAATAAAAGTCCCCATAAAAATCTAGTTATCTTCCTCCAAAAGTGGTGTCATTGCTGAAGGAGAAATAATCCTGAGACAATAGAGCAAGGCTTGGGCTAGTTCTGAGGGCCTTCCACAAACCCTTGACAAAATTCTTGCTGAGTTCAGCAGGGCTGCATCTTCACTTGTGCCTTTGCCTCAAGTCTGCATCACTGGGCATCACTTTGGGCTACAACTTAAAAACATTTGCAAGCTAAAGCCACAGCAAAAGCAGCAGCCTAATTTGTCATCAGAATGCCTTACTACAACGTGCTCCTGCCTACTTCCTGAAGCCACACTGCCTGCGCAAGAGCTTCCAGCTTGAAACCTCTCTGTGAAAAGTCACTTCTCCATTTCTGATGAACTGCCAAAATGGAAGTGCTACAGAGTGCTGGTATTAACCCACCATCAGTCTAAAACTGGGAGAAGGGAGGTAATACATTAATACACTAAACTATAGGTTTATTTCCATTACAGTAGACAGTGAATTGTTAGAAGCTGTGCCTATAAACCTTACAGTTTCCTTTATTCAGCAGAACCATCTGACATAACTCATTCTGCAACTATGCAGGTAACAACTGAACACTTGGCACTCCTGCAAAAACAAATGGACTACAGAAACAAGCAATAAGACATTAAATGCTACAAAACATACATATTTCTTTCTAAAGGGGGAGAGAAAAGCACAACCCTCCAGCATCCCCTATTTTCATTATCAACCTTTTTCCCAACGTCCATAAAATCCCTACTTAGCAACAAATCACTATGCATTCATGAAGAAGTAAATACAATTGTTTCTGCAGTTTTTCATCATCTTTGGGTAAGCAAGTCAGAAGGGACTACTACTGTTAGAGAGGAAGACCTCTGCCTACAGGGAAACCATCTCCCTGCACAGATACAGCAAAATATACTGCTATCTTTATTCTGCTTTAATGCTGCAAATAAAACTGAAATAGCTGCCATGAATAAAAATACATTCAAACCACATCTCAAATTTGAGGTTAAAATAAAATATTTATTCCAGAATAGAAATCATATTTTCAGCAATTCTATAGAGGTCAATTCTACAACAGTCACACGAAAATTAGTTACTGCTCTAGTTATTTGTTTAAAAAAAGTCCCTCTCTCACTATCACAGCCATCTCTAGAGACAGCTTGGCTTCACACCACCCCTTGTCTTCAGAGACTGTTCCACTGCAGACCATTTTATATGCTCATACCTTGAACTTGAATCCCAGCATGGCAGTAGGTTACATCCAGGATGCCCCTATGTTACTCTATAAAGACATTAACATACCTCCACAGATATAACCAAGCAGCATTTCTGTATTCCATGTATGTAATTCGAATAGCATTAATTACAATAAAATGACAGGTAACCTATCTACTCCATACATGCAATTAATAGCCACACTGCATGCTGCAAAAGAGGAATGCAGGCTAATTAAGTCTTTGCTATTAGTAGTCTCTGCTAAGTCTAAAATAGGGTTGTGATTACCAAAGGAATTGGCCTTTTCAAAGAAAAATACATGGTGGGACTGGGTGAGTATACAGTGTAACTTTTCTGACCAAGCCTGGCTGCAGAAGGCAGCCCACAGAGTGCAGCAGCGTGGACTGCTGTCCCTGAGGGCCCAGTGGGACAACACTGCCGTCACCTCTGGGGACTCTTCCAGTCACCTCTTCCAATCATACCAAGCAAGTTTTTAGTAATATGGCTATTTTCAACAAATGTATTTCGAACCACAACCTACCTCCAGTAACTGAGGGCAGGTAGGACGCAGCCTAAGACAGGAGGTGGCACACTGCGGGATTGTTGAGGGAAGATTTATTAAGAGGAAATCCTTCGTACCTACACGCGGAGTGCACAGAGCACACAGACTCACTGCACCTCATGGCACGCGGAAGGCTGCCTTTCTTAGCCACCTGTGTCCTGCTTTAACACAGTGACGCAGGAACTGATTGTTCCTACAGTCATTTCCCAAGTGCTCTGAATACAAACCCTGACTTTACATACCGGCTTGGGCAGCATGCTTATTGCCTCTCAGATTAACAAAATCAGGCTTGAACCCACTTCCCTGGGTTGCTCTCAGGCTTTTGAAAGGCTGAAGAGCCACAAAACGATGAGCACTCACCTCAGGCCGCCGGGTGGAGCCGCCCAGGGCTGTCTGCCTCCACCTGAGGGAGCACGTCCCTTGTTGGAACCTTCGGGAATGGTCGCCAGTGGCTCTCCTGGGGTGGGCAGCGCTGAGCTGGGAGCTGCACCTGCCTTGGGCTCCCCAGTTTGCCCAGGGGCCTGGTCCCCTCACAGCTGCGGCCCTGCTCGGCTCTCCAGCACAGGCGGTGATCAGCCCTGTGGGTGTAATAACACAGAGGTGCTTCCTATCTCTGCCTGCGCCTACATCTCTTACGATAAGGTGTATGGACCCAGTACCGAAACAGCTCTGGGCCCTCGACATTAGCAGCACCCTTCAGTGCGGCAGGCCCCGAGCTGCCTTCCGCCTGCCGGGGAGGCCGGTGGGAGCGAGCGATGTACACCAGGCCGGGGGGAGCCCGCGGGGGAGCCGGAGCAGCGTTTCTGGACCTGCTTCTCCTCACAAAAGCAGCAAAGATGGGTGCTGGCAGCAGCTCCTCTGCCCCGTGCATCCCACGTCCAGCCGCAGCTTAAATCCCCATCCGTTTGTCTAAACTCCCACAGGCCATGACCAAGAAACATGTGCCTAGGTAACCTTTATATCCAAACAGTGCCCGTTTATAAAATATTTTTTATAAAGTCAGTGATACTACCAGTGGTCTGTGGTAAGAGTTTAAGCAGCTATCACTGGTTTTGCTTGGTGTTAGTAATTACCTCATGAATTACATGTTTTTATTGAGAATAATGACTGGAAAGTCTAATTTGCAAAGACATTTAAATCTGTAGTAACCCCTTTGTAAAAAGTCACCACAGAGCAAAATATTTGTTTGTTGGTTCCACAGTTTCGTTTTTGTTGAGAAATGACAGTTTTACATGCACAAACTGGGAGATATTTGGATTCAGAGCTTTATCTCCTGCCTGCTGGAGGGCTTTCAGCGATCCCTTGGTCACGAACTGGCCAAAACGTTTCCTGACCCCAAGAACGATTTAATTTCACCAGGAAATTCAGCCAGGATTGCCTGCTCACCTCGTGGGCTTGCGTGCCGGCTATCCTGAGCCAGCTGACGGCACAGCCGCACTGAGCCTGTCCCCTGCACTGCAGCACTGTGTCCCAGGGACCCTCTCTGTGCAGACACCAACTTAGAGATTTAAACGTTTCAATTTAGCGGTTTTTATTCTAAAACTGTCAATTTGAGATTTTACTGAGCCTTTCAGCAAAAAGTTTTGATACTTTGACTTTTTATTTAGTTTAGGCTGAAAACAATGTTGAAATAGCATTTCCTTTAGGAAAGATTCTACTTTTCAGTCCTTTCTAGTTATTATTTTAATCATGACTCTCTAAAAAATGTTAAATGGCCTAGCTAAGCATCAAACTGGGAATTGTTAGAGAAAGTATGCTCTGACAAACTGTTTCTCCATTTCTCAAAAATCCATTTACAGGGTTGCAAAGGTATTTGCTTTTATATGCAGCCAGTGTTTCTTTCTGCTCCCACAGCAATTTTGCTCTATATCTGAACTAGCACTTTAGAAAAGAGAAAATTGAAATATGTTATTTTCTGCCCTTGGAATTAGTTTTTAAACTTTGAAACATTCTCAGTCACCTGTTTATAAACAAGAAATGGTATGTGGTTCTTTAAGACCTACTTTAATTTTACTGAAAATACCTTGTCTTCCTTTCAATTTTAGCTTTACTAAGAAAAGTTCCCTGAAATGCTTTCATACCAAAATGCACTATAGTTCAGATTCAACAAAATATTTAGCCTCCTACTCCTTTTGATATCAAGACTAAGTTATAACCTACACAGAAACTTGGAGTCAAAGCACTTCAGCGAAGCTGGGTGCAGTTCAGCAAAACACTAAATAATGTATTTTTGGCTCACTGAGGACAATGGGAATCAAGAACAGACCTGAGGTACTATAGGTATGGATATACTTAACCACTCATAGCACGTAGCTAAGTACATTTTCCTGTAAGCTGCACTGGCTCATTTGCCATTCCTATCCAAAATAGTCATTCTCAGGAAACAGAAAGAAAAGTTGGTCCTTGTATCTACATAATTTATAGAGTTCGAGTACTTGCACTTCCAGTTCTGTTATGCGACTAGACCTAATAAAAATGGTATCTTAATATATCTATGAATTTAATATCTGTATAGAAATGCCATTTTCAATGTAAGAAAAGAACTGCTAAAAACTTTCCTGTGTCCCAGTTATTCCAGATCAAAGCTATATGGTGAAAATCTGTTAAAAGAGAACCAGATAAAGCATAAACCTTTTAGGCAAATCAAACCAGCCAGTGGTAAAATGATAAAATACTGAAATAACTATTAAAAAAATACATCCCTAAAACTCTCAGCTAGATGAATACGTATTTTAATGCTGCTTGATGAAGTGTGCTGTCTCTCATTCTTCTTCTACTACACATTACATATAAAGAAATTCTTTTCAGGAATAAATCTGTTCACCAGTGTGTTCATTTTTCATTGGCATATGTATCTCAACATTCCATCCTTCTGGTATGAAGGAAGTTTGTTTTATTCACAGAGGTTTGGAGCTGGAAACTAATGCTTTATTTAGGCCCCATATCATAAAAGCTGTTTCCCCACCATTCTTAGTATACTGGCCCCTAATCATGTTCCCAGAGAGGAATGTACCAGTGATGGTAGATAGCAGTCCTCTATCATCCCACCATTTTTTTTGTTCAGTAACTTTTCAAGCTTTGGGAACTGCTATCTCTGAGAGAGCCCAGGAAAATCTGCTATTAGAAATGCCCCTTTTTCAGAGTCTAATTAGAAATATCCTTTTAGAAGCTGTATGTGACCATTATATCATTACCTAAATGTTACACAATAACTGTAATAATTTTATAATGATATTTCAATATTAAAAATAATAAATAATGGCTTGCTAATTTCACTAATTTTTAATAATTTAATCATTTTAATTTTATTAATATACCTTTATTTCTATAAAATATGTTGGTTCCTTATTGGATGTGAACAGATTTGATTTAACAGTTGATGACCATAGTCTTTCTTCAAAATTAGGTCTTAAATTTGAATGAGCAAAGAAAGGAGGAGTGTGATCATCAAAGGCAATTATTTTTTAATAAATAAGTAAAGAACAGTTGGTATTTGAAGCAGTTTTATGATTCAACACAATGCCAAACAGCTAAGTTCTATCACATCCTGGTTCCCCCGTACATTACACCTGCTGTACATATGCTGTTTTTCTGAGAGTGTATGTATGATGTATTCTATGAAATGTGTGCACAAGGTGGCCTCATTGCTTTTTGTGGTTCTGCATCCAGAACTGCATATTGCCAGTAAATAGGTACACATATATTACAAATTAAATCTTCTAAATTCACAAGATAAATGATTAGTAGGCAACTTAGAGACAGGGTAGTACTGAAAGATCTGAATCTTCTAATTTCAGCATATCCCCATTTAAGCTGAATGACCTGGAATGCCTGCTTCCTCAAACAAGTGAGTCAGGATTAAAGATGGAGTTGAATTATTAATTATTCATTATTCATTGTTTAAGACTTCAGTTTATATATTGTTGGGATATCATCTTTACTCATCAGTACATAAAAAATGTGTATATACATTCAATATACTGCATATTTGCAAGTATTAGCATATAAAAAAATCACCAAGTTCTCTGGAGTTACCAACCTAATTTTGAGACAAGCTCATTACTACCACTACTCCAACTGACATCAGTGGCAGTGGTTTATTATTAAGCTAGACTGAATGAAAACATGGGTTTTCTGTCTGTACCTGCACACAGACACATACTCACATACAAACTCAGATACGAACACACATACCAGCACAGCTTCAGGTAAAACTACTTGTGTCCTCCATCTTCCTCAAACACGAGCTATGTAGCAGAGAACAGGTTCTTGCCCTCTACAAACAGAATAGAGAAAACTATTAGTTCTCTTGATTCACTGTTTTATCTCATCTTCCAAACACAAACTCACATGCAGCTTCATCCAGTTTACTCATTAATTTCAGTTAAAATTGTAGGTATTTTCACATGACTCTTAGGAAAATCAAGCCTATAAAGACAATGGGTCATGCATAAATTAATAATCTAATGCATACATGTAATGCATACAAGTACTTTGCAAAAATATGGTGAAGAATGTTGACTCACACGTCTGCTATTGGCAAGTCAACTATATTTTTCCATGTGAAGGTTTTTTCTTATTATTCCTGTTATTCTTATGTTCCTTTTATCACCACAATATACTGCCTCTACCAGGAAAACTTGATCATATGATGTTTGCTAGCCCCAGCAGAAAAACATTTCACTTCTATGGGATGGAGATATGTTTGCTTTCAGGTCAAGCAGTCAGTTCTACTTCTTAAACATCACCTCTTCCACCTTCATCCATCAGTGCTAGCCTTACAGTAAATTTACTTGCAATAGGCCAATCCCATCAGGCGCTTTCATTATCATAGACACATACTACGCTTAGCATAACTATTGCCAACCACAGACCTAGTTTTCTAGTAACTTATTAGGTATGTCATGTTAGCTAATCTGCCATAAAATATTTATCCCCCTACAGGGATTAAAAGAATGACATGCTGCTGTTGTGAAAGCATGAATAAGAAAAGTGGTGATTTCCCTGACAGGCCTGGATGACTTTTGTGAGTTCAGCAACATTAATGTATGGAAAACAGAGTTTCTATGCTCTACTTTGGCTAGAACATGTCAGTCTATCACGTTAAAAATATCCACGACTTCAGTCAGTAAACATAAGTACCTTCTCCTCCTCCCTCTGATCTTAAAGCCATATTCGCCTGGACTTCATCTGCGGAAAGACTGGACAGAAAGTTCAGTAAGCATAAAATTACTCAAAAAACTCAGAATTCTGAGACTCTGTGTGTCGTATTTCTTCCACTACCATTAATAAATCCCTCTTGTCTGTGTCAGCTATGTAAGCATAATTTAATCTAGAAAATTCACTGAACACCATGGTATTTCCATTCCTTATGCTATTAATAAGGACAGTAAAAGAACTGATGTATACAGGCACATTCTTCTTTTGGCAGATCCTGGCTATTAGGGAAAGTAAGACTTTTTTTAATGATATCAGCATATGTCCTACTAGCTATTTTCACATTTTAGCTGTCAGAATGAGTAAACCAGATACTTTTGAAGAAGGAATTAGAGGTCCATTTGCTAAGCTGAAGGCACTTAGCATTCCTGTCGTATCATATCTTATTAGGAAGACTAGTAAAGGATAACAATTGTTAGAAACTGTTCTTATTTCAAACCTTATGCTGTTAAAAATATTTTAAGTTACTTTTCTATCTCAAAAGACTTTGGAGTTACTAAGATTCTGACAGGGAGAATAATGAAATAGCTTCTGACAAGCCAAAGTTTTTCTTTTCCATTCCTGTCACCACTGAACCTGAAAGGTAGAAGGTTATATGATATGGGCGGCTGACACCCTATATGCTTCCTGTATAAAACACAGTTCCATTCTGGATTGATTCTGTAAGCAAATAGAGCACTCAGAGTGATAAGCTGTTACCGCATCACCCACTGTTTGAATAATTACTTGCAAGACAACATTTCTGCCCCCCACTGTTCCCACCAATCCTCAGTAAGGAGCAGAATAATTTGAACATTGACTGACTCTGTTCCCTCAATTTGAAAGATCCTGAGTGAGGTTTTTATAAGAGTTGGGTTTTTCTCCCTACTTGTGAGGCCACCAATTCATCCCACCTAACTTTAGCCATTTAACTGAAGCATCCAAGTTGAGGATGCAGTCCAAGCTAAGACTATCCTCCTGCAAGACTGATTGTAATGCTACAAGCAGCAAAAATGCCAAAAGAAAGCGTATCTTTAAGTCGGTTCCACTGGGTAGTGTACACTTACAGCTCTCATTGAAATGAAATGTCTCAGGTAAGCCATGCAAATAATAAAAAAGCTGGTTCTTTCTATCTCTTGAAAAAAAAATTGCTATTTTAACTTTGCAGGTCTTGTGATTGGATCTTCTTCCCTGCAGGCAGGGCAGATGTGCAGAATGCTTGGTGGAACAGAGGTCTTCTCTGCACACTGTGTTATTCCTGGAGGTAAAGAAATGTTTCTGCCTTAGGACATCCATGCATAGCTCAGCCTCCTCTGTGCTTCTACTTGAGTGTCCTCATATTTCAGACTCCCAGACATTTCTGGACTCTGCTCAGTTTGACTGAGCCCCTTTTTGATCCTCTCTGTAGGCCACAGGGAGCACAGTTCATAAATCACTCTTGTAAATTAATTATGTTAACAGATGAAGGGTGGAATCATACCAAAAAATGTGCATGGACCTCTGAAATTACCTAAGCCAAAAGACTCCTTCCTTACACAAATAGGGTCTCTGTTTTTGAGAAGGCCTGAGGCAAACCCTACAAGACTGCTGGGGATACATCCCATTGGCTTCCTTACTAAGTCAGTCAAGAAATAGTGGCAGCTCTGTAGCATTGGGAACACCCCATACAGTCACTTTTTTTACCCTGCAGCTTCTGGTTCCCTTGTCAGTGCTAATGATGTCATTCTGTTTGTGCTTCCCTACTGTTCCCTCTTCTCTACCTACACCACTAAGCAACACATCCCAGATCACAGCATTTATTTTTAAATCCTTTCAAACCTTACCTTGTAACAAACACTCCTGCTCTGGTCACTGCATAGCCTCGCTGTTCTTTGTATATATGTGGCCACGCAAAGTGACTGGATTACCTCAATCAGCAGATGCTCAGCTATACTAAATCTGTGAGATTGCATCTGGCCAGTCTATTTCTGCCAACCCCAGCATTTGTTATATGTAACTACTGTTTTCAGGGCCACTCCACAAGGTAGCTTCTGAAATTTAGTATTTTACTTTTTCCAGACACAAGGGTTTCCTTAATAAAATGTACCATTTCAAATTCACTTTCCTTTCAAGCTAGACTGCTGCGTAACTTACCTCTGTAACAGCACTATTTACTTTTTCTGCATGCCAGGGAAATAAAGCAGAAAGGGTAAGAAAGCTGGTGTAACTGATAAAACAAGTGACAATAGTGTACCGCAATTTATCTCCTTTGATAGGAGAAAGTGTCAGGAGAGATTTAATTCTTAGGGAGTGGTGACCATTTTGCTTTTCATCCTAAGGCTTTTCTTACATTGTAGGAGATTTTTACAAGATGAGAATAATTCTTCAGTCAAACTTTAACTACAGGGCATCAAACTACAAGCTGAGGGAAATGGAGAAATAACATGACAACACTGCCAGTTCTTTTTGCGAGAGACCTGCGGCATCTCATTGCAAATGAGATGTCAATCCTGTAATTAGCAATATAGTCAGTATTAATGGTGTGTATGTTACTTCACATCAATCACTGTCATTTCCATGTAGTCAGGATGTTTTATAGAACCTAATTTGTAAACAATATGCAAAAGTTTAACCCACTTTAAATTAAAATTGTCAAACAACTAGCATAACCTTCAGTGAATACAGATGACTGTGTGCAATTGTTTTGGGTCCTGAGTAGGAAAAGGGAATGTTTTAGCTATTTGTTTCTATAAATAGACTTTTAACATCCTAGTAGGTCCTAAGGGAAAAACAAGCATACATTAAAGGCCATTAGTCCACATCCAAAACCATTGTAACCAACCTGTAACTTACTTTCTTGTCAAAATAACACAAAACTGAAAAAGCATGGGTATAAAGTTGAGAGTCAAAGGCAAAACTCATCCAGCAATTCATATTTTATGAAGCAATATCTATTCTGGATTTAAGATGTGTCCAGGGAAGCATAATCCATGGCTTCCCTGGCAAATGGGGGTCCAATTGTTAAAAAAATATTTAATCTCCTGATTCTTAATTTGTCAATTTCAAAGATCAGAACTGGCTTTACTTTCATCCGATAGATTTCAGAAAGCCCTCTGTAGGAAAATTATATTTCTTATCTATTATGAGAACATATAAATTATATTTCTCATCTAATGACTACTACAACCACCCTTTCACCTTAGATTTGATAGATTAAGTAGACTGAGCTCCTGGAACTCTTCCTCTTTAATACATTTTTTCCTATGCTTGCATTATTCCACTGGCTCTTCTCACTGGTGATCAACAACCTTGCTGAATTGTGAACATTAGTCTTCCACTGGGAGACCCCTGGGAGTGCCAAATAAAACAAAACTTCTACTTAATATTCTCAGGATTGCATTAAAAGCTTTACTGCAAATTACATTCTTTCCTACACCATAACTACTTCTGACTCAAAATTAATTGCTCATCCGTTGCTTGTGAGTCACTTAGGTCCTGTGCTTAATATGGGCAGTAGGTTCCTTAGATATGTTTCTCACTGTTAGAGTCATAAACACTGAAGCACAACAACCACCAGAAAACTTTTCATGTGGCTAAAAGAACGTCATGAAATGAAGTGAATCACAAACTGTGACTCTGTCTTCAGTTTGTCGCCTCTGGAGAGCTCAGCCCAGATCACAAACTGTAACTCTCATATGAAGCTGCCAAAAATGCAAATTTCCAAACTGGCTACCAGCTTTCCTTTCACTTAAAACCAAACTTAATCTAAAAAGCATATACATTGTACAGCTCAGGCATAGTTTGCACAGTTTTCAGGTTGACTATCAGTTTACAAGTCAAACTTTTTAATAATCTGTTACTTTTGTGACAGAAAATATCTATGTATAAAAGTTGCCAGAAACAGAGGGGTATCTTTTCATCTGTGATATCATTTTTCAATACCTTACGCCCTTTCCTTACCCCCAGTTTGGGGCTTACAAGCCATCAGGTCAGAAACGGTGCCTAGAAATACTCACACCTCATTGGCTTCAAAGACAGAATGAAGTTGATGCACCTCACTGGGCCTTTTAAACCTGGGACTTTCATTTTAGCAGGATTACATTTTCTTTTGAAAATCCTGCAGATATGCAAAGACTGAAAGCTGTGCTATACCTGCTTAAGTATAACGGATGTATAGTATTCGTGAACACCACTGCCATTATGGCTAAGAGGAAGGTGTTCATATGAAGGAGACTACATAACCCAAGGAGTTCAATGTTTAGAAGTTTTCAGCACAGGCCTAAACTCTGAATTCTTTATGTGCAAATACAATGTTCTCTTGATTAAATTATTAGTACTGTACAAATGAAATGAACATAAATCTGAGATTAGGAAACAGATCAAGGCACATGGCACAAAGTTAGAATAAAGATGACCTGAATATGCTCACAAAAATAAAACTAAGATTTGAAGGGGGATGGCTACAGTCAAAGTATCCAGCTCCCACTGAGCCTGATGACTTTCCCTGTTACCTGCATCTGGAATGCGTATGCGTTTCACATCAACACAAGGGGTTCTGTGGTGTTTCTCCAAAGAGGCTGTTCTTTGCAGAGCAGACAATCTCCTCAATCATGCACACAGCTAGTGGACAAAAAAAGGATAGGAAGGGTCTTCTACCAAAGAATACAAACTATTCCCACTGACACCTAAGTTATATTCACATACATTCTAGGACAAAAGATACGGGCAATAAAACTTAGTATGAGATGAGTAAAAGGTTTACTTGCCTTCCCAACTAACAGATAGGAACATATTCATTTTACTTATATCTTCTGTATTATGATAGGTATATATATTTTTTACACCATTTTTTACTGTTACCTATAAATAACTGATGATTTCTCTATAAAACACTCTTATAAGCTTTGAAATTTATTTAAAAATACAGACAAAATAATGGAGGAGATGGCTGTATTGAGGAATAAAACTGAAAAGGCTAACAGTGTTGATGTTTAGGGAACTTATGGACGGCATTCATGGGAAGCAACAAGATTTATCAGATTAGTAATTTCCTGTGCATATTTTTTCCACTGGAGGTACTATGGCAAAACAAAAGGGCCCCAAGGAAGCCTGAGCCAATGTTGTTCTAGATTCTGCAGTCACTGTTTAGGAAGATACTGGTTGGCTTCCAGCACAATTAATCTTATTACTTTCAATGGAACTATTCACATGCTTCAATTAGGCTTTCTGAATCAAAGTATGTTTACACAAAGTAATAGGAAAAAAAAAATCATTGCCTTCCAGAGCATCAATTGTTCATAAAACAAACCCATTAAACTAGTATTTTGCTGTTACAGCTTCTGCAATTGGCTGATCTCAAAGAGTAATACAGCAATCTCATCCCCCTGTGCTTAAAGCAACCTATCATCACTCCTTTTATTTTTTGCAAAACTTTTTTTATCCATTATGACTGGATTCTTTGCATATACCCTACTTCTCACTTTGGCTTCTTTCACTTAGAGGATGGACCTCCACTGAGAATTAGCTTTCTCACGGTTCAGATGCAGTAGGAGACATTTTATAGTGACACAGGACAGCCTTTTCAGAGAAGACAATATTTATTAACTGCTTAGAATACAGTACCTTAAGGTCCCTGGATCAGAATGGACAAGCAAAGAGGACACTCATGTCAGTATGTAGAAGCATTAATTGTTCTTTTCCTGAAGAACAGTTTGGGATTTCTTCTCTCATTTTGCTTGCCAGTCAACTCAGCCCTGCATTTCAGCCTGCTCTTGTAGATTTTTCTTATGTATGTTCTGCATTCCTTATAAGCAAATGTCCTGTCATGGTGCGTCTGCTGTATCTCCATGGTAACACCGCTCATTTTAAGATAGCTCTTGAAAGTTCACTTGGCTTTGCCTTTCTGACCAATAGCTCAAGAGAGAAATTACTGTCTTCGGTCCTATTGAGACACAGTGCAAAAGTAAGTAAGTAACAGCATCATGTACATTTTACATAAAAAAAGAATGCAGAGATTGACTGTTTCCTCTGCAGCTGTCATTTCCCCTTCAAGTAATTTCTATTTCTTTGAAAATATTATAGTGAAATTCTGCCATTCTGAAATTATGGGCACTTTAAAGGAGTCAAGACTTTACACAGATTTGTTCCTTCCACCCCCACAGATTGATGTCTGGCCATGCATATGTTACTGAGTGGAAAGTCTGATACACACTTGGTTTTTGCTCTGGTACGCCAGGATCCACCAGCAGAACTGTGATATCACCTCCCAGATATCATCTCCGTGCTTCCACCCCCTCTTCCAAAATTAGAAAAGCAGGTTTTGTTCTTTTGGGGGTTAGAACACATGCTGTTCCACGACTGACAAAAATCCTGTCTCCAAATCACTCATCTCAGAAAGGAATATTATAATATTGGTCACAGGGCCATAATCTTCTTTGAGTTCAGATTAAATTCCATGAGATACAGAAATATTCACGTTCTGCTGCAAGCGTGAAGACAGCTTTCCAAGGAACCAGAGGACTCACCTACAACATAATAAAGTGGACAAATAAGCTATGAAAATGTGATGGAAATTTGTAGCGACTACTTTATATGGATGCTGTGATATTAATAATCCGGTCTTGCATATACAGTTGAGCGATGTTCCACACTGCTTTGCAACATTTCTGCTTCAACAACCTCGTCTGCATAAGCTAATGTTGTCATGGGAGCTAACAAAAAACTCTTTTAAAGCAGAGGTTTTTGATTAGCTTTTGTATCCAGTTGCACACGCAAATACAATAACAGATGGAAGATTACTAAAGAGTAGAAGAGAATGAATTTTCCATGTCATTATCTTTCAGAGATGAGAAGTACAACACAACACCTATTCTATTACGCGTCTGGCACAATGGGCTTCTGTCTTTGGGCCAGATGTGATCTACTTTTTAAAGGAAAGTGGAAATCTAATTAGAACATACTGTGAAGAGACTGACCTTACGCTCATCTGAGTTTTCATTAAAGTGGCTATATAAAGCACTTGATATGTTGCAGGCTGCAGCTGTCAGCTTCGAGAGCTACTTCTGAAGGCCCTAAAGAAGAATTAATTGCAAGGTAATGATTGCAGCACTATGGTTAGCGCAGCTTGCAGTTCCATTGCAAGAATAACCATTTAATTACCAACAATTAAAAGAGGCTGTTCCTACAGACTCTGGGTCAAATTCTAGGAAGTTTTAAGTACCCACAATTCCCACTAATTTCAGAGGACCTTGCCAGCATTTATCACCACCCAGGATTTCACCCAGTAATAGTAATTAGATTTTTTAAACCAATACTCTGCTGAAGTCTCAGATATCCAGCCATACCTGTGGCAGAGCATCTGATAAGGTCATTTGCTTTTTTTTTAAATTATTATTTGCTTTTAGAACACATTTACTTTAAACAGTCTGCAGGTCTTTATTTACAAATGCACTATATTTTTGGACAATGACATCAGTGCATCTCATCTGCTGGTTTTGCCATTCATTATGCAAAATGACTCAAGAGGATGTCACAAAAAGAACTGAATACAGAGTATTTGCCAGTTCATCTCCTCTCCCAATTAAATTCATAGCTTTAAGAATCCAGACCTTTTCCTTGATCTGACAGGTAGCAGAACAAAGCACTTGTGTTTTAGGTGTTGTCTGTCATGTTTTATCTGAGGAAGACATTTACATACTTCAACAATGCCAAGAACACAGGCTTCCAAATTCATATACAAAATGGTAGCTTTAATTAATCACCGATTAACTAGGCAGCAATCCAGAAGAGCAGCTTGCTCTAAGAGCTTCATACCAACTGAACATCCATCAATAGATTGCTAATATATCTGAGAACATTTTGTACTTCCACTAAAAATTTCAGCAGCAGAAATGTCAAGAAGAGATTGCAATAATGAATAATTATTTTTTATTACTGCCAAAGAGTTAATATAATAATGGATCTCTACTTTATTCCCCACTTGTAAGCTAACTGATTGTTAATGCATGTTTTTATGTGGTGACATTACTCAAACTCCAAAACATGACATTACTCTTAGCAAGGAGGTTCTGATACTTTGCTGACTAAAAACACTGTAGTGCAGAAAAAATGCTACCCATTGTTTTTTTTTTTAACACTGCAGTTCTGCAGGTAGCTTTGTTAAAAACTGGTGTCTCTTGAATACCAAGTTTCGAAATTAAGATGTATAATGTAACTGAATGCAGAAACATGAAAAAAACATGCAACAAGAATTTGGGTGTTCTATTTTCCACACAAAAAGGCTCAAAAGAGATGGAATAATCACCATTGTCACTGTAAGTCCTTCAGCATCAAGTGCAGGAGCCCACAGTGAAGGCAGATGAACCTAACTGAGGAATTCAAGATTGTCCACATAGATACAGGTGATATTCACCTTTTGAGCAGATCTATGGCTTCATTGTTCTCCAAAGCCTCTTTCTTGGACAAACTGAGCCACTGACATTGAAAAACGTTATTATGCTGTCTCTAACACTGGCACTTCACTGCTGCCTACTGGTAGCTATGAGCACAAAATGTTAACCAGGAGTTTGCCTTCAATCTCTTTACTGGGTAAAAAAACTGGCTGGATGGCCAGGCCCAAGGAGCGGTGGCAAATAGAGTTAAATCCAGTTGGTGGCTGGTCACAAGTGGTGTTCCCTAGGGATCAGTATCAGGGCTCGTTCTGCTTAATATCTTTATCAACAATCTGGACAAGGGGATCGAGTGCACCCTCAGTAAGTTTGCAGATAACACCAAGTTGGGCAGAAGTGTTGATCTGCTTGAGGGTAGGAAGGGTCTACAGAGGGATCTGGACAGGCTGGATAGATGGGCTGAGGTCAATGGTATGAGGTTCAACAAGGGCAAGTGCTGGGTCCTGCACTTGGGTCACAACAACAGCATGCAGTGCTACAGGCTTGGGGAAGAGTGGCTGGAAAGCTGCCTGGTAGAAAAGGACCTGGGGGTGTTGGTCAACAGCCAGTTGACTATGAGCCAGCAGTGTGCCCAGGTGGCCAAGAAGGCCAACAACATCCTGGCCTGTAACAGGAATAGTGTGGCCAGCAGGACTAGGGAAATTATCATCCCCCTGTACTCAGCACTGGTGAGGCCCCACCATTCAGTTTTGGGCACCTCACTACACGAAAGACATTGAGGTACTGGAGTGTGTCTGAAGAAGAACACCAAGCTGGTGAGAGGTCTGGAGAACAAGTCTTATAAGGAACAGCTGAGGGAACTGGGGTTGTTTAGCCTGGAGAAAAGGAGGCTGAGGGGAGACCTTATCGCTCTCTACAACTACCCGAAAGCAGGTGGGGGTCGGTCTCTTTTCCCAATTAACAAGTGATAGGATGAGAGGAAATGGCCTCCAGTTGAACTGGGCGAGGGGGGGCGGGGTGGATATTAGATTGGATATTAGGAAAAAATTCTTCAACAAAAGGTCTATCAAGCATTGGAACAGGCTGCGCCTGGAAATGGTTGAGTCTCCATCCCTGGAGGTATTTAAAAGACGTGTAGGTATAGAGCTTAGGGACATGGTTTAGTGGCAGACATGGCAGTGTTAGGTTTATGGTTGGACTCAATGATCTTAAAGGTTTTTTCCAACCTTTTCCAACAAAATGATTCTATGAATCAGAATTGCCTTCATTGTTATCCTCAAAGTACTCCTTCTGATAACTAAGCTGCCTTTTTTCCTATCCATAAACCAACAGCTGCTTGCACCCTTATGTGCTAGCATATTTTTCTGTACTATATTCTTCTGCACTGATACTTCATACTCTTCACTTCTCATCAACCCAAGCAATAAACTTCAGCTACCTGAAATATAAACCAAGCAATATTTCTGTCTCTTGGAGCAATTATGATAAGTACTTCCAAGTAGCCACCAATCCAGCCAGCATGGCTATTTTGGCTGAGATAATATAGGAACTGAGTCTTGCTTAGTGATGATATGGAACACCTCACAAAGATCATGCAAGAGTTTTATAAATGAAAGAAAGAATGAATAAGTACAAGCTTGTCTAAGACAGCCAACAGCAGGAATTCTAGGGGAACAATATTTCACTTGGGTGGTGATTTTCTCCATTACTAAGAGGTGATAGATATTTGTGAATCACTTTGGCTCTGACTATAACCTGGTCTATCTCTTAATGGAAAAAAGCAGAAAACTGTTTGTTTTTAACAAACACGTGGAGCTTATGCATGACTACAGGAATGGTTAGATATGAATTGCTAGTTAATTCTCCCCCAAGAAAAGACCAGTGGTCAGGAAAGGGAAAAGACTAGAGCCTTAACTTCATCTTCCCATTGTATGGACTATTACAGAAATGTTGTAATTTGTTGATGTTACAGGTCAGGAACGAATGGGTCATGTAGGGAGCCAGGAATGGTTCTTCAGAGAACACACAGTTTGTCTGGCAGACCTGCTGTATAGCTCAGATCATGCATCACCTACCTCCTACTTTGGTTCAAGCCTCACAGGACAATCCAGCCCATCAAACAGTGAGGAAAAACAACTTTTTTGTCCAGTGAGCAGCAAAAAATTATTCTAACTGCCAGCAAAATAAACCGGTAATTTTTTCAGCCCTGCTGCACCTTCCTAACAAAATCACAGACAGCTCTGCAGGGGCAACTTTGTTCATCTTCAAAGCCTTTTAGAAACATTGAATAATCTTCATATTCCTCCTGTGGGCAGGAAAGCGTTAGTATCTGCCAATTAAAACCATCACAGAAATGGAGGCATAGAGAAGCTGTAAGAGCACAGTTCAGATGTTCTGAGTAAGACTGCCCACGCATTCTTGAGCTAGATAACGTTTTGCTTCATTCGAAGTTCTGCTTCTTCCTTTGCTTTGCTAAGAGCTAGTGCATCTGGTATAAAGATGGGGTTCTTGCTCTTCTTATCTTCCCAATGCAGTTGATGGTAACAAATAGGTAGGGAGATAAAACAAAAGCCTCTGAGCAGCATTTGGAGCATCAGCTCTGTTTTGCCGTCTTTTAAAACTCACAGATAAAGGCTGCCTGGCTGAACATCAAAGAGAAACTCAGCCGTGCCTTCTCTAGGAACACAGAGAATCCATTGCAGCTCAAGAACAAAAGATAAAAGAAGAAATGGGGTAAGCTCACCTCTGAAAATTATATCCACAAAGATGCCCCAACATATTGCTTCCCACAATAAAGGACTTTATCCTATCCCTTCTCACCTTCCACAGAGATAATTCAAAATGCATTTTAATAATTCAAAGTGCATCAGTACTGAGGAACTACATGAGAATCAAATATTTCCTGGCAGCAATATTTTTAAAGCTAAGAAATGAAGATAACTGAGTGCAATTCACAGTTCTGAGAATCTATGGTCCATCATGCTAACCTGCTATTCATAAAAAGGCAGTCGTTAAGACACACAAGTGAAATCTTGCCTGCCAGTTGTAAGGCAAAGAGGGGAACAGGGGGAAAGGAATAATTTTTCACCGTTGTATCCTGAATCACAGTCTTTGCACAAATGGAAAAAAATTGCAAATGGTAGGCAACTTTGCCTGCCTAAACTACAACTTGTGCCTCACAGCAGGAAGAAAAGAGTAAGAGCTGAGACTCACCTTCCTTGGGCATATAGAGGCTCAGTCAGAACTTCCATCACTGGCACTCACTGCTCCAGCAGGAGGTTGTGAAAATGCACCCGAGAGTGTTGGAGGGCGTATCAAACCAATTGTGATTTATCGTATTGCCCCCACAGACAGAAGTGTCACCACCCTTTCACGGCTTTCCCTTCTCTTTAACAAGAAATAGCTGTTGTAGTTGTCTAGACTATAGACAGAACAGCTATTTTCCCACTCATGAAGGTGAGACCCTTCATGGTGAGGGCTAGGTCCAGTCTTGCTTCCACAGAGCATGATCAGAGATAATCATTGAAGGGAAACACCCAAAAAGCCTTATCCTTAATCTAAATTACAAATTTATTTTCCAAACACTTTTTAAAAATACCAACAAATAGGTTGAAAATGGTTTTCAGCCTGTAGTCTGATGATCCATGGACTACTTTTCATGCCTATAAGACATACCACCAAAGGAAAGAAGCGTATACCAATAAGATTTAACTAATTAGGACCCAGATCACCAGTGAAAAATGTTCAGAGGTATGTACACCAAAAAGTTTGAAATACTGTGTGAGGGTAGTTTTTCATGAAATAATGCTATTAGATATACAAATCACTGTATTTAAAGATACATCAGGTCTTGCTTGCTATGTCAACACAATTTTCCCTGCTGTATTTTAACACCCAAATGCATTCAGAATGCGCAGCAGATCCAGGTATCATATAAAATTTCATACATCACTGAAAAATTAAATGTATGATACTATAATGAAATCAGAGGAACAGCTGGAAGCTCCAACACTTACTTGAACATACAGCTGAGTTGGAAAGGATCTGGAAAGTTTCCTAGGTTGGGAAGAATGGTATTTTATGTAATAGTGGGAGGCAGTACTTTCCAAAAGAGCTTTGCATCACATACCAACCAGCACTGACAGCACAGGATACACAGCATCGTTTAGTTAAAACTCTGACATGAAGTATATCTCTGCCACCTAAACATCGCTTTGGCATGCCCTTATTTTCAGTACTGTTTTCCAGCATCTACCATCATCATGCTATAATGAAAAAAATGGTACATTCCATTCAATTTTACTTACAGTGCACCCTGAACGCTTTCCTTTATCTTGATAACTCAATGCCGGCCTGAAAGAGAGAATGAATATCCAATCTTTCTTCCGAAATGAGAATGGAAGAAGGTGGGCACTGTGGGGGTTTCTCTCACAGGTTTCTTATATTCTCTGCCTTCTACATTTGGGATATGTGTACCTCGAACCCCATGTCAGTCATTTACATCTCTTCATGGAGCTCATCCTCAGTGGATTCAAACCAAGGCGACTTATACCAATCAACTCTCCTGGCCAGATGCTGTGTGTGTTCCAAGGACATCCTTACATTCTAATGTATTCCTGCAGAATATACAGAAATCACATACTGATAAATATATTAGAAATACAATGTAAGGCTTTAAGAAAGTATTTCTCACTTAATTTTGTGCAGCTAGATACCCAGTCAACAGCCAGGTAGGACGTAGTTCTAACTTTGCTTTCTACTGCACTGGGCTTAGCTCTTTGTGGTCTGGTCTTAAAATCAGCTAGAAAATAAATGTATTTGAAAATGCACAAGCAGAACTGAACAATTCCATCAAGAATTCTTGAAGCAGGAAGTTTTATAGGGCATTCTGCCCTGATGCATGTCTGTCAGGCTCTGAGAAATGGAAAACAATAAAGTGTAAAACCAGAAGAATTTAGCATAAACTGTAATCTATATTTTAAAATGGAGTTCACAGTAGCTCATCTTCAGCCTTAATGGAAATGCTTGTATTCACTGTGCAAAGAATTCTACCTCAGATGAAATTTGCAGTATTGCCTAGTTCTTGCAGATAGTAGAGTCTACTAAACAGTGGCAACACTGCATTTATTTTTATGATTACTATAATAATGACGATATTTTTACAGAGAAACAGCATGAAAAGACACAATATTAGACTATTTTCTCAACATTTTTATTCAATTACTACACTAGCTATGGTCTGTGGGCTTTCTGTCTCAAGTCGCAAATTGTAAAATAACATTCTCCTGTCTGGTCTCCCCATTTTCCTTCCCTGCATGTTTATTTTAAGGTGAAAATAGATTCAAGTACCTATATTATACATGTCATAGGCCATTAGAATGATAAACTTTCCAACAACAGAAGCCAGGATGGTCCAACAAGCTGCAAGTCAAAGTTATAACTTAGACATCAGTGCTTATCAGCCTTGAGCACGAGTCAGAACAACGACTGGTCTGCCAAGTTTTACAGCATGATAATGACTAGAAAAAACAGCATTAGTTGGTCATCCTCGACTTTAGTTAACTGGTAAATAAACCGATTAATTGATTATTGTTTGTCTTATCGCAGAAAAGTCACAACCAAGATGAACATTGCCCTGTAGAATATATGTAGTACATTAACACAGAAGACAGTCCCCAGTCTCCTTAATTAGCACAAAACCAGGCACAATGTAGAAAACAGAAGTGACTTACTGAAGCCAAAAAGCAGATTAATGATTAAAAAGATCCCAAGACTCCTAGACCGTAATTCCTCAGTGTGGCCCCCAGACTAAAAGGTGCTCAAGGTATTTTTCTGTGACAATAAACTACCATCTCCAGTCCCAGTACTAATATTAATCAGTAAAAACAAACAAACAAAATCCCAATCACCTTCTAGAAATAAACTCTGAAAATGCATTGGGGAAATCCAGTAACATTTATTTACAAGCAGTCAAAGTAAATGCTTTATTTAGTTCAATCTGCAGCAAGATTGTGTTGTCTTTTTCTGCACAATAGTTTGCACAGCTACAATAACACTTACAAAGTGAAATGTGAATTGCCAATGTACAGTTAGGCTAATCTATTGCTGAGAAATGTGTGCTCTGTTTACTACAAATTCCATGTTATCCTTTGGATTGCCAAATACTTTTCTTCTCCGGGAACTGTTTTGTTTGATACTGTGCTTTTGTTTGGTTAACAGACATGTCCTCATCCTGTTTCTTTTGATAAGAGTGATAGATCACAATGTAATTAATGGATAAATACACAGTGAAGTTTGCGGACCTGTCCCAGGATGCCACAATGTAGACATGCCAAAAGTTTTACCATATAATTACTTTGAATGCTACTGGAATCCTAAGAGCACACTTCACAGATCCTCTCTTTCAACCTCCCTGAATGGATAAAGTGCTACAATTATCTTAAAAGTAAATTTTTTAAAAAAAAAAAATTTTTAATTTTGAAACAGAGTTGTTTTCCTTCCTTAAAATTGGGAGGATCCCTCTGAAACCATTCCAATATACTCAATGGGAAGTGCTTGGCTCCTCCAGTCATTCTCATTTGAATACCTGCCAATATTCTGCAGCTTTGACAACCACGTGTAGAAACAGAAGCATCTGTCAGTCCTTTCTGAAACACCAGTTTAGTAGCTTGTCATGAGGTACAATGATGTCTGAAATCTCAACATCTACCGTCGATTATCACACCGCAGTATCTAAGGTAACATGGGGAAGGAGATATTACTGTGCACCAGCTGCAATCACAGCAGGTTTTTATGGTGATAAAGCTAGTGGAAAATCCCTATAAGCAAATCCATACATAAGAAGGAAAAAGAAAAACAGAAGATGTGAGAGAGGAATATTAGAGAAAGATTTGTAAGAAAAAAGTAGAGAAAATGGCAGCTGGAATAAATCTTGGAATGTCAAGAGGAAGATAAAAAGCCAAATACAGAAAAAAAGAGAGAAGGAGGTTATGATAGGTAACTGGAGAAAGAGGCAGAGGCTGACAGATGTTTAAGGGCTGATCTGCTGATGGAGTATGTTACAGGAAGGAGGGTTTCCGTAGCCATACACAGACAGTCATTATCAACAGGTTTGGAGTGGTAAACTCCCTAGTGGTTACCTAGTGCCACTGATTTTAAAAAAAAAAAAAAAAAAAANAAAAAAAAAAAAGAAGGGGGGCGGCTTGTTCTCTTCCCTGGATGGAAGTAACCCTGCCTGGAAAAAAGAACCCTCAGAGGGATATCTAACTGTCCATTTTCCAGAAATGAAAAGAAATCCGTAGAAGTATTTTCACTAAATGTGAGCTTTTACTGTGCATTTTCACCTATCATCGTCAGAATTCCTTCTTTTAAACAAGCAAGTGGTCCAAAAATAATCCTTATACAGTTTTCTAGGAACAAGAATATTAATTCCCAACACATTTTTAGCCCCAAAGTAGCAGGGCATACAGTTGCAACAGCCATATTGTGCAGTTACCAGGTTTTCATGTGTTTCTTTGTGCTATTGGCACCTGGTTGTCCTGCTCCTTCTCTCTACTCCTTTCTCTCATCCTGTAATTACCATTTCATCTTTACTTTGACAAATCCATTACACAAAACATGACTCAAAAAAAAAAGAGGACAGACCTCTGCTATCTCCTACTAAATATCTAAACAACTAGTTCTGACCATACTCGAAACTTTGAAAAGAACATTTTAACTGAAACTTTCCTTACTGTTACATTTTAGGCATATTGAATGTAGTCACTTTCCTCCAAAATACATTAGCTCAACTGTAGCTTATTGTGTTTACTGCAGGCTTTTAATTGATTCAATTTGATTTTTCATATTACTTAATTCTAAAATGCTGTAAGCTACTGTCTTCGTTAACAGGCTTATTGGACTAAATTCAAAAGCTTATAGGGATAATTTTAGAAAATGGCTGCTTGTTTATGCTGTTTATCCTCCCCTGATCTTGGACTCTGCTACATTATCGCCTCTCTTATCAGCCATGGAGTGTTTCAGAGTAGCCAGTAATGGCCACGAGGGGACTTAAATATCAGGTAAGGTGCATCCACATAACTGAGTGAGGTATCCGAAGAGGGAAGGATCAGAGTTTATTTTGCTGCAGTCTATCACAATTCCGGGACAAAGTGTCCTCATTGCACCTTTACTAGCAATGAGTTGAGAGTGGATGCTGCGTGCCTGAGCGCACACCGTGCATGAGCGCTAACTGCTGCAGAATCCCACATCCACATTCCAAGTGGGTACTCCAGGTGGCAATCCGGATACACAATTTCAATCTCAGCTCTACCAGGAATGAAACCACTTTGAGCACACCGCTGACACAACTGAATGCATGTCCCAGTACTGACACAACACAAAGTTGTACCAAAAAATATCCCTACTTCACCCTGAGTTGCTAATGTAGATGTACATGTAGACTGCATGTACTCTTAGGTGTACACTTAGTCTCTGTAAACCCTTCTTCTAAAAAACTATGGAATACATAGAATCATTACATTATTTGTTATCTCCACATTGAAAACAGAGGTACTTTTCCTCTCTCAAAAATTGTGCAGGAGTGTCTAGTTTCTTCAAAACAGAACACAAACATGTTTCAGTTATGTGATCAAAATGTAAATAAATTATCACAGGTTTCTTAAGGAGCAAAGGTGGGACACTGCTTTTCCTTCCTTCTGACTAGCTTTTGCACCAATGCATATAAACTTGGGATTCAGTAAGGAATTCTGGAAGCGTCTAGCACATTAGGAACATTATCTTATCTATAGGGTACATGTCACTGATGTATATTAATCATATTCTTTCAATCTGTGCTGACTCAGCTGACATTCTGAATCACTTTCAGAAAATAGAAAGGATGCCTTTTTGTGTGTGTGTATGTATGCACACGCAAGCACCTATCAGATTTTCTTTACCTTCTACCAGAAAAAAAAAATAAAAAACCCCATCGGGGTCTGTGTATATTGTTACAGAAAGTTAATCTACTAGCAGTAATTTCTTTAAGCACCATATATATTTCCGTTTGGATATACAAATTAATTCAGTTTTGTCTCCAATTATTTCCTCTGCCAGTTCACTTGCCCCAGAATAGTAAGAGATATCCTTGGTATGTCAAAAGGCTTAAACTAGGATCTTCAGCAAGATGTTTATATCCAGGACCCAGAATTTTGGTAGAGCTAAGATCCCCTTGAAGAAACAAAGTAAAAGCAGGCAGATTGCCACATAAATTCACTGTCAAGAGTCTGAGTAGCTTTTAAGAACATTAGATGGTGAAAGATGGACTGGTTAATATTCAGCCTTTGAAAATCTGACCCTTTGGCCGTAACATTGTTTGCTGTAGTGCAGAGCTTTCCAAAGTGTTCCATATATGCCACTAAACTCTATGTGAGCTACATCAAAAGTTATACACTGCCTAAGTATCCAAAGCCTGCCTCAACAGCCTCCTGCTTTCTCCTGAGACTGCCCAGTAGCTAAGGCAAAGCTGAAACCTGGGATCTCTTTATGCTGGGTAAAGGCTCACATACCTTTTCTTGCTCCTGAGCATCATTCTTCCCTGTCACAACATTGAGGAGCTTAGGTTAGAGCACAAAAAGCGCAGAAACCCTGATAAAGTATGTTCCTAGAAAGTTCGCTAGTGAACAACTGAAAACACACTGGATTTTAACTTGTGACATGCCCAACAGAACTCTTAAATACTCTAGCCTTCTACCTCATGCAAACCAAAAATTTCAGATATATCACAGCCAATCCACACATGAATCACGATCATTATTATTTCTGTTACAGNTATTGTTAGCTTCATCCACAGGCAACATCCATCACGGCAACAACTACTTCAGAGTTCATCAAAACACAAACTACTTTATTCCTCAGTGTAGCTCTAAATGAGTTTTCAAAACCAGCATGCATTTCAAAATGCATGCATTTACCTCCTATGTAAAATCATTCAAAAGTTTTCTGGGTGTCCAGCCTGTGGTACCTGAAAAAGGCCAAGTTTTCAGATCATGGGGTTAATACTGAGACCAATCCCGTTACTCAAAACTTTAAATAGCAGTTCCGGAATTGAGTAATGGGAAGCTTATACTACTTCGTATCATCCCACATCTGTAAGCAAAGATGCAAGAATCACGATCATTATTATTTCTGTTACAGGTGTCTCAAGCTCTACTTTTTTCATCACTATGATAGCTCACAGAATACCAAATCAGAACTTCTTGAAAAACGTATGTTCTTCTAGTAAGTAGCAGCAAATACACATTTCTGCCATTGCAGGGAAGACAAGAAAGCAATGGATCTTGAAAAAAATGGTCTGGAATCGATTTCAAGCAGTCATCTAGACCACCTCTCTGCCTGAAGGCAAGGTCAGCTATGCAGAAGCCATTTCTGACATCCTAGAACGCCAGTATTGAATGCTACTTGTGTAAACACTTCAGCTGACAACAGATTGCTCTTATAATTTTAACCATTGACAGCTAGCAAGGATACAGGCCTTAATTTGTACCATTAATATTTACCAAACTGCCTCTCGGGTTCAAAATAAACAATTACTGAAAGTGAAATCAAATATCTCCACTAAAAATGTTGTGCCAGATTTATAGGCCAAACCGTACTTTTAGTCAAAATCAACTCCAGTAGAATTATTCTGGATACGTGATAGCTACTGAAGACAAGAACATATTCTTGCGGCGTGGGCTATATCTCCATTTAAAAATGCAATGGCATATATACTTGTATGTGTAGCATACAGTATGGGTTCCCCAACACGTTCTCATTCTGCACACCAGCCTGTCAAACAAAAAGCATGGAAAATGCACTTGTACAACCTCTTATCTATTCTTTAAGCCATAACAGAAAAGAGGTGAAAAGTAAAGTAGTACTACAGCATATTACTGTTCAAAAAGCACATGGATTTGTCTGGCTCTCAGTTTATAAACTCTTCTACTTTATGATTTTGTCATTGTCACCGCCCTATTAATGTAATAATAAATGTAAAATTGTATTATTCATTGTATTACTCATTTAGAGCTAAACTGAGGAAAAAATTAAAATTGTATTAATTATAATATTAATTCTGTGAGCACGTTTCAAAGTAATATTCACCTCTTTTTTTCAGAGATCATTTAGTGACCACAAGTTATGAGTGTGACACTTCTGAACAACTGAGGTTTGAGTTTAAGCATGGTGCAAGAAATAACATTTCTGTTTTTCACTTTAGTATGCCTGAACAATAGGTTCTTGAGCAAAGGGCCAGATGGTGCCAGCCTTGGTAGCAGTCTCTCTGCTCTGCACAGCTGCCTTTCACTGCTAGACTGACAACGTGAATTTACATGAGCAGCCGGTGATTACTAAACCACTTCTGTGGAATCGTTTTGTGTGCCAGAAGCGTACCTGTTACACTAACTTACAAACTGGTGGCCTTCAATGCTGTTTCAGGACGCTGCCACGTAGATGTACACACATGATACAAGACAAATCTTAACATGAAAAACAACTTACCTGTATTAAAAAGGGACACAAGCACAAATGTACTCAACATGTGTTACACTGTTCTGCTGTATTTTTATTACTTCCATATATGCATATTTATTTTCAGTGAGAACATTTTTACTGTAAGAGTAATAAGTATGTTTGCCTCACTAGAGAAGTCTTTTGTTCCTATGAAAAATGCAATTTACATATACTAATTGCTAAAACAAGAATAATAGAATATGGTGGTTGTCTTTCTTGCACAATTAGTTACAGATTATGTGAGGATGCTATGGGTTCACAATTAGGAATGAACAATAAAGCTTATAAAGAAGAAACAGCATCTTTCAATAGACATTCTCCATGTTGTGATAATGGAGACAAGTAGAGATGCAGATCGCATACCCAGAGAATGGAATAACTAACACACAAGCAAAATTAAGGAATGGAAATTACTTGACCCAATTTAGATTAAATTCTTGCTGTGTGTATCAGAGGAACTGTAAGTTCTCTGTTGGGATACTCCTTCTCCCTAGCAATGATGATTCTGAAGTGATTCAGGGTGTCCAGCACCTATGAGCTGACAATAACAGCATGCAGTGCCAGTGTAGTCAGCTGCGTTTCAAAACATATGGCATATTTTTATGCTGCCATTCTGAAAGTTTTATGCCTTTAGGCAGGTTTAACGGTTGAAGAACAGCTGGCACCTTTTAAAAGTCAATATCCTTTTAGATGAAATATCCTGGGTAAACCAACAAATATGGAATCAAAATCTGGCTTCAGAATTGTAATGCTGTGAAATACGATCACCTGAATGGGACCTACATCACAAAAAGAAAGTGTGATCTATGTCACAAAAAGGCTCCTACATTGTTAGTGATGCTTCAGATGCGGTGCAAGAAACGTACCTGAGAATACCTTTCTTGTCATTTTGCAGGTTGCTGAACATCTACTCTATGAGAATTTGACCTACAGTGGAAAAATATAATGAAAGCAGCTTTTCCTTCCCATCAGAGCAGAGAAACAAGGTCGTAGAATTTTTTTATTTCTGATCCATCTTGTAACTCATAATGTGCTCCAGTAACGGGTGAATCTATGGTTACAATATTGCCAATGAGTCAGCACGAAATCATCTCAGTGGAAAGAGATGATTTGCTGACCTGTCGTTCTTTTCTTAATATGATTCATGTTGGTGGCATTGCAAACTATTTTTGAGTAAGCAATATTTCTGCTTTTATGACAACTGTGCCAAAAAAGGCAGTGTTCAATTTTTTGTTGATTAGAATAACTATATAGTTAGGCAGGAGTCATTAGAAGAGGCAGTATCTTTTCTTACACCAATCGATAACTGCTGGAAAAAAGCAATCAGATTTTCAGATACACACCCCTTCTCAGATTTGCTTCCTCACTATCTGTCATTTCATCGTGCCACTTACAAAAGCACTTTTAACTCCTGGCTATCAGTAAAACCACCAAACTTGATATACGGCATCATATTTGCCCAGAGCCTGTTGACCAAACCAGGCTGTAAGCAATGCAAAGAAAGTAAAGAACATAGATGTGCTGCCCCCTCCATACATACGTTTATGTACGTGGGAAAACTGCATGTCAGACTCTGTGAAGTCATATTGTGAAGTTCAATGAAGAGTTTCCATCGAAAACATTATTAGAGAATTGTCTTTGGGCTTTAAGTGCATGCAGGGGCCTTTTGCCTCACAAAACAGCGTATCATTGTGCCAAATGCTGCACGTAGGAAAGAGGCAGACCCTACACTGAAAAGCTTATAATGCATACGTGTGGAACAGACAAATTGTAAGAGAATCATTGTACCCCTTCTGTGGAAGGACACAAAATGCAGACACAGATTAAAAGACTTGCTCGAGTCCTGTAAGAAATTTCTACTCTGGTTGGGAACTTAACCTCAAATATCTTGAGTCCTAAGCTTGTGCTTTAATCACCATACCATTCTTCTGCTATACATTAGCAGGCAAAGCTCAAGACCCAGTGGTGAAGCGCTTCAGGACTGGTATTTATTTTTGGCATATTTTGACTCTTGCTTTTTTCTGCAGAATTTTGAGGCAACACAGGTGATACTCTTTGTTTAGAATACATTTATGACTCCTGAGGTTAAATTCTTTCATCGCTACGCAAACAATATTTTAACCGTGTTTACCACTACACAGAAGCGAGTGCTCAGTACCCTTGCGGTAAATAGTTCATTCACTTTAAGCTACCCATTCCCCTCTTACAGTGTATATACTTGTGTAATTGTCCATATTTTATCATTTTCTCATTAATTTGCACTCTGACCACTTCATCTATCTACATACTTTTATTTTCACATCTAGAAAAAACCCTAAAATGTTGACTAAAAATATGACCACTTATTACTGCATCTTCCAAAAAAATAAACCTATCAAAGGAATCTTGAGATATGTTCCTATATCCTTGCAGAAAATATTTAAATGTATTTTTAGATCAATTCAGTCAAATGCTTCTTACAATTCACTGATTAAAATAATCACTGTCTCTAGCCAATGCAGAAAATTCAAATTATTCACAACCTAAAGATTTTATTGTTTAGCATAATTATCTTTGAGCTATTCCAGGAAATCAGAACCTACTGCATGCTTATGTATAATTTGACTCAAACCAGGTGTCCTGCTGAAGAAATTCATATAGGAAGCTGGCATGGAAAATGAATTCCAACAAAGTAACAACAACAACAAGCTAGATAACATCTTGGGGAAAAAAAATTGTGTCTGGAAAAACAGAGGAAGCTTCTAGCAAAGCCAGGCACATGCAGGGGTGGGCTCATTAGTCTCAATACTCATGCAGCAAGAAAGGATACAGGATAAAAAAGATTTTTATAAAGGTTTTCAGATAGTATATCTGGGCCAAAAGCAAACGTGAAAAATTTGAGCCTCTGAAATCATTTACTGGTGGTAAAAAGTAACTGGTGAGGTTCAGGAGGAACTATGTATTTCATGTATATATTTCTCTTGCCTAAAAAAGAGCAACCCAGAGATGTGCATGTTTAGCTATTACATTAGTCTTTAACCTTCAAATACTCATTCACCTCTTAGTTTTTAGTGGCACACTAGAAACTTGGTACACCAAGTTTATGTGCCACCTGAAGCACGCAGATTGTCTCACTGAAGTCATCATCACTCAGCAACATGTGTGTGTACTACAGTCAGGTAGAAAATGGCACTTCCAGTCAGTTGTTCTGTTTTCTACGTACAAATAATGTTGCAAGCCTGGATCTCTCAAAGATGCTTGCCCTGAATGTTATTCATTGCTCAGTACCAATGACTTTAATAAAGCTTAGAACCTGTCGGTAAGTTTTCTGTCACTTTCAGAAGAGCAAAGAGTTTGGAAATCATAGTTGTTAGCTTGCATACATCTCAGTTATAAATATATTTGAAGAAATTATTTCCATAAAATTTAACAGAAATATTATTTGACATTGATGCATTTTAATTAATATTACCATTTGCCATTTTGCACAAAACAGAACTAATACAGTATGATTTCTGTAAAATGAGGTTATCTCTATTCATTTTGAAACTACTCCTGTGTATTAAGTAGATACATTTTAGTGTTAAATATAACAAAAAGTAGCGTTACGCTATAGTCCCAGAGATAAAGCTAATTATATGGAAAATTCATTCAACTGAGTTTGCATCGCTTGACTTGATTCAGAATTAGAAAGAATTGGCTTTATGTTTAGTTTTCTAACTCAAATGAACAAGAAATGCACACATACATAATTTTTCTCTAAACCGCTGAATCAAAGTAGTCTCTAGAGCTTGAGACTGTTGCTGTTCAATACACACAGAATCTCAATGACCTCCATGAATCTTGGCGCAGGCATAAGGATCTCTGTGTGAAGAAACAATTGCAGAAATGGGGCTTTACTTCCCCGTCCTGGCTTTTACTTATCTGGCTATATTTCTAATTGAATGCCACATTTTTGTATGGGTCCTAATTAAAAGCATATGAAATTTTGGAAGCCCCGAAATTACATATTTTCCCTGCCCTTGAGTATAATCCTGATATTGTAAGCATGAAAACTGGCATACACCTGGTGTTTTACAGAGCATTTCTCAAGAAACTGCATGAACTTGATGGATGGGACATGCTGTTTTTTTTCTCTCCTAACTTAAAGAGGTCAGCCTATAGATATTTTTCTCTTTCATAGATCATAGAATCATAGAATGGTTTAGGTTGGAAGGGACCTTGAAGATCATCTAGTTCCAACCCCCCTGCCATGGGCAGGGACACCTCCCACTAGACCAGGTTACTCAAAGCCCCATCCAGCCTGGCCTTCAACACCTCCAGGGATGGAGCTTCCACAACTTCTCTGGGCATAGATAAAACAAGACAGGAAATATTACGGAGAAATCTACTTTCTCCCCCACTTTAGGAATCGAGACTGGTTATTTTATGAAAAGCATAACTGTTAAGAAATGTTCAAGCAAGTGTCAGAAAAGAAGAGATGAAGATTAGGATATTCACATCAATATTTTGATCCCTCCAAAGTTTGGAGGCAACATGTAAATGCAAACATGCAAATTTAGACTCTTTTATTAGGCAGGAAAGACTAGGGGGCGTAAGCTCTATAACAAAGGATATTACGCCACCCATTAAGATGGGATGACATCTATGTGTTTACAAGGAAGAAACAAGAGATGACATATTCTCCATATGTTATAATGCTTTGTAGAAAACTTGAACAATTGTAGTGAACATGCCCAGGATATATCATAAGGATTACTCCAAGTGACCACATTGCAAAAGAATAAGGGAAGGTTTGTTTGTGGAAATTAATTTAGGCAAATGAGGTCCTTCATGATGAACTTAAGGAAAGCAGGGTAAGATTAGTTTTACTACATATCTGAAGTTACACTTGTGAAAAATATCATAATCTCTGATTAAAACTTTCACAAGCATGCACTGGAATCCAGAAAATCCCACAGTAATTAATTATTGACTCAGGATACAAATGCGCTGTCCAGAATCTCGAAAGAGAAAAGAAAGGCAGCTTTGACTCCTGCCATCTCTCACAAGAACAAGGGAAACAACAGGCAATGTGAATTTCTGAGGAAGCCAACATACAGATATGAATTCCAGGTAGTAGTAAAGGACAGCTCTGAAGATGAGAACATGGTAACATGAAAAATGTAATGAAATTGTTGGAATTTAAACAGTGACATAGTCAGAAGAACCACAGGAGACTACTGCAAGAATTTCAAGAAAAAAAAGAAGTGGGTACGGTTTAAGACTAACAAGAGAGGTGAGTGTGAGTATACAGTCAGGCTGGCATGGCCCCTGCCCCCCCAACCCAGAATTAGCCATCATCTGTTGCAGGCATCAAGCTACACAACACAACAGGACAAAGTAACACACAAAATACAGAATTTTCATGACTTACTAGAAAAAAGGAAATGTAACAGTAAAAAAATACTGTAAAGCATTACGTAAAGTACTAATATATGAAGGAAGTTACACTGACTAAAAAAAGACTGGTGGAGAATGGTAGGAAAAATTCAGTTTCAAAAAATACATCCCTAGAAAGCTCAATCTAGTACTAGAACTTTAATAAGTTCTTCAATGCTGAAATTGCTACAAGGTAAGAACAAATAGCTGGTTTTCAATTAATCATCTACAGGAAATGCAGCTTCAAAGAGATTTTAGAATGTTAAGAAATAACAAAAGCA
This sequence comes from Anarhynchus alexandrinus, assembly GCA_008711295.1. Classification (NCBI taxonomy): domain Eukaryota; kingdom Metazoa; phylum Chordata; class Aves; order Charadriiformes; family Charadriidae; genus Anarhynchus; species Anarhynchus alexandrinus. The sequence continues at coordinate 3,503,346 of VUYV01000053.1, forward strand.
TCCATTGTTGCCAGTGTTTCCACTGAATTATTAGAAGCAATAATAAGGAGAAATAATATGTAGTAATATTGAGTAGCAATACGCAAAAAAATGTACAAATTAATTCTGGCGCCCTACACATCAGAAATCAGGCCCAATTAATGTAAACTACAGAGGCATCCTCTCTGTACAGCGGCTTTTAAAATCCTGACTCAATAAACAGGGTATGCAGTAAAGACAGAGGGAATCTCAGTCTGGACTACAGACATATTAGCCCAGTGCCGGAAAAAAGTGTTTTAAATTCATGATGACTCAAGGAAGGAAAGGAACATGTCGGAATACACAGTTTTTCAGGAGAAAAAAACCACCTTAATATGTTGTGAAATAGTCCTTACATCACAGCAGCGTATTAAAGAAACATTATTATATATTAAGACAGCACTGCTTGTTTATAAAAATTGGTGCATGAGAAAGTAAAAATTTGTCTCATTTAATACCAGTCTGAACATAATGAGGAGAGATCCCCTACTCTTTTAATATGACCATGGAAAAAGTTATGTCTTCACTATGTCATTTTCGTAATGGGTTGAATTCAAGTAGATTGAGCCAATACTTGCTGATGAACTGCCTGCTTTAGGAGTCTGAAATTACTGTGCAGGCTCCAGGAAAGAGGGAGGAGAAGTATGACTTAAGACCAAGAGTGTAGCTGTTGGCATGATGAAGAGATATTAAACAGGTTACTAATCAATCAACAACCAAAAATATCAGCATGTTAGTTTAAACACCAAGAAGGAACAAGTACTCATAACAGCTTGGAAAGGAAATGAAGGCAAAAGCTCAGACCAAGAAGGCAAATTATTTTCCTTTACATACAGGATGGAAGACATGGACACTTAGTAAACTGGGAAGAAGTGTAAGGACTTTTATAAATAGGGTGCTACGGTGATAGGTTGAAGAGAAGTTCCAAGAGGACATGGCATAAAAATACATGAAGAACTAAGCCTAGAAAATGCATACAATCCTGTTGACTTCACAGGCAAGACTTAAATCAGGATTACAGAAGGACGGTGTCCTTGAAATCCTACGTGCCTGTTGCAAAAGCCGCAAAATCAACCAACCAACCAAACACAAACTGCTCTTGAAAGTAAGAGCTTGCAAACAGGAATATCTGCTTCCTAGGCAGGTTTACATTCTTCATGGTTTCAAAGGCAAGCCTAACACACCAAAATTCATTGGACTACTTACTCAGATTTTGCTTCAGATTGAGTATATAGATAAAGCAATCACAGAATACCTAAGGATTTGACGCTTTTTGCTTCATTAAACTTAAACTCAATTTATGAGTTCAGCTGAAGATAATTCCTGATATCCTTACATTTTAACTATAAAGTTTAAGTGAGGGATTCATTTGACCAATCTTTTGACACCTAGAATTTAGACATCTAGCCTAAGTTGGATGCTCCTGCTTTGGGAGGCAGATCTCCCTCTCTAGTCAGGACAGAGAGAAAAAAAAAAGGCACTTCCAGAGCAAGTCTAATGCCAGCTCTTTCTGACATTATTGTGGTTAGTTAGATATTCAATAACATAAGGCTACATACAAGTGAAAACTAGCTTCTCTATATAAGCATGGCTTGCTTATAGAACAGTGTGCCTACCCAGTCTTTCTTCCATTAGAACAGCATTCTGTATCTCCAGAAGAATTTCTTGGACTCAATCACTTCCTCAGTTGGGTTATTGCATAGTGTTACAATACCTTGGCTCAACACCGAAATACCTGTCATTCTAATGTGTTCCTATTTACCAGGCAATGATTTACAGCTCTTTGGTCACTTAAATAATAATATATTCAATAACAAAGTATTGCCAGTGGTTCAGGCTTTTTTTTTTTTTTTTTAAGAAACCTTCAACTTTGGCATGAATCCGGTATCCTGTGACAATATCTTACCACACTGAAAGCAGAACTGCAAATTCAGCTGGAAACAGACAGTCAGTTTCCCTTCCTGAACACAAGCTGACATTTTTCAGGTAAATCAAAAGCTAGTGCTAAAAATTTCCACAATCGTTACCTTTTACATTCAAAAGTCAGCAACTTGTGTTGGCACCGAGGACAAAGCAACATTTTATAATGTAAAACTAAAGGATGCTATTCAGCAAAAGATGCCACGTGAACTTTGGTTTAGTGGGTGAAGAGATGCTAACTAATTACCTGCACTGAACATGCAGTGCTGTCGCAGTCATAGACAGTGATATGTCAAGAACAGAGAATCCAATTCATTTTTGTTAAAATATGCAGCTATTTCCATTACTCGTTCTCTTCCTACACTTCCTTCCATCTGTTCTTTCATTTATCTGCTCTGTCTAGTTGTTTAGACTACATCCGTTGAAGACTGAAAACTCTTCCTTATATGTCTAGTGTGTAACTATGCAAGCCCCCGAGCTGGATGGAGTTGAGACATCCAGCTAAAAAAATTAAAATACCACTTAAAGGGTTAAAGTGGTTTCCCCTTTTTGCAGCCTCTCTTTAGTCTTCAGAACCAACTGGCACGTGCAACCCTTTACACCTTCCCTCAAGGGCACGGGCTGCTTTCAAAAGAACTATCTTCTCTCAGTTCTAAAGGTATTCCTATTAAAGCTTTAATCTTCATAGAAATTAAAATAACTTGAATAGCAAATATCTTGAATCAGTAAGTTTTTGAACTTTTCATCAAACCAGCCAATATGTTGAGCAGATATAGCACATGTAAAAAGCTGTGTAACTAGAAAGCCAATAGCATTTGTCGGGAACTTTGAATATGATACTTACCACAGAGGCCATGGAAATTTAAAAGGTTATAAAACCAAGTCAACGTAGACATGGAAAAGAAAATATATGGTCATCTGGTTTATTTAAGCACTCACAAAGATTTTAGACAGAGCAACAGACTACTTCTATCAGTGCTACTAAGTCCAGTAAAGAAATTTCATTTCATTAGATCCAATAGGCTCCATTTCTACAGTGTTTCTTCTAATATTAAATTACCAGTGTCCCTTCCTCATCTAAAAGATCTGAGCAGGAGTTGACTCATATTATCCATTTCTAATGTAGGCCAGAGAGTATGTATTACCTTTGTAAAAATTGGGCTGTTGCTTTACTCTCTGAATACATACATACTTGTAAATGGAAAGTACTTCCAATTACCTAGAGCTGCGAATTAACAAAAAAAAAAAAAAAANAGTAAGCCTCTGATGGAAAATTTACTATTATTTTAATTCTATTCTTGTTGGTCAGTAGAGTCTTGACTTTTGGAAATCAACAAAAGGGATAAACAACTGTATAAGCACATATGTCCAGAAGTACCTCTATTTTATGGGATTAGCTATTGTAAAAAAACCCAACCAACCAAACAAAAACAAAAACCAAATAGATCCAACATCAGGCATAACGTAATTCATACTGTCTGATGATAAAGTGATTAATTACTGCTCTAACTGAATTGGGTTTTTGCTTTAAATCACAAAGTCACTTTGATGATATAATACATCATTTAGTAATATTAAATATCTCTTCAAAACAGAGCCTGTCTTTGATACTAGAACATAATGTGCTACCAATCAAGATAAATAAGACTGTTTTACTGTGAAGAGGAGGAGGAATTTCTTGAGCATTATCTGTTGGGTACCCCTTGTGTTCTGTCATCCACCTAAATTCCAGAAACATTTGACACCTCCATCAGTATCTGCTGAAGAATCAAAGGGAACTGAAAAGTAAAATAACACAGGCAAAGAGTGAAATGTGTGCTGCTCTCATCCATCCTGTTCCAGCCTGTTAACATTTCCAATTTTCCTTTAATTCCAGGGTGACTGAAACAAAGATTAAAAATCGAGGAAGGAAGAAAATGTAATTTCTGCCTTCCAAAAACTTGCAATTTCTGAAATGCTGTTCATCAAAAAACCAACTGTCCCCTGCATCTGAAGTTTGTTTTCCATGAACCCAAACTTGTAAACTTTTCCTTTGGAAGTAGCAAAGTATTCAGAGGTGAAAGCACAGACTGCTTGGCTGATTTTGAAATGGTTAAAGACAACACCAAAACAAAACATACTGACCTACTGGGCATTTTGTTTCTTTCTCACTGTTTTGTTGTAAGAAAAGAGTAAAGAGCTGGACTGTAGTTAGCTCTTGGGAAAACCTGTCCTTTGAACATTCTCCAGAGAGCAATGCCAACAGACCCACGGACACAACGGGCTGATTTCATTTCTGACACAGCGCTGTTGGCTCTTGTTCTGCCGGAATGTGGTCTATAGATTCTATTATGAATTTTAGCCAAGTAAAAATGAATAAAAAGGTCTCTACTTTGTTATAGCACTGCCATCAAGAGAGAGTGTACAGGTATACCCTGAATTATGACACTGCTGAAAATAGTTTCACATTTTATGAAAATCTACTGTAGTTACCAGACATCTGAACATTCACTCAGTTTCATTGTTTCTGCATGTTGTCAGAACTACACAGAAGTGCTAACTTTATAGGCATGCTAATTTTTGCAGGGAAATCAGTCTGCAAGCTATCTTAAAGATGGGGCGGGGNGTGTTTACCTTCTTTGATGTATGATTATTTGTCAAACACTTCGGTGTATTTGCATTTTGTTTCCCCAGGTAATCTCACATACTTGCTTGTTAAGCTCAAACCAGGGAAAAAGCAAATACATTCCAAGAAGAAGGTTTTATGAAAAAAGTATGCAAACTAAATGGAGGCGTATCGGCTCTGAAGGACTGGGAAGACCTATCGATTCAATCTTTAATATCAAATCCTCTGGCTGGGGAGATACTGCACAGCAAAAATGCTTCTACCTATTTGGGAAGAAAAATATGAGATTGTACAAGATTAAAAGGGACCAAAAAGGAATTTGTTTTCTAATAGAAAGAACAAGGAGTTCATAATATTTAGACTATCACATCAATAGGCACTTTTACACAGAAATAAAAGCAAAATGTTTTCTTAAAAACTCAAAGAGTACTTAAATAGAATATCTAAAATAAAATATTCACACTTTCATTTTTAAAAAATGGAAATTTCAAAATAATAGAAGCAACAAAATACTCTAAAATGTGGAAAATAATCCAATAAAGGATACAGCCGCTTCAGACATTTCCTTCACTAGTCATTGCCCCAGCTATGGAATGTACCCCACTAAATGCAATTTTAAGCTGTCCTTTACTGGAACACTAAACACAGCCAGCTAAATCCAGCCAGCTGTTCACAGTATCATGTCTCATTTGGAGAACCAAACTTCAAAAAAAAAAAAATACAAATGGATGCAAGCACTGGAATTGTAAAAGGAGACAAACCATGACACAAGGAAAGACTGAGTGCTCTGAGCTCTCTACAGTCTAGACAGGAAAGAATGACAGAAGACAAGACTCTTCAAATTTATGAAAAGAAATTAACAAATCTTCATGTCCTGCTTAGACAGACAGGAAAGAATGTATTTCAAATGCAAGGGTGCATTTGAACTCTGTTTAAAACCAGGCTATATAAAAAAACTTAGTAATAAAAAGAATAGGGATGTACAAGACAATACTGCCCAGCAAGGTTGTGATTCTCCATAGCCACAGGTTTTTACAGGGCAGACCAGATTTCTGTCACAAATTCTGTAAAAATAGCTCATCTTGCCCTAGAGAGAAGGAATAGGCTATGTGATTTCTTGATGTCTTTTCTAGACATATTTCATCTAAGACCATACAGTGCAGGGAGTCTTACCATCTTTTACTACCCTTTTGCAGAACTTTTATAAGCCAGGGTTTGCCAGATTCTGCCAACATCAGGCCTGAGATGGGATTGGCATTAAGGTTATATTAAACTATCCAAAATAGTGAATAAATTACTTAACTCTCCATCTGGGACACGATGACTGAAATCCTCCCTTTAACCTCTGAGGCATAGATTGGACTACAGCATTCTCTGAACATAGGAAATACAACATGTGCTGTCAAGACAATGCCCCCATGCAGTAAGTGTTTACTATTTCCTTCTAACTCAGGCAATTGTAAAACTAGAAAACCAGCCACAACAAAATCTAGTCTCTCCTTAGATCCTTAAGAAAACATAAACACTTCCAATTACATTTCATTATGTTAATTTTGAAAAGGGGTTTCTTTACAGAGAGAGCTTAGGGGTTCAGTGTAGCCCCACTTCAGACGGCACCAAATGTACTAGCTCTGTGCAATGCTCCATCTCCTGTCTCCCCCAATGTCATCCTTGATTAGGGAAAAAAAAGCGTCTAAACTATGACTAATGCTTTCCTCACGTACGATAAGCATCCCACTGAGAGTCTGTCATTAGAATATTAGTTATTCTATCAGAACGACATCTTATTGATCCAGTTAAATTTTTTTTTCTAATCCTACTTATTCTGTTCTTCCTCTCTCATCCTATGCAAACCTTTCTTCAGTATCACAATGTACCGTAGTGGGATTCAAGTTTGTTGTTAGCCTAATCTTTGTAATGACTTTGGAATTTATTTAATCCACCTAGAAATGCATGAAAATTTGTGCACAACAAAAATCACAAATGGAGAGCCATACTGTTGCTTCATTGAGAATATAAAAATTCGAGCTAGTTCAATTACATCCAGATTTGATTATGGCATGAGTATAGAAAATTTTGATGCAGTCAAATTCAGGATCATTTAATTCAGGTCAAGTGGAATATATCTACAATGCAGGGGAAATATGAGTCACTATACCGCAGTACTAGGCAACATAAGCTATTCATATGGCAGCTAAAGAGCTGAGAATATGTAAGAAACTGAAGGTTGGCTCAATGGATGTTCATGTCTGGAATCAGTACTACCGAATCGAGGACCTTACATGCCCTTCCCCTCCACCTCCTCCAATATCCTAGGTGCATTTTAGGTTTTTGCAGCCTCCTCACTGTAATTCTATGCATTTATACTTCTGTTCAGGACTCTGTCAGAGTAGATATAGTATCATTTCTTCTGCAGTGCATGTTTCAGGGCAAGATTTTAAAATACAGAACATTATAATCTCTTGGGATCTCAAAAAGTTTCATCCCAATTTTTTTTTAATCTATGCTGAAAGCAAAATTTCCACTAATTTCAAAGAGAACCACACTGTAAAGACTTCATTGAAGGCTGATCAAAGTCCTGCAAAGACTTTTACAGAAGCCAGTCTGACTCATGTAATGATTCCACTGTAGCAAATACAATTACTCAAATGTATAAAGTTGTATATGTGCATAATGACTTGTAGGACTGCATATGCTTCTACTAGTACACACAGAATGCAGCAGGTATTATGGTAAGATTGAAAATTTAAGTATACATGAGTTTTCTTCATCTTAAGCCTTCGTCACATATTGCTTAAAAAATTATTAAGCATATTTCCTAGAAGCAATGAATAAAGTAATGCATGTTTTCATCAATGAATTGATTTAGAAAATTTGAGCATTTATGACTATAAAGAATATTTTTTAAAACAAATCAATAATGGCTATGACTTCAGATTACTCTGAATCTAAAATGACAGAGAACTGGAAAGCAGAAATCTGGCCTGAAAACTACTTTTTCAGAAAAGAAGTTCATTCAAACATTCAGAAAAAAATTGGTTTTGAATTCATAAGACTGAAAATTGTTTTCCCACTAAATTCTTACAGTAGTCAGCTAAGAATACCAAATTGCACATGTAGCTAAGTGAAACAGCAAGCTAAAAAACTATCATAAAGCAAGTATGTGCAAAGCAGAGTTAAAGAAAGCCCTAATCTTAGCCAAGGAGTATTATCATTACTTCTGTGCTACTTCATCTATGCTCGTGTCATCATTCTCCTTTGGACCGAGACAGAGTATTTCAAGATTTTAATTCAAACCATTTTACATCAAGAAATCCTACGAGAAGTTTTAGTTTACTCCTCCTTATAAGAACATTTTCTCCCAAAAGCCAGTCTTTAAGTTCAAAGACTTTTCACCCTTCTAAAGCAGGCTGCACAAAGTTTTTTGAAGCAAAAAGCAACAAAGTAAAAATATGATTTCATATCCATGCATGCCATTCCTACATTAGTTTGGGATATGCCTTGTAAACATCTCAGCACAGTGTACAGTTTTTCTCCACACCTGCAGTCTGAGAGCTACGTTTAATACGAAATGTATCATTCTCTATCTGATCTGCTTCAACCAGAATGATGGCAAAGAACCATGGAATGCCCATGCAAAGCACAACAAAAGAAATATAAAATGCAGCTGTGCATGCCCCGCCGTGGCCTTCCTGCACCTGCAAGGCAGTACCCATGAGATAGCAGTTTTCCAGAGTTTTGTCCTCCTCAGCAACAGAATATGACTCCAACTGTTAATCATAACTTCTCTCTGTTCAACTATAAACACCTGGACGTGTTCAAAGCCAGGCTGGATGGGGCTTTGAGCAACCTAGACTAGTGGAAGGTGTCCCTGCCCATGGCAGAGGGGTTGAACTAGATGACCTTTAAGGTCCCTTCCAACCCAAACCGTTATATGATTCTATGATAAAGGTGTCTTAAGTATAGAAGTCTACACAGATGCCACAGAGGACATTCATCGAGGATGAATGATATTTTACCTCTCTCTAGCAATATAACAAGGCTTTGATTTACAGGAAAATCAGCTCCTAATCACACTTCACATCAAGGAGTTAAACAAATGTAACATGAATATAACGCACAAGGCTATAGCTGCATAAAAACCATTATTTCATCATAAAGCCTTGAAGCTGATACCAGAAAGTAAGGGGAAGTTTTTCTCCCACTGTCAAATTGACCAGCAAGACTGACAAATTGAAAATAAAATCCTACCTTATATCATCTGCCTTCTCTCAGCTGAAAATAAATTACAGCATAAATGCAATGCTAAAGTGTCTAATAATACATGACATTTCTACCAGCTTTTATGCAGAGAACAGAAGATACAGAGACACCTCATCCTCCTGAAGTTTATAGATACACTATAAAAGATTCAGTGAAAGTGTAATTAAGAGGTTACTTTTGTCTTAATTCTCTGGATATTCACACAATAGATGATGCTGCAGGTTTTTTAAAAACATTTTAAAAAATGCATGGATCTACAAAGACAGTTAAGGATTTACTTTATACTGCATCTTGCAAAGCACAAACATCATCCATTACAGTATCTTTCATGCTGTATGCACTTTTAAAGGGAAGAGTAGACATACACTCTGCTTATTTTACTCAGTCTAAACACACATAAATAATCTGTCAAATAACCACATGGGTAAGAGAGAAATAATTGTTTATGCATAAAGCACCAGACTGGGACTACGAATATATATGTACATGCACACAGATACTTATGTACTGCTTCAACTGCTTGCACAAACTTTAGAAATGATAATGACAAATTCTGTCACATAGTAAAACTATCAGCTTAAAATAAATACAGTACATGTTGTTTGTTACTTCACCCAATTCAAACCTTCCAGACCCATGACAGAACAATGCAGAGATTGATATTTAAATAAACTAAAAGAAAAAAGAAAGAAACCACTTTGCTGAAATTGACTGGAATTCTACCAAGAACTGTACATTTCTTAACAGTCATTTAAGATTCGACTTCGGAAGGTGACAATGAATGTTGTATTGGGTGTATGTGTCTGCACTGGGGTGACTGGTGAAGGATTTAGTCTGTCCCTTTGGAGAATCAGAAGAGTAAAGACAAGTACACGCAGTACTTTTTTGCTCTGAAATTTTTAAAACTACCGAATTTTTGTCATGCAAGAGACCTCATTCTCCCTCTTACCACCCCCACCACACACAAAACTCCAGTTTTTCTATAATTTGCACAGCACGAAATCCTGATATCTTTAAGCTAATGGCAAAACTCTCACTAATTGGAACAGAGGCAAAATTTGGTCCATTAACTAACTACAACTGTAAATAAATAAAATGAACATGTCCTCAAAGCCAGAAACAGGACTCAGCTAACAAACCTCCTGGAAAAGATGAGTCACTGGTAAATACTGCCATACCAATGTAAGGCTCTCGACCGCCCCACAACTTGTTATTTTTTATTTCAGAAGGCAGTCATTTGTAGAAACTAAACTGGATTGTCTCAGTCTGCTAAGTAAACAAACAAAAAGTTTTAAAACAATAATGCCAAAACAGCCCTACATCCTTCAGGTTTGGAAATTCAGAAGATTCTCTCCTGTAACCAAGTGCTACTCAGCACCAGCCAAGATCAGAATATCTTTGGCAGCAGGTCGCTGGTGGAGTATAGCCCAGCCCCAGCCAACGTTAAAGCAGCTCTCTATTGCTTTTAACCTAGTATCAGTAGGGTCACGGGTTCCAAACATACATTGCCCTGACCCCTAGGGAAAGCTAGGATGTCAACTGACAGCACATCAACAACTTGACAGTAACAGTCGGTGTTCATATTCTAGTACCATAGAAAACGCGGGGCAGATCAACCACAGTGATAGTGACATTGCATTTACCCAGAGGTCAGAGTACATATACACATATTTCCCATGTACTAATTAATGCACTATACATTTATCTACTGTATTGAAAGCTAAGGTGCGTTCATGTGCACATAAGTCTTAAATCCTAAGGGAAAAATTAAGAGAAGGTTCTTATCAACCCATTTCCTACCAGTCTCAAAGCCAGAGTATCTGCTCTTTATCCAACTTGGCCCATCTGTAGAGACGGCAGCCTCGCAGAAAAGAAATGACTCACAAGCAAAGGGAAGCTGACTAACTCCAAAGGTAACACAACATAAACAAAATACTCTGAAGAACGCAGTCCCCTTACAGCAAGACTGAATGAAACAAACCCACCCTGTTCTTCTTTGCCTGACCTGTAGATTGCATATTGCCAAAGGGTATCTGCTGTTTAAAACTTTGTTTTAGTTTTGCCTAGGGTTCTTGTGCCTAGAGTTGCTAGGCACAAGAAAGAAGAGTTACAGCAGAGTCTGAACCCTTATTTGAAAAGTTTTGCTTTTCTACGTACTTACTCAGTGCTGACGAATCTATTGGCTGCTTAGGGTGACCTTAGTGGGTCTATTTCTGGATAGTACGAAGGTGATTCAGTGCTCTTCTACAGCAAACAATGAGTCAGTAGAGATCCTAAAGTGGCATAAAGTAAGGAAATTGGAATACTGAAAGAATTCTTCATTAAAAGCAGCACCAGATCCTATTGTGATCATCAGATATCTAAATGTCATAACAGTCCACACTAAATTTCTAAAAATTAGAACAGGCAGATGCCTATAAAAGGATTAAAAGCTATAAAGACCAACAGACTAAATTATCTGATAGACCTGTCTTAAAATAGTAAGTGTTTTGCATAGATTTCATTGCAGAAACTATTACAGAAATCTTCTACAACAAATAATGTCTAGCATGGTGTTGTGCCAGTATGCAGAGCAGTTTGAGGAAAATAAACAGAAGCTTGTTTCACAAAGATATGTTTTGCCTTATCTTGGTTGCACTTGTATAATTTTCAAGGCATATTCTTCATATCTAAGTATGTTCTGTTGTCATATTGGCCATGTTGAAGGAAAAGGGAAGTAAATATGGAACAATTCTTACAGCTTTCTCTTGCAACTCTTCATGCTTTTACAGTACACAAAAATTCCAGTTCTTGGAATAAATTTGCTAGGTTATTATACTGCCTCTTCCAATATTCTTTGGGAAACAACATTTTTTGTTAGACATTTCACACTGTACCGAGTTTATAATTATTTCTCCTGTGTGCATTCAGAATGTAAACTAATAAAATGTCTATTTTGGCCCATCAGCTATCATCGGGTGCTTGCTCTACTGAAGAAATTAAATGCAGTTGAGCTGAATGCCTGATGGTTGATTAGGCTCACATTGTGCAATTTATTGAAACAAACAGAATCAGAAAGAAAGCATAAACAAATTAATTTTACTTCCAAGACCGACAAGTCTATACTGATAAAGCAGTAAAGTCATGTTAGTATTAACAGTATAATTAAACTATAGTTGCAAAGTCTGATATGATTTTATATTATTTGAAGGTATACCAAGCCTGGAATGGAGGCTGTAATTTTGACAAGCTTTGATACCAGTCATTTTCATTAATTATTCACAAGCAAGCTTCATTAAGCTTTCTGGAAAGTTGACCACTGTGTGTTTCTTTTTTGCCAATTTTAAGAATGTCCTGGAAGGAAAAAAAAATAAGAAAAAAGAAAAAAGGGATTTATACTAAATCAATTTTGGTTTTTGGAGTGACACAGCTATGCTGTATCATTCTCTTTCTGACTTTTGCGATGAATTGATCCTGCATTTAAAGTCATTAAACTCTGTCACTAATTTTCAGTGAGGTTGGAATAGAACCTTAATTCCCAAAGCAACAAGCCCTGAAGCTTTTTCAGTCAAGAATGAAATTTGCAAGGATGCAAGGACTGGTCTTTCGCAGGAGGAAGCTTTTAAATTCTTTATCAGAGGAGAGCCACAAGCCCTACCGCATTCAGAACAAGACAGAAGACACATTCCAATAAAAAAAAAAAGGTAGGAAACAGAAAGGAATAGAAAATGATGGGCACACAGAAAAAATGGAGAGAAAATGAGATAGACAGATGAAAGAAGGGGAAAAAACAAAACCTTAAGTGGCCTGTGAAATGCAATAGAATAACTATACTACAGGATCAGCACGTACTTAGGCATTGTTGTTTTGAGTACTCTGAAACAATGCTCACCAATCAATTGACTTTTCACAGAATCACTGAATGGCTGAGGTAGAGAACGATCTCTGGAAGTCATCTTGTCATCCACTTGCTCAAGCAGGGTCACCTAGAAAATGTTGCCCAGCACCATGTCCAGACAGCTTCTTAATATCTCCAAAAATGGAGATTCTGGGAAACCTGCGCCAGTTCTCAGTCACCCACTATGTTTTCAAATTAAAATGGAGGGGAGTCTTCCCTAATGGAAAATGATCTTCTTTAATGAAAGTATTGTTGAAATTGCTTCATGTGAATGAAAAAGAAATGTTTCTTTTCAAAAGAAACAATTTTCAAAAAAGACATGTTTTGAAACATTGCCACTGTAATCAAATTATTTTGTTTTTCTATGAAAATTGATATCATAATTATGTCCTGAATTATTACTTTAAAGTCAGAAATTACATTAAAAAAAGGTTTGACTGTCATTGAATCATAGAATGTCCCTGACTGTTGGGGTAATGACTATGAATTTTCCACTGATACTACATGAAAAAAGAAAATGGTTAAAATGTTAAATATTAGCATTTTTCATGAAAAGGCCACTGACAAAGAAGAAAAAAGTTCACAGGAAACATTCTGATCACCTCTACAGCAAATCAAGGAATCACTCTCTTTACAACTCAGAGGTCCACATTGTTCATTTCCAGCCTGAAATGCACTTCTCCAGGAAGTGTGCTACTGCCCTCATGTTCTACAAAAAGAAATTTCAAGCGCTGAGAGTTACCATTATTCACTCTGGTTTTGTTTGTTTCCTTATTTTTTCATGGTCACAGAGTCACTTCCACCATTTGAGTCCTCCTTAATCTCTTATTTATTTCACCATATTGGAAATAGTCTAATTCAAGGGGTTTAGTCTCTTCATAGACAGCCTCCATGAAGAACATCTACGGAGGTCTGGCTTTATCCTACAGCCTCTGGAAACATTGCAAACAACTAGAAGACTTGGGGGGGTGGGGGTGGGTGTTCTCTTATCACCACAGCTACAGAGAATATTTCAGTTCTTGTTCATACTATCCTTTAGGTTAGCACACTGAATATATTAGGTTACATTTATTAGAAACCAAAACAGTAAGCGATGAACTCATAATCCAATCTCTTAATATTTAAGGAAAGCCACAGGATTATAAGCAATTGTTGAAAATTAAGCATATTTATCACATTGCTATTTCACAATGTATCATTTTCAGCTTTGTTGGTTGTTATCACATCCAAGTTTTTCCTAAAGAATATTTGCTGATCTTCATACAAGATGGGTGTGAGAGACATGAATTACAAGATTAGTCAAACTGCACACTAATCTGTCCAGAAGAGGATGGGAGATAAATACCACTTTCTTAATGCAAGTGTTGTTGAAATTGCTTGATGCGATTGAACAAATTGAAGCAAACTCCCAAGAAAGTTAATTTCTGCCTGCAGATTTAGTTAATAGCAATGTACATGATAAACTAGGTGTGGTATCACAAATCACCAAAGTTCAAACAAGGCTATGTGGCAAGAAGACATACAGTTCTTTTGCCCCTTTCTCATTTACATACCAATAGCTTTAATTCTAAGGAAACGTTACATTCTTGTTAGATGGTTAGGTGTTAGCATGAAATAGTGGGATTCAGAAAATAAATTATATGGATCTCTTACTGAATCCTTTTGACTGACACAAATGAATGCATTTTTTACTGTCATTTGTCTCAAAATTTAGAGAAAAGAGCAGTGTGAAAACCTAGACCTCTCCATAAAAAAAATCTCTGTACATGAAAAAATTAAATCTCTGGCTTATGTTAATAGGCCTGACTATCACTCTGCTGCACCAGTTTTATGCAGATTTCACAAAACTAATACACGACTCCACACCACAAATATGTAGATTTAAACTTAAGATTTAAAAAAATACTGCTAAACCACTGAACTGTCTTCTGGTCACAAACTATATATGTCCAACAGCGAATCTGGGTGAAACAGGAGCTCATCAAGGAGTTGGGATGGAAAGAAAAGACTTCTACCACCGGTAAAAGTTACCCTCCCATCCCTCAGCACTAGCATGTATATGTCAGGCCCTATCTTTCCCCTTGTCCCCCTGCTTCCCTCAGGACAGCCAGGAAAAAAAGTATTCAAAAAGCCTTGGGCTACCTTAGAGCAATCCCCCTTGAACGGTAGAGTTCAAATCCCCACTACTACATTCTGGCTATCCCCTCTCACTTTTATGTTGAAAATCTCAGCTTGATGTAGTGTAAGACATATTTTAACATCTTGAAAATACTCAAAGCATATATCAAAAATATTTTTTGTCTGCTTTCATTTACCAGTGGTTCTCCATTACTTCATCTCACTTATTTCATTGCTTGTTTAATTTAACACAGCCAAACGCATCTTACAGGTTGGAATACACCAGTAATTTCAAATAAACATTCGATTACATAAGCTAAGGATTGGATTTGCACAAGTCTTCTATTTAAGATTCAGCATTTGCATGTTTAATTATTCAAAATTCATGTTGTATTTCAAATGCATAAGTTTGTGGAAGATTCTTTTTTTTCCAACTATGATAGGGAATAGCTTCTCCACTGACAACAATAAAGTAAATAGAAAAAGCTTAATATTTTTTCCAATATTTCTCTGGCCTGTTTCTCAAATTTGGAGTAACTGTCAAAAAATTATTTCACTTAAATTGCAGTCACCATCTTACTTTACTGTACTGCTTATCTGCTTACCTGCTGTTAAAAGAAAGGTTTGTTTAACCTAATCCTCTCATCTTTGAATCGTGACAGAATATCAAACCTCAAACCAGTCAGTTGAAAAACTGGAATAATTCATAATTGGAAATGCTTCTCTGCATACATCATTTTCTCCTCAGAGATCAAGTAAAGGCAGGTAGAAAACCAGATTTTTTCCTAACAAATTATGCCCAAACTAACAGAACTGAAATGATCTCTCTATGAAGCACACAGGTAGCAGTGTTGGTTCCCTTATAGACATAACATAAGTGGAGTGGAGCAGACAGAAGATTTTGTAACAAGGAACCTAACATGTCCTAAAACATTGGTACATGTTTTTGCAAAACCAAAAAAAAAAAAAAAAGAAGCTGTAAAGATATCAACAGAAAGACTATTTGTTAAAACAAGCTTATATTCAATTTCTGAGTCATTTTCTAGGAATAGGTGTGGCAAAAGTCATCCAAAATAACAGAAATTGAAAATGGTAGCAGAATCAACCGGGAAGCGTGCTTAGGCAGTTACAAGAGATTTTCCCATAAAACTGGAATTTAAATAAGGGCTTTGCCTTTAAGGAAAACAAAACAAACCAGACCAACTTCATAAAGCTACCACAATACATTTATATAACCATGTTTATTAAAATTATGTTTAACGTTTCCCAAATATCTATCATGTTCTCCTTGATCTGTTAAAATTCACAGAGGCTTCAGAGAAGATTGAGTTCCCAACTTGCTCTAAGCACACAGGGAAAGAGGTCCTTCTCTAAGCAGATTACTGTCTGAAGGAGAGAGGGCAGGATATGGGTCAGGATTCTCACCCTGGCTCACTTACATGTCCTAAGGAAAACAGATTTACTGCCAAATCAAGTAACTTACAAAATGTGACAGCTGTGGTGTCTTGAGACATTGACTCCAGTGTCTAGAGTGTGGGATAAGAAGTCCCTGATATTCCTGTGACTGAGCACTCATTCCTCCTACTGCATTTCTGTTCCCTCCTCTTAGCTGCAGTGACACAGCTGTTTCTGAAGCCACGCTGTAAATAAGATGATTGAAATGATCCAGACTAAATATAACTGGTTTGTGTTTGGAAAAGGTCTGAAAGGTATTTACAGCTTTAATGGTAGTGGAAGGGGAAGAAAAAGTAGGAGAGGGAACATCAAACTTTGACTGGAAATGTTACCCACCTAAATTATGACTGGACAATTCATACCCAGCATATTTTTGCATTTCACAGTTGTATTAACAGTTCCCCTCCAGCCCTAAGCCTTTCTATAAAACAGAGGGAGGATAACTAATTCAACTGATCATCACTTCTCTATTCTGAACAGCCTAATCTGGTCTGACACAGCTACAATGGATGTCCTTAGACAAGTGTCAATCTGCTCAATCCATTTTTAGTGTTCTTTCTGATAGCAACATCCTTTTCATACCTCTGACTAAGGGCTACAGTAATGTCACACAGTTTAAGCATGAAACATGCTAGAGACCTATTTATATTCTAGGCCAACAATCAGTTCTACAGCTCTCTTAGGGCAGAACTGATATTACTCAGATGTTTTGGGTGTTGATCAGCAAGAAGAGCAGGTCCCCATGGAATTCTAAAAATGCAAAATGGGAACACAAGGAAAAACCCTTGAATCTACAATATTAGCAGCTATGTCTCTAGGAAGGCAGAATTTTTACATTCTTGACCCAAAATTCATAAACTCAGAAAAATTATTCAACTGCTAACTTACAGCAAACTTGTTTAACTGAAATTCCAATCTTATAAGCCTCCATTTCTAACCTAGGGATGATTTAATAGCCTCCTGCTTCACTGGGTTTAAGATTCCCTTGGTTGTAAAGATTTCTCTAAGCTTCTTCCCTTCATGAGCAGTAGATTGCAGAGGAATAATTCCTCTGCAGTATTTTCTTAGTGAAAAGGTCCGCAAATTGATTTTTCACCCTTCACTCTCCCTTTCAAGAAAAAAATTGAAAATAAACAAGCCAGACTGTCACTGAACGTATGTACATCTTGTTCCTCAAGTAGCTTTATAACAAGGCAACATAAATAAAGTATTAGACTTGCATTAATAATAAAACCTACTCGAAGAGCTCACAGAAGCATTGAGGGGTTTCATAAAATTGAACACATTTTACTAAACTCGGAAACCCAAGAAGACTGGAAGGATTTCCTCCCTCTTAAACTAAAGGAAGGAGTTAGACCTCTTGTTCTATGGGAATCCCAAACAACAAAACATTTCGCTATGATATTCTCAGCATTGTAATATTTTTACAAATCTGCTTGCGCTATGTATACTCTGCATTTAAAATATTTCATCCTGCCAGTATACCATAGGAAAGAGTGCAATCTCAGAGGAAGACAGGACTCAAACTATTAAAACATTTCATACATTTACAGAAATTTCTTAAATGACACCTTAGAATGAAGCCCACAGGTAGAATACATTCCCTCAAGAAAAAGTACCTATAACTGTCAGTTACATTCAGCTGAACTTCCTGACTGCAGCCTGGAGAGTTGATAAAATCTGTTAACGAAATGCCTATTTTCAAGCTAAACAGCTATGACAACAAAATGCTTGGAGATATTTTCAATATACATGACATCTTTCTTCACAAATAGATCTATTCATACTCAAAAGCAAAAAAACATCTAGTACTGGATGACTTTGCATCAGATACTTTCTTTTAAAGAAAATGTAAAATGCAAATTAAATGTCTATGTTATCAGAAATCCGATTTTCCTAGTGTAAAAGACAACCACATTTTATATAGCTGAGCATCATCCTAGAGAAAATGCATTGAAGATTGGCACTCAGTGCTACTGTCCACTAACCTAGCCCTCACTGTGACTTTGGTCAAGTCATTCTCCCTTTTTCTCTCTCGAAGAGTGACTAAACCTTCCTACTTGCAAAAACGATATTATAGTGAAAAAATATTTAATGTCACAGAGAACTGGTGTGAGTTAATGTAGCATTTGGAAAGCCGTTTGTGGTTCTAGAGCGCTAGCAAATGTGAAGTGCCATTCTTTTCTTGTAGAGAATATGAAGTAGTGACCAGCAGTACTTGAGAAGAGAAATACATTGAGGCCACAGCTGTGGGCACACAGTGTTTCAAAAATATTCTATGTCATAAATAATTTAAACTTTGCACCTTTATGACCTACTTTATTTCACCTGATATTCAGAATGGTTCTTTGTCTCAAAAAGAGCACGTGTGTGTAACTTGTAGTTTGCTGAAATATCTTCCAATTGCAACAGCCTGTAAGTGGTCCAAATTTGACAACTTTTACAACTTGACAACTTAAGTTGGAATACACTAGTCACTTCAAACAAGCATTCAATTACATAACCTGAGGCTCGGATTCTTACAAGTTTTCTATTTAAGATTAAGCATTTACATGTTTATTAATCTTATATTAGAACTTAGAGCTCTGTCTGAGCACCAAGTTGTCAATCCTTCCATACACAAGAAAAAGCTCTTTAGTCTCTTCATTATTTGAACTGCAACAGCAAAACTGAAGATTTTGCTTGGATTATTCCTTCACCTCTTCTTTGAGATTAAATGTTATTTCAGAACTTGCTTATATTTTTTTTTCAGAAATCCTTATTCCTCCATAAAGCTAACATATATTTCATTAAGAGAGTGTTGATTTTGTTTGACCGTTGATTTCACTTGAAATATCTCTCCCAGTAAAGAGTGATCCCTCTCTTCTCAGAGAAATTCTATACTAACAATATTTTACAGTTTTTTTCACTATTAATTAGGGAAATTATTGCAACTATATCAGCTGTCATAAAAAAATAGATTCTATAGCTTGTGGGGATACATACCCTTTCTAGTATATCCCAACCTATTCTGGACTCCATCCAAGACCTCTTAAGGACACTGAGGTCTATGCATCCCTTTATGCCAGCCAGGAAAGCAGATACCTCAGTACTAGAGACTACTTTTGTAAATAAACAATCAACATTTTTCATACTTCCACTGTGCACATTGAACTCTGCTCCCAGACCAGCATAAACAGGGGTCAAACCCGAATTTAACAATGTTGACGAATTCAGACCATCAGGAGCAGCTGACTTCTGGCTGCATTTACACTAGGAAATTCAAGTATGCTTGACACATTATCTTGGTACAGAATTAGCCCTAGTTTATGATACTAGAAGTTTTAAGCCATGAGAAGAGTCTGAGTCTGATGACTGTGTTCTGGATCAGTTTAAAAAGATTGTCAGGAATGCATTTCTTCTAGCTAGATAGCCTCTGAAATAAATAAATATAGAATTCCAAGATGAAAAGATCATACCCTTCTCATTTCATGGAATATCAAAGTAAGGTAGAAATTAACGTCCTGCTACTTACTTGCCTAACACCAATTCCATTTTGACATATTTCCTGGTTATGAAAATGTTGCAAATAGTCCAGATAGTAATCCAAATTCCTGCAACTGTTTTCAAAAGTTTAAGGACTCTATACCATACTGTGAGCAGTTTCTCCAAAGGCTGTGTCCTGGTTTGAGTCTCACATTTCAAGCCTTCTGGAACAGAAATGTAATCCTTTACAATATTTAGCATTCTTTTAGTTTTGCCCCAAGGTTCTGAAGGGTGTAGTAAATATAGACATGGAAGGGCCTTTCACACACTTTCCTTCACTTTGCTAGTGAACTGTCTCATTTCGATTTCTCTTTTATTGACAAGCCCCAGTAGTCAACCCTATACCCTATTAATAAATTCGCGGCAGTTTCTGCCGTATCATTAGATGCCAGTAATTGCCCAATTTATAGCAGTAGGAGCCCTAAAATACTGTGAACCTTACTGGTATCTAATTATTTACCTGAAGGCAAATGCTACTGTTAAACCCATGAAAACATTTTTCCAGTACTAATTTTCACTGTAGGTATTTACTACGGACAGTAACCAAGCTGCTGATCTTTAGTTCCCCTCCCCACTATCAATTATTTTGACTCTCTAGGACATCAAAGGCTGTGATTTAGAGGCAAGGGGAGCATATTAAATATATGTGGAAAACCTGTTTTTAAAGCATGTACTCTACACCCAAGCATTATTTTAATCAGGAGAGAAAAACAGAGAAAGGAGGAGGTTTATGTGACCAATTAGAACTAACCAACATTATTCAAATCTTGAATGAGTGATAGTTACTATGCACTGAAAAGTTTGCAAACCAGAACCTATTCCTAGATATTGGTAATTATTATTGAAAGAAAGCTAATTCAAGAGAATATTGCACTCTTACATAAATTGCAAAAAAGAAAGTGATGTTAAATTAGTTATCTATAGGATAAGGTATGAATTATTTACTAAGCTTGATTCATGTGCATAATTCTTCAGCCAAGCATACAAATCAGATCAGGTAATTCCACACAATCATATGATTACTAATTTCATATGCAATTACTTCATCAGTGTCTGTAGTTGTAGAATTTAGAATTACAAATTTGATATATTCTTGTTTACATATTTTACAGACAGCTAACATATTTTTAGAGTCTATGTAGATACTTAATACAGAGTTTTAATACCCAATTTTTATACTCCAGGGATAAATATAAGACATTAAGATAAGGCCATATGCTCATAACAAAAGTTTTCATCTAACTGTAGAAGAGTACTTGCAACTTTTATCTTTCTTTGGTTTGTAAGGCATAAATGGTAGAGTGTTACCAATCAGAGGGATTTTTGTTAATGTCAATATTCATTTGAGAGTGGACAGCAAATGCAGAGTAGCCTTTTACTTAATTCCTGACAATTGCTACCATTAAGACTTAAGTAACAATCAAATTGCTGCTGCTGTATTTGATAGATTGCAAACAAAGTTTTCTTCTGAAATGTTCTTATAGCTTCCTATGTTGGCAGGAACTTAAGAAAACTATTCAACATT
Source organism: Anarhynchus alexandrinus (assembly GCA_008711295.1). NCBI lineage: Eukaryota > Metazoa > Chordata > Aves > Charadriiformes > Charadriidae > Anarhynchus > Anarhynchus alexandrinus. The sequence continues at coordinate 3,524,652 of VUYV01000053.1, forward strand.
CAGAATTTCTGCCGATGGTTATATGCAACAGTCTGTTCTTGTTTGCAGTTTCTATGACTACTGGAGCAGCACTAATTTCTTCAAATTGAAAGGAAATAGAATCCAATTTGTATATTTAAACAAGAACATGCACAATTTTCTTTGAAAGCTATTCCAGCAGAAAGACCGTGAATATATATATGTATGTATATCTCCATTTTAACCCAAAACCACAGGCACATATATTCCATTTCAAAGATTTAACAAAGCAGAGAAAGGCAAAATCAATTTTAACTACATATTTTGTATGCAATATTGGGAAATTTTAGGCAGTAGTGAAAGAATTCTACTTTTACCTTTTCTAAATGTTCATTACCAGCCATCTGAATTTTTTAGTGGGACAAAATACAATAAATACTGTTTCTTTTTCAAAGACTTTCCTATGCATCCTATATGCTTTCATCTTACTAGGCTCAGGATCTTTTTCTTCCTGTATCCCTTACACCTGTTATTTAATTTGAATTCCCTAGATCTAACACAAGGAAGCACTAATATATATGCAGATGTTATGACATTATGACTCATTGTATTGATTTCAATGCTGCTAGTCATACATTTGTGTAATGCCTTTTCTAGTAACTCCAGTTTCTTTAAATATATTGTAGGCTTCACCACAAGAAGTCTAATGACAGCAGAAAAGCACACTGCCAGAATAAGCAAAAATCATCATTCCTGCTGTGGGTATTTCTAATTGAAGAAACTGGGGGGGGGGGGGTTATGCTGTTCTTATATTTTTACTTGGCTTTAATCTATCAGCTTTTAAAAAGAAATTTAATTTTACTGCATTTTAGCATGCAGCTACTGGTTTCACATTCAAAAGAATCCTTCAGACAAAGAAAATTTTAGGTACAAAAAATTATCCCTTTGATGAGCCTCACTGCTGTGCAACAGGGCAGCCACACAGCCCCTTGTCAGCAAGGCAGCCAGCACACGAGGCAACTTGCAGCACTGGACAGCCCACACAGCTGCTAGTTAGGGACCCCTGGGTTCTGGATAACCACAGAGCCTCCCAGCCAACTAGCTTGATATCCTTATTTCATGCCAGCTGGCTCACCTGTCCGGTTTCCCTTCAAATATTGACGAATTGACATAAAATACGTCTGTTAAATAAACATTTTCCAAGGCACTGCTGTTCTGCCAGAAAAATCATGACTGGATTTAAAATTAAGTACTGGAAAATAAATTGGGATTTAATTTTCTGATTTAAATCAAAACATTACTGAATCCATCCTTTTCTCTACAGTAATTCTCTCATCCTAGTATTCCTTTGTGTCAAATTACTTCTTTTCTTTGAAAAGCCCTTCTGAAGGAGCAGGAAATACAAAAACACCTTCTAGGGCACAGTGGAGGAACGTTCTCTAGTTTTCATTTCTTTCAGTGAACGCCCTATATTAAATATCATTCTGCAACCCTCAGAGTCTGATCGTGTACTTCCATATATATCTTAAGACACACAATCAGCTTCCCTGGCTAACAGTGAAAGATATTTTCTTCTTTATTAATGCTTAAGTTATCAATTTCATGCATGAGTTGGATAGCTACGTAGAGATAGCCTTTCTTACCTTTTGGTTGTCCAGAGAAAGAGAAATGTGAAGGCCAGTCAGTCTCAAGAAACCACAGTCATACCACATTAAGAATCACCGCTCGACAGGATGGAACGCTTCAGATTCAATCAGTTGTTCTGAAATTGCTCTTAACACAGGCCGGGCAAGCTAAGAGCAAATAAACATTTTTATTTTTAGATTTTAAGAACAGATAACAATCATCACATTAGTTAGGAAACAAAGAAAGGGAAAACCCACATATTTTACAAGCACTTATATATGTGGTCAAGTTAGATCACTAGGCTTCTCTTACCCTACCCCAATTTAGTTAATATGCTAACAGATACTTCACATTGCTCCTAGCTGAATGCTGCGATATACATCCAGTCCTATGCCTTCCATCTACACTAATGGGAAACAATTCAGACCAAGGACCCTAATTTTTATCTATTTCTGGTAGAATTAAAATAAAATGCCTTCCATTCTTCTCCCTCTCCTATCTCCCCATCATTTAGTATCCAAAATCCTGAGCAGGCTTTATGAATACAGTCCATCTTTTTCTCTCATGTGCCACCTTCCACTTTAGGGATGGTGAAACAACGTTGGTCTAAATTATTTTCTTCTCCATCTGCTCTGATGGACAGAAAACATGGTGAGCGCATGGGAGAAATCAATGTTCTCTTCACTTTATTATGTCCATCCATCAGTCTTATTCCAACTAAGATGGAAAAGCAGTATTTGTAAGAACTGTCCATATACAGTCTTGCCACTTCTGTTAAGCGCTCAGAAAAAACTCTCTCTAATTGACACTTGTAACCAGTGTAGTTCACTACCTCTACAGACACCACAGTAATTTTTTCTAACAAAATCAGAAATAAAAGCTCAAGCAATGAACTTTCCCTTTTTTACAGATTAAGTAGCCATATATTGTTATGCTATCAAGAAGAATCAAAATATGTAAGTTTAATATCTGCACATGATCACCAAGTTAATATGGCTATTAAAACTTAAATATTAATCTTTTTCCCCATATAATTCATACAAGTCAGAGTAAAATCCACACCTTTCAAAGTATTTAGCTTAAGCTTTTGAGCCTCAATCCAGCAAACACATGTTTACAACATAGGATTTGTCCCATTTATTTTAGTTATACATGTTAAACGTACTTTTGCCATCAACATCCCTTTCACTGGTTATCAAATAGCTCTTGAATCTGGAAATTTTTTGGAGAATGAATTAGATAAAGATAATCACTTGCTCCAGGGAAGTATAAGGCTGCTGGGCTTGTCTGTATCACATGTAATACATGAACCCAGTTAACACCATTCTGATATTATGTTTCCAAGATAGGCACAAGCATTTTGCTAGCACAGGCTTATCTCTGGCTCAAGGCCTCAATGTAATTATGGCTCTAGGGTAGAAATGGAAGAGTTTTCTTTAAGCATTGCAATGGTAACGTGGGCTGCCAACTGAAAAGGAAAGTAGGAACCTTGACAGATATGAAATACAAAAACTTAGTAGGCAATAATGGCATATCATGAGCATGTCATGGGGTTTGTTTGTATAACAGCTAATGAATGCTTTTTACACAGCAAAGCCCTTCCCTCAGGAGTCAAAAAGAATAAAACTGACTACTGGTTAGAATTTGTCACCTTACTTAGAAAGCTAAATAATAAGCTAATGTGAAAAGCACATATGTCAGTAATTACATTTAAAAATGACTAAGTACGTAATTTGCTTTTGAGATGCATCTATTTAAGGTGATGTTATGCTTTACACTCAAAGACCTTAAAATTCTCCCTATTTCATTAAAAAACTTAATAATGGAATTCCATAGGCAGGGAAACCTATGATTGTCCAGGAGAGGCAAAGAAAAAAAAATGAAATGCAAAGAAAGAAACAGTAAAAGGAGTTGTGAAATTAATCAGTCAAATTATTTACGTTTGGATAAACAAGTTTGCTGAATGTGGACTCAAAATGGCAGATGACTTTAGTTGGCAGAAACATTGTTTTAAATCTATTTCAAGAACATTAGGCATTTCCTGTGAACCTTTATTTTCACATGGCAGAACTTCATCTCAATTACAGCATCATGGGCGAGTACGCTGTACTTCCTACTCCTACTGCTGAACCATATGTATAATATGTTTTTTCCTGCAGCGCACTGAGGTGAATTCCAGAAACAATTACAACCTTTACATCCTGCAAATACACAGGACTCTTCCTTCTGTCACCTCTTCACCCACTTCGCCGACAGAGACTCCAAGGGGATTTAACAGAGCTCTACATCACAGCGCTGACTGTTGTAGATTTTATGAAAATTAGACGCTTTACCACATATGGCTTTGTAAGTTAGTCATTATGCCACCACATAGCTTTTACACAACTACAGATGAGTTCTGAGTCTCAGAGAAAGACAATGGGATACAAGGTCATTGCCAATGTCACTTTGTAAGTTACTTCAATGCTTTGTTTGTATACACTACTAAGAGTCTTAAAATTAGGACAGAATTTTATTGTAGACAGTTGAGTCAAGACAGTTTATCATCGACATCTTGAAAGGGGTATAGAGGAAAATACAAAGCACCCTCAGAACTCCAGCTTTCTAATCTTATTAGGCTTTTCTTATGAGGAAAGTCTGTTTTCACGTATTTACTTAAAAATGTCTTAGCAAAGAAATATTGGATGAAAACTATATTATCTAGAGTGCAATCATCACATCTGGCTTCAGACAAATCCATCCAGCTTATCTAGTCCTACTGAAAGATTTATTATTGCTCTGAACATGAGAAAAGGAATTCCTGATTAAGGGAACTCCCAGAATAAAGTAGTACAGACAGCAGAAAGGTTTTGAAAACCCAAAATGCAGATTATAAACCTGCACAGTAAATTCATACATTGACAGGATGTATTGATAGGGCCCATTCCCACATGACTGTGTATTTCATCAGTCCAGAGAGGTTGTCATCTACTGTCTCTGAATAATTCAGTGTGCAAGACTAACTCATGAATGATGGTGGTGGAATTATGCCGTTTGAATTATTGGGTGGGAGAATCCATGAATTTCCCAACTGCGGTGGAGAATAATTATTGCTAGTCCATTTACGACAAAATCAAATTCAAAATCTAAAAGTCACAAGACTTTACAGCTACTGCATCTAACCTAATTTCTGTAATCTGCTGAGTTCTGCATACTGAGTAAACCCAGACACAAGAAGGTTTCCTGCAAGTAATTGTTGATATTTCAGCAGCTAGGTTACAATCTGTTGCAACCTTTTAATGCTGTTTGTTTTTATGCTATGGTTATGCTTACTGCTTGTACTATTGTCTATATACTGAACTCTGTGTCCTTTGTATGTTGTCAGAGACGAATGAGTAGTAGTATTGACCTTCATGAGATACAGAATAGATTGGTCACCAAATCATGCATACTACTTACTGTTTGAGGCCAGCAGGTTCACTCTGTAATGAATTATTCCAGCTCCAGTGATACATAAAAACCAATCTGTTTGCTATTTTTGGTTAAAAAGACACGCTGCCTCAGCTATCATGGTTACAGAGTGGAGCATGTTTGATGTTTTGAAGATAAAGATGAAAACTGCAGGCAGGAAAACAGAAAACAAAATGAAACTTCAGTTAAAGTGCTAGCTTTCATTTCCATTTCACACTGTGATTGTATTACTGGCCCCGAATATGTCTTTTCCACTTTTTCCCTCCTTTCCTCTTTTATTTTTTTGGAAGTCTGACTGCCCAAAGAGCTATTTTTAACGAGACTGACTTGTTCTAGCTTCTCTTTCCAGGAGTCTGCTTTACAACATTAACAATAACAAGCAAAAAGCAAGTTGTAATCACAATACACACAGGGTGAGACAGAGAAAGTCTGAATGATAAATCCTTGAAATGAAGAATCCACAAGCACCGGCCCAGATTTCCTTCCTGGTATTATACACTAAATTTATCAGTAAAAATGAATGACCAGTAAATCTCTTTTTTAAGTAACCAAGAAAACTACAACCCTACCCAAAGGCTCTTTTCATTAGGATATGACCGAATCATCTGTAAGGTTTTGAAGGATTTCTTATTCTAAATCACAAAACATGTAACGAATCAACACCTTCCAGCCATAAGAATTAAGACAGGACCAAATTAAGTTTCTTTTGTCATGAATAAACATATTTTAAAAGGCACTACTCTTTCTAAACTAAGAATGAGCATGAGTTTTCTTATTTTTGTCCAAAATCGTATGGTTCATCTGTAATAAATGCAACAACAACTAAGTAATTTGTATTTTCCAGGCTCACAGAGAATTTTCCCAACACGGACCACATGTAATTAGTCATAATCAGGTAGGTTTAACATTGAAAGCCATTAGAGTAAAGTATGCTGGTTAAACTGAGCAAAGGAATAAGAGATGCTGAATTGCGGCTATTTTAAATATTGCTTGCTGCTGTTCAGTGCTCAGCTACTACCCATCTTTTGCAGACATTTCTTTGCATACCTATAAACTCAACTTCTGATGTGATGCAGTTTGGATCCTAGATGATGACAACAATGTTTCACCTGTGTCAGATTGAGTCAGGTAATAAGTAGTATGATATTCCAAAGGCCCTCTGACATGTAAGTTGCCTGCAGTACAAAACAAGAGAAGTGGTGTTCTTGTAACGTTATAGTCAAGAAATTCCAGATTGTCCCCTTTATGAAGTTTATCACTATCACTTAGTTTCAGAGAGATTAATACTTTTAGAATAACACCTTGTCTCTGGCTCTATTACAGATGTCGGAACGGCACACTGCCTCATCCAAAAAAGGAGACCAGGACCATTCTTAGTGACAAATTAACTGAGGACTTCCAGGGGTTTACTTAAAACATGTAAGCATTTGGAATAGAAGTGGTACTTAAAAATAGAGTAGAACTTCATGGATCTAAAATAGATGTTTGCAACAATTCCTTCACAATTTGTTTTACTGACTCTCAGAGGAATTTCTGAAGTTTACTTGATTTTATATTCCCTACTACTAATCATGAAAGGAGCTTCATCCGACTTGTCAACATAGCAGGTCCAGGTTATGTAGTTTATAAAAAGATCGTATGATTTTCATGCCAGAAGTGGTCTCCTCATATCAAAGTAAGTATTTTGAATGATGTCTGTTTCTACCCAATCTTTTTAAGAACACTAAAGAAAGCTCCCTAATTACGTAAGTGGGCACAGTACCAAATGTCAATGGAATCTTTTTCATTTACACCACCAGCCTCCGACCATGGCCTGCTAATTAGCAAATTGTTAATTTTAGCAATCATACTGAGTATTACAGGTTCAGAACAAGGTTTACATGAGATTGGACAAATTCATGAAATGGAAAGCCACTGAAATTCCTGATACAGGCCAGGATGTTGTTGGCCTTCTTGGCCACCTGGGCACACTGCTGGCTCTTATTCAGGCAGCTGTCAACCAACACCCCCAGGTCCTTTTCTGCCGGGCAGCTTTCCAGCCACTCTTCCCCAAGCCTGTAGTGCTGCATGAGGTTGTTATGACCTAAGTGCAGGACCCAGCACTGGCCGGTATCAGAAGTAGTGTGGCCAGCAGGACTAGGGGAGCTATCATCCCCATGTACTCGGCACTGGTAAGGCCCCACCTCGAATATTGTGTTCAGTTTTGGGCCTCTCATTACAAGAAATACATTGAGGTGCTGGAGCATGTCCAGAGGAGGGCAACAAAGCTGGTGAGAGGTCTGGAGAACAAGTCTTATGAGGAGCAGCTGAGGGAACTGGGGTTGTTTAGCCTGGAGAAAAGGAGGCTCAGGGGAGACCTTATCACCCTCTCCAACTACCTTCAGGTTGTAGCAAGGTGGGGGTCAGTTTCTTCTCCCAAGTAACAAGCAATAGCACAAGAGGAAATGGCCTCAAGTTGCTCCAGGGGAGGTTTAGATTGGATATTAGGAAAAATTTCTTCACCAAAAGCGTTTTCAAACATTGGAACAGGCTGCCCAGGGAAGTGGTGGAGTCACCATCCCTGGAGGTATTGAAAAGACGGTGTAGACTTGGTGCTTTGGGACATGGTTTAGTGGTGGACTTGGCAGTGTTAGGCTTATGGCTGGACTCGATGATCTTAAAGGTCTTTTCCAACCGAAATAATTCTACACCGGCCCATGTCCTAAATATTTCCTTAAGTTCTCAATGGAAAGCTTAGTTGGAAAATGTCTGCAGGGAACAAAAAATGGTTTTTGTAACACAGGTTCATGTTGCTTATTTCAAGAATGTGCAGTTGTGCTTTTAAAACCTTTTTCTGATAGTCCATAGAAGTTTATAGGAGCATTAACATTATTTTTTTCATTTCTTGCTAATTGCTAGACTTCAATTTTGTACAGAAGTTCTTGACATAATGATGCTACTGTTCAGAGTAAGGATTTATTTTCCAGAAAAAGTTGTATTTACTGAGGAAGAGGCACATTACCAAAACCTAGATAAAACAAAATATGAATTTAATTGTTGAGATCTATTTTTCTACAGTCAAAAGTATTATTATATTTTCAATTCTCACATTATTTCAGGAACAGTGCCAACATCATAAAATACAGGAAACAATAATGAGAAGCCCTCTTGCTTCTGTGGTAGCACCTTAAATTATTTTTGATGAATGAGGCAAGCTTCCAAAATTTCAGAAATCCAAGCCAATACTCAGACTGAATAAAATCAAGCTTGGCTCAGTGGCAGGCAGTTGCAGTCTGGGGAAAAGAGCCTTCAGTTTCTCTTTCCTTTCCAGGACACTTTTGCTTAATAGCACAAACCCACAGGACCCAGACTATTAGCTCACAAAGCCATATGCTTGTTAATAATCTGTGGGAACCATATGAGTATTTAACTAAGCGCTATTCTCCTTTAGCCTGCTTCCTAGTCCCAGATTTCTTCAGCTTTTCCTTCATGAATATATTTAAATCTAAGCAGCTTTCCCTTGTCTTTCTTGTCTGTACTTAGCAGTTTAGTAGGTTGAAGGACAGACAGCTGAATTTTTTTAAACTAATTTTTTCTTTGAAAAAGAGCCACCAATAAGTACATGTTCAGAAGGTGAGAATGAAACAAGCTTGTGTTGTTCATGTCAAACAAACAAGAACAAGAAAGGGCACATCCTCCATTTGTTCCTATCTTTGCCACAAGAAAGAGGAGCCAGCATTTTAGTGCCTCATTTACCTCTGAAAGATGGCAGTAAACTTTATTACTGTGACCTTTACTGTGTTCCTTAACTTGAATTGCTGGTCATTCCCTGTTCCTCCCGATTACAGTACTGGCAATCAGCACAAGGGCATGTGAGCCAAAGAAATCTGAAACAGCCACTCAAAATACAGAATTTTTGAAACTTTATGTTTACAGTTTTTTAAAACTTCATAGCTTTCCACTGGCTTTGTTAGACAGTAGCTTTCTTCTACATCATTTTTCAAGCAAATCACCAGCAAGAACAGTATCTAAGCTATTTTGCTGTACCACTGCCCAGCAACACCTGCATGAGCTGACATTCTGCTCAACAGGAGCACCGGTTTCCAGTGCAGATCAACCACATCAGTGAAACAGCAAAGGAGACATGTTTTTGCTACATGTGCTAGGAACATAAATTATACGATTTACCTCAGTCCTTATTGTTCCTCTACCATTGTGACCTTGGTGCAATCATTAGCTAATGAATTACAAGTCCTTGCATTCACTTTGTTTTCTACCTTACTATCTGGTGACATTCAAATAAATTATATTTTCTGTTGTTAGAATTCATCTTGCAAAGATAATATACTGCCTTTGTCCTTTATTTTTCCCCACATTGGTTAACTTTTAACATATTTGGAAACAGAGCTTATTTGCTCAGCCCTACATACCTCTAAAATTATAATTGAAAAAAAATCTGAAAACAAAACAAAACAAACCCTATGGTTTTGTCTACAAATAAGCATATACAGACTGATCTACAGTGATCTCTGCATGAAATAAGAAGCTGATACTAAGTTTCTCAGAAGTGCATCAGGACCAATGATTCCTAAGTCAACAGAAGATGGGAAATATATACAGCTTTTGAAAATGTATAAGCTGGTTTAGTTCTAAACACCCAGCTACAGTTTCACTTATGCACCAATCTATGGATCTGATCACAGGGTAGAAATAGATCAATTTTAAAGAGCTTAGGGAAAATCATAAAAAAAAATTCTTCAAATTATTAGGAAGATCAGTTTGTGAAGAAGGAAAGTGTCAGAACAGTATATGCTTAACTTTTCTTGGGTAAACAGAAAACCCATTTGTAACATTAGCAAGGTTTAAACATAAATAATGTTACTTTGAATGATATACTGAGTTACAGCAGGCAGTGGCAAATAACAGTCCTACTCCTCCAGAACTCTCTAGATGTGCGCTCCACATGCCTACATTTTCTTCCCTGTATCATCCTCGGTGTTTGGACACACCTATGGGCTATATCCTAAGATGTCAGCAACATGTAGGTAACTAAGCTGCCATATCAAATTTGAATATTTGCATTTCTCAGCACTGCCAGGAGCAAAATGAAAGGTTCCTGATTAGAGTAATACAGTGAAACTACACCAAGGGAAGACTGAGGGGACATTAACAGATGTACAAGCAAGAAGGCATGATCTGCCTCAGAAAAGGGCATGTTCCATCAGTATCAGCAAAATGGCACGTAACCAGATGACTCATTTACATTTCCAAAATACTAAGCACTCTAGCAGGAACAACCATGTAAATGACTTCCTGCTGTTACGGCTGTGAAGGAAATGCATGCTTTCCATGTTATCGTCAGACTTTGGGACAGAAGCTTTTATTAAGCCAATAGAAGGTTGAAGATATATACCAATTTTAAATGTATCCCAGAAATTAGGAATGGCTGAGAACACAGAAATTAAATTCAGGGCTTTCCAAAAGCTTCTCTATAGCTCTATAGTTCCCTTGTACAAATTTAGTGCACATAGAACAGTATTCAAGACCTATCACTTTGTTGTATCTTCATCCCTTCGCAAATAAGGAATAGATTTCAATTCTTGAAAATGGTAAGAAACAGTGCTTCTTTTGGAAAACTAGCTGTGGTCAACTACAATTAGCACTTAAAAGAAAAATCAAGTTTGTGTCATCAGTAAAGTATGTATTATAAAACCTTATCTGCTCCCACAGACTGAATTCAATAATAATTGTATTTGATTCTCATCCAAATCTACAAGATTTGTCCAGAGGTATTTAAAAGAAGTGTAATTATAACTTTAGGATTAACTATAAATTGTAAGGAGAAGAGGGAAGGAGAATTCATGTTACCATGAAATAAAATGGAAGTGTTATACCAAGAAAATAAATGAGTCTGAAATAATGCAGACAGAAAAAGCACATATGCTTTTTCCATTTTTCTCTGGTAATTGGTTGGGAACTTTCTTAATTTCACTCGTGCCAATTATTCTAAAATTTCTGGTGCCATTAGTGGCCATGAGCAGGGAGCTGATGGGTCCAGACTGTCAACAGCTCACAGCAGCAAATTTCTAGAAAATAATTTTCAATTCCTAATTTGAGTCTGGCTGTTACTTAGTTTGATAAAGAAATCTTTCCACCTATCTTGTTCTTATTTCATCCTCTGAGGAGCTAGGCATATGTGAGTCTTTCTGGGTGCTGTATTTTCTTTAATAAGGAATAAGTCTCTATGGGGGAAAGAAACAACATGAATTAGACAGGGACAAGGATAGGCAGAAATCCAAAGCTACTAGAAATTTGAAATTCAGAATAGAAATCTCTCCGTCTAGATATCTATATATCAAAAGTGCATGTTGTATAATTTGAAACTCAGATCATCATTAGATCTGTATTATACAATGAAGCATATACTTATTCTTTTATAAACCACAGGGTATTGGATCTTTTGCTCACAGATCACCAGAACTGAAAGATGTCTGCTTCAATTATTCCTCTGAGATTTTCTGCAGATATTTCATAACCCATAAATGTCACTTATCGAAGTGCAATTACATCACCTCTTTGCCAACATCAGCATTTGTACTTATCAGTATTCCATCTTCTGTCCTGCTCCAATCCTTCCCCATCCCCCTCCCCACTTTCTCGCTCTCTTATTCCTTATTAATGCACAAGACAGCAATAGTCAACACACAAAAAACATTATGATATACTGTCACTTGGATAAATATTTTGCAAAGAGCTTTCCAGCTAAGCAACTGAAGTGGGTAAGTACCATTTTCACAAGACAATAGGTTCCCAGGTGTCCATCTCATCCCTTTGCAGAATATTACTGCCCACACACCAGAGCATAGCAGGGTACATACATGCAACCCTGCCCCCCAGGTTCCCTGCACAGCATATTAATACCAACTTAGCATCAACTGAAATGCTAAATTCTGAATGCGAGTGGCAGAAGCGCTGGCACACTGCTCACTCTTCTGGGTCAGGAACTTCTGGCAAGGACTGGAATGCAGAAGGGCAACAGCAGAACTCCTGACTGCTCCCACTAAATCACTCAAGTCCATCTGTCAAAATCCCCAAATTACCTGGTACATCTCCAAAATACTAGTCCAGTTTTGGAAGCAGAAGAGCCAACCACCATGACACCCAAAGGAAGCTTCTTCTTAGGGCAGTTAGCTCAAATGCTGACACCATGACTGCTACCAGCACAAAAGACAGCTTTGAGCTAACTCTGGTACCTTCACAGGACAGTGCATGAAAAGCCTGAATGACACTGTCGACCAAGACTTCAGTTCCTCACTGCCTACCTGAAAAACACAGCAAATTCCTAAAATCACTGCATGTTTTTGAGAAAAGAAAATAGCCCTAGTGTACTAGCAAACACAACTTTCAGCAGTCATCATTTCTTAATGGTGAAGTGTCCTCATGTGCATTGTGGAGGCAGGGGGAAGGGAGAATGAAGAGGAACAGATCTATAAAAATTGTTACCCTCTTTTGCCTGTCTCTCCACCAGTTTTAGACTGCCCTCACTGTCCTCTCCTCACACACCCTTTGGGACAGGCAACACTGACTACACTACTTGAGAAACAAGTCATGTAGAGACCACACATCTGCAGGCTGGTAGATGTAATGTGAAAGGGGAGAAATCTTCCCTTTCCGTAGGACAGGGAAAGATAATAAGAATTTCAAGAGACAGGCTCATTCTAAAACGACTGCTCTGTCTGTATAAATGCCTTTGAACTTCTGCAGAGTAGAAAAAAAGATATTTCAAACAAGAGGAATCTGCTTAGCTTTCAGTATAGGTAGTTCCTTTATATTGCAGGAGAATATGCTGATCTAAACAATCTTTTAAGGATTTTTAGATTTTGTCACAGATACAGTAGGTATAGACAAACTACACCATTAAGATATTTTTATTTTGCAATAAAAATCTGAGTATTTAATAAGAATTAGAACATATTCTATAGCTGATTGACTATATAAAATCTTGTCAATATTACTCTATTACAATGTTAGTGTATCTCTGATGCAGAGATACTTAGAATATCCAAAAGCAACACTGAAACATGTCAATAACAAAAGCTTTTATAATAGACTCAGTTCCCAAGAGTTTACAAAATAGGCGTTTGTACAAAAGTTCCACTATTCAGGTCTGCCTCCTTAGCAGTCTCATAAAAAAATGCAGTTAAGCTATTCATACTTAAATGTGCTCCAACGCCCAGAAAAGGCAGAAAAGATCACAGAATCATAGAATGGTTTGGGTTGGAAGGGACCTTTAAAGGTGATCTAGTCCAACCCTCCTGCAGTGAGGGTTCAACATCTTCAACTGGATCAGGTTGCTCAGAGCCCCGTCCAACCTGACCTGGTTCATCCTCATTGTAAAACATTTCTTCCTTATATCTAGTCTGAATCCACCCTCTTTTAGTTTAAAACCAATATCCCTTATCTTATCGCTAGAGGCCCTACTAAAAAGTCTGTCACCATCTATCTTATAAGCACCCTTTAAGCACTGAAAGGCTGCAATAAGGTGGGGAACACTAACTGAATATTGGAGATGCTGATGCTCTGTCAGTATGAGAAAAGCCATTTTCAAGACAGGTGAAGTACAAGAGGACACTCAGACCAGTTGCTGTACATTTACAATCTATAATCTCACTCATACACGCATAATACTTACAGATATTTATTTCTCCTCCACAGTACTAACCAATTTTATTGAATGGAGACAGATCATCTACAGAGTACCTAAAAAACAAATGCAGCTAAAAAAACCCTGTGATCTTATGCTGCAGTTATAACATGTTAGATCTTAGTTTATTCCTCAATAAAGCCATAGAAGTATTAACACTTTACTTTTGAAAAACTTTTAATCAAATGTCTAGCTTTCATTAGCACAAAGCTAGCATTTGCTAACATCTTAGAAAAGATAAACTACTCTGAAAGACTTGATTGAGCAAAGTACTCAAATGTGAAATCCCAATTCACTGATACCACAGCAAACTATACAAACAAATACACATTTATTTCCACCAATCCCTAAATATAACTAAAAGCAGAAGATACACATCTAAATGCCTAAAAGCCCCTTTGAAATTCTGAAAACAATAATATGAACACTTCTGCAGCCATTTTTACATGTAGTCAAGTGAAAATGTATCGCAGATGCTGCGATTTTAATAGGGTATCGCTGTACACATTTAACCTCCTTCTCTGTAGTCTCAATGTCCATTCCTAAAAGGAGAGATTTACTGGAGAATTAATTATTAAAATGTTTCTGTTTCAGTCTTGTGGATTAAAAATTTATTTGGTAGGACAGCAATAGCAGAATGGATTTGAAGTGCGTTTTACTTTAAGCAATATTTTTCTCCATACATCCATCCACGTGCATGCACACAGAACACTGATGTTTTATAAAGGCCCAGTCATCTACTGAGCTTGCTGTAGCTGCAGATGTCACTCAGAAAACCATGTATAATCATAGCTTTATACCTGATAACCAAACCAGTATCATCAGGAACTTCCTCCTACAACAGCTTTGATAGAAAGCATCATCAATGTAAAAGATTAGAAGCCAATTTAGTCTTTCCTTCTCCTTCTGATATTTGTTCACCTAATAATAGGCTATCTAGAAAGTACTGTTTCCTGGATGAAGCTCAGCAGATAAGCAAAGCTATGAGAGCTCTAAAATGCTAGAAAAGGAGAATTACTAATACACAAGTTCTGTCCCTATTATACACTGTTGGCTTTTTTTCATTTAAGAGCTTAAGCCCAGAACTTACCAATTGTTGCTTTGAGTAGATCCCAAATGTCTGAAATGTCAAAGTATGTACTGTTATTCAAGGGTGCTATAAAAATTCAAGGCAGAGTTTAAATGCTAATAAAACAAAGTAAATCATCCTTTAACACAGCAATTCCCAAATCACACAGAAGCGTATGAAGAGGTTTAAAGATGAACCACCTATCTACTCTTGCTAACTATCTACTATTCTATCTACTTTTGCTAACTAGCTCTGACTGGTAGTTAGGTGTAAGGTAAATTTATCAGCAGTGAGGCCACCAGAAATGTCCTGAAGTACACAGAATAGGATGCCATTAAAAGGCAGCAATCCAGCAGCGTTTTCTAAGAATTAGGCCTCTAAAGGGCATCTCAGAAATGATGCTCAAGATGTTTCGTACCCAAAAATCTCCAATCTCCCAATAATCGTTGCCCACTACAGCACAACCCACAGGCCCAGGACAAAGGAAATAGCCGTAATTCCTACCTTCCCAGGACTCAGTAGCCTTGTTAGCGGTCTAAGCACGTACTTCGGAAATACTACCCTTCTTGACCCTCTTCTTTCATAGATAGAATTTGCTCATGGGCAATCATGGGAAACAATCTGGCTTCTTAAGCCTTGTGTCAAGGAACACCAAGGACATAAGCAGAAAACTGCTCTGTCATGATGCTCCTGTTCTGTGAGTAAACAAAGAATGAAGATTCTGAGGTTTTCTGATCTGGCATACTTCTATGGCTTTGTACTCTCTGCGAGGATTTTAATTAGAGAAACCAATATCATCTCACCCTTTGTCTACATTATCATTAACCTGCTTTCTTTACAAATTATCTCTAAAGGCACTGAAGCAGAATTTTTTTTTTAATTATGCTATTAATTTCCTTCTCATGGATCTTTTACCTTTCTTGCACAGATTACTTCCTACATTACTTTTAGTCTCATTGCTCCTGAGAGATGATACATTAGGTGAATTACTTTTAATAATGCTTGGGTGTGGAATTTCTTCTAAGGCTTCTGCAGCGCTCACAATCCCTACCACGAGAGAAAAAGTTGGCACATCTAGATCTGGAATGATGTTCAAAAGGGTGCTATCAACTTAAAATTCATGCTGAGCCACATCCAGGAAGTAAGTGTTTCTCTCTTCTTAAAGCATACAAAAAACAGAAGTAGAAAAAGAATGACCACGGAAGAAATCAGAGGCGGAGTACCAAGGAGGCAGCATGCAAGGTTAAATGACAAGTTGAATGGAGATGAGCTGAGAATAGATGATGAGAATAAGAAAATGGAACATAATGCAGCAGGATTGTGGAGGATTGGGAAGAAATCAGAATGTGCAAACACAAGACAATGCTAAAGAATATTTCCTCACATTGCTGATTGGTTGCAAGTAGTGATTTTTTGATTGACTGATACTCCATAAGTAGGATGGAGTTAGGGGCGTTCCTCACTTGTCCTTCAGAAATCACGTATACTATACAGTGGAATGATCCCATCAGACTCTGCAACCCTCCCCACACCATGTCAGGTTTCAGTTCTCGGAATCTACTTCTCTCTCTTATAGTTCCCAAAACTATGTTGAGTGCCCCACAATAAGAAAATGCTCTGGCAAATCACAGCATGGCAATTTAGACAAATGTGCCTGACACCAAGCAGTACTGTTTTTACTGTGATGATCATGTGGAGGCACAAACTGAACAAGTGCTAACAGTCACGCAAGATGGATCTGACATAAGAAAAGCTACAAACTCTGCAAGCAAATATTTGTTTGTTCTGCTGCATGGAATGGATCAAAATACAGAGTAACAGTATTTTAATCAAAATGGATTTTGGATTTTTTAACAGTATTTTAATCAAAATGCACATCTGTGTCCCGTGGTCTGGGACTACATGCATATACATTCACATACCAGAGGAATAAAGCTCTATATGCTAATCTAGAAGAGCAAAGCTTGTCCTGTGGAGTGTTCTCAATACCATGTTACATAGATTAGTGCTGTTACCACAGTGTTGAAAAGCTACAGGATTTTTTCTTAATTTGTCCCAAAGAATATTACTATGCATATTTGATCAAAGCTATTTCAAAACTCAGTCTCGGTTTCTTCCACTTCAGGTTTTTGGAAGAAAACATGTAAACTTACAGCATTCAAAGTCCTAAAGTAATTAAGTTATAATATGAAAAACAGAAAAGAAGTATCTATATAATTGGAATGAAGGAACTTTTCAAATAGTTAAATTCATCTTAAGAATACACTTTAGTTCACATTTGCATAATCTGAAATAAATACCTTCTAGAAATTCTAGGCTATTGCGTGCATTTACAGTATCGAGTAGTGAGGTGCAAAGAAGGAGGCATAGGGGGTTGATGTGCATTATGGTTTCAGGACCACATGTCCACACTGTATCTTTACCCACACTGAAGTTCATGCCACTGGCAAATCGTAAGCACACACTGTCCATGCCCAGAGAGAGCTCACTGCTGGAGCGCCTTTGTTTACCCCACAGGAAGAGTAGCCTGAATGGCACCCCACTACATGACTTCGGTCTTGGTTCCAGCAGAAAGGAAGACACAATGCAGTGCATACAGCAAGTCTTGTACAGGCACAATGCAAATTCACACCCAAAAGAACCCCTCGAGCTCACATCACTCACCCCTAGTGACCTGCAGTTCTTATCCCAGTGCTCACCATCATAGACAATGCCATCAAAGACAGAGGCTGTGCCATTCTGACAGCATGCTCAGCACAACTTCCAGTCTGATTTCTGTGAGGAGAGGTGGCACCTGTCAATTTCAGTGACAAGACATCCAAAATTTTAAGCATTCCTCTGACACCAATCCCTTCTATGAGGTTCAACAAATAACTGCTTCGGCTTTCTCCTGGTAAAAAGTGAGGAATTATCTCACAAGAAGGACTATGAGCCAGTAAGAAGTACATGCCAGAGAAATTATGTTACTTGACTGATGTTGAGAAAATCCTCTTCTGAGTAGTTTTATAATACTTCACACATTTAGAAGTCTCTCCATATGCAGAAGGACCCAGGGGCATCTCTGCTTGTAGTATTTTCTTGTAGTGGAAAAAACATATGTACAGCAACCATGAAGGAGTTAAAACGAGATAAACTGTAGGGTTACATCAGAAGTTGTAACGAATTAGGACACAAAGACATACAAGCCAGTGAGGGTTAGAAGCTTCTGAGGGTCATGCAAGTCTCAGAGTTCAGCAAAGCACTGTCAAGTCCAAGCCTGACTGTCACATATTCTGAAGATTACCTAGGAAAAATATTTGGCTGGTTTCCTGAGTCTCTACTTTTCACTGCGTATTACAAGATACTAAATGCATATCCAACTTAGATCTGCTACTTTCTTTATTTTCCCTCTGGGACTATTAAGGATGTGCCAGTGACTACAAAATGTTGCTTAAAAGACAAAGTAAATTCCTGGTCAAATATTAAGCTTCATTCATCTTCTTCCTGTGGTCCTTAAGCAAAAGAGAGTTCTAGAAAAATCTTTTGGGAGGCATAATAAAGACCATGCAAGCAATAACAGAGTTGATAAATCATTTATGAAAAAAGTAAAGGGAGAAGAACATTCCCAAATGTCAATGCAAGAAGCATTTCCACTAACATATAAAGCATAATAAATATACTCCATTTAAAACAGGCAGCTAGATAACTGCCATACCCAAGCATGCACTACAGTGGGAAGATGTGAACTACGACTGGCAGAAAGCAGACAACCCAGTAGTCATTCAGCTAGTTTCCTTAAGGGGTAAATATCTCAGTGAGAAAATAGGAGTCTACCTATCAATATGATAAAACTCAGTGGAAGATCCTTAGGGCGGTGAGGAGGGCGCACAGTAAGCTTGCTACCCTGGACTTCAGGAGAGCAGACTTTGGCCTCTGCAGGGATCTGTTTGGCAGAGTGCCATAGGATAAAGCCGTGAAGGGAAGAGGGGCCCAAGAAAGCTGGCTAATATTCAAGGATCACCTTCTCCAAGCTCAGGAGCAATGCATTCCAACAGAGGAAGTCAGGCAAAACCACCAGGACACCTGG
Organism: Anarhynchus alexandrinus; assembly: GCA_008711295.1. Lineage (NCBI taxonomy): Eukaryota > Metazoa > Chordata > Aves > Charadriiformes > Charadriidae > Anarhynchus > Anarhynchus alexandrinus. The sequence goes on from VUYV01000053.1 coordinate 3,543,504, forward strand.
ATGGATGAACAAGAAGCTCCTGGACCACCTCAAACAGAAAACGGAACCCTACAATGGGTGGAAGCAAGGACAGTAGCCTGAGAAGAATACAGAGAAATTATCCGAGCAGCCAGGGATCAGGTTAGGCAAGTTAAAGCCCAGATAGTTTTAATCTGGCCAGGGACATCAAGGGCAATAAGAAAAGGTCCCATAGGTATGCTGGTGATAAAAGGAAAACTAGAGAAAATGTGGGCCCTCTCCAGAAGGAAACGGGAGACGTGGTCGCTCGGGATATGGACAAGGCTAAGGTACTCAACAACTTTTTTTGCCTCAGTCTTCACTGGCAAGGGCTCTAGCCACACCACCCAAGTTGCAGAAGGCAAAGGCAGGGACTGGGAGAATAAGGACCGCTCACTGTAGGAGAAGACCAGGTTTGAGACCAGCTGAGGAACCTGAAGGTGCATAAGTCTATGGGACCTGATGAGATTCATCCACGGGTCCCGAGGGAACTGGCAGATGAAGTCGCTAAGCCACTATCCATCATATTTGAGAAGTCGTGGCAGTCCGGTGAAGTTCCCACTGACTAGAAAAGGGGAAACATAGCCCTCATTTTTAAAAAGAGAAAAAAGGAAGACCTGGGGAACTACAGGCCAGTCAGTCTCACCTCTGTGCCAGGCAAGATCATGGAGCAGATCCTCATGCAGGCACATAGAAAATAAGGAGGTGATTGGTGACAGCCAACATGGCTTCATGAAGAGTAAATCGTGCCTGACAAATGTGGTGGCTTTCTATGATGGCATTACAGCATTGGTGGATAAGGGAAGAGCAACTGATGTCATCTACCTGGACTTGTGCAAAGCATTTGACACTGTCCCACACGACATCCTGGTCTCTAAATTGGAGAGACATGGATTTGATGGATGGACCACTTGGTGGATAAGGAATTGGCTGGATGGTCGCACTCAAAGACTTGTGGTCAACAGCTCGATGTCTAAGTGGAGACCAGTTACAAGTGGTATTCCATAGGGGTTGGTACTGGGACTGGTGCTGTTCAACATCTTCATTGGTGACATGGACAGTGGGATTGATTGCACCCTCAGCAAGTTTGCTGATGACACCAAGCTGTGTGGTGTGGTCAACACGCTGGAGGGGAGGGATGCCATCCAGAGGGACCTGGACAGGCTGGAGAGGTGGGCCCATGCCAACCTCATGAATTTCAACAAGGTCAAGTGCCAGGTCCTGCATGTAGGTTGGGGCAATCCCAAGCACAAATACAGGCTGGGCAGGGAATGGCTGGAGAGCAGCCCTGAGGAGAAGGACCTGGGGGTGCTGGTTGATGAGAAGCTCAACATGAGCCAGCAATGTGCGCCCACAGCCCAGAAGGCCAACTGCATCCTGGGCTGCATCAAAAGAAGCATGGTCAGCAGGTCAAGGGAGGTGATTCTCCCCTTCTACTCTGCTCTGGTGAGACCCCACCTGGAGTACTGCATCCAGCTCTGGTGCCCTCATAAGGGCATGGACATGGACCTATTGGAGTGGGTCCAGAAGAGGGCCACAAAGATGATCACAGGGCTGGAGCACCTCTCCTATGAGGACAGACTGAGAGAGTTGGGGTTCTTCAGCCTGAAGAAGAGAATGCTCCAGGGAGACCTTAGAGCAGCCTTCCAGAACTTAAAGGGGGCCCTACAGGAAAGGTGGAGAGGGTCTCTTTATCAGGGAGTGTAGTGATAGGACAAGGGGTATTGGTTTTAAACTGAAAGTGGGTAGATTTACATTAGAGATAAGGAAGAAATTTTTCACTGTAAGGGTGGTGAGACACTGGAACAGGCTGCCCAGAGCAATTGTGGATGTCCCATCCTTGGAAATGTTCAAGGCCAGGCCATATGGGAGCTCTGAGCAACTCGGTCCAGTGGGAGGTGTCCCTGCCTATGGCAGGGGGTCTGGAACTAGATGATCTTTAAGGTCCCTTCCAACTCTAACCATTCTATGATTCTATGAATTCAAGCTTCTTGAGAAACAGCCTCAAAACTTATTGACAAAGACTGTTGTGCTTTATTAAATAACAAACCATGCATTTGTCTTCTTTTATCAAATGAGTAGACGAATGTTCATCTACTAATACTGTCCACCCATAGCAATCAATAGGCATGGATTGTTATTTTTATTTGTAGAATTTCCTTTATTAAGAAAGCATTTTTTCCCCAGGGAGTAAACAGTCCAATGATGGCATCACAGGAATCTCATTCTTATGAAGCTCAGGTCTTGAAGTCTCAAATGCTATGCTTCAGCACATTCACACCAATTTCAACAATCTTGCTATTTCATTCCTATAAAGGATCCAGCCCATGATGTTAGAGGTCAGGTTAACTCCAGATCAAAGAAATGGCCTTTAAAAAGTTTTGGCTCCTCTCAAATACAAAAAGAAGCTTTTGGGGTTAAAAAGTTACCACAGAAACTGATGTGTGGTTACGATCTTTGAAACTTATGCTCAGTGGATATTCAGAAGTAAATTATTTGCAGTCTCAGCGCCAATTCCTGTCACAACTAATGAAAGACTTCTTATTAATAACATTGACCATACATAGTAAAAGTTACATAAATGGAACCCTTCCTGCCTTTACATATGTACCACATGGTGATTTTTACAGAACAAATTCTTTGTTGGGTACATTTAGGTTTGCATGTTTAAGAATTATTAAAATTCACTGAACTTTACACAATTAGTCATGACATTGTATAATTATTTGCCCTTTGTCTTACCCACTGTCAGCCATTCTAATTTTGCACACATTAAAACAGTCAAATAAACTGCAAGTGTATACATAAACTTAAAGCAATTAAAGGGATTTTGTTTGACTTTCAATACTTCATGAGTAAAACAAGTTAACTCACCTAGGAAAACTACAGGAATCGGAGGACCATCTAGAATTGGGATTAGCACTTTGCTGATGTGTTCGAATTCTGAGGTTTGTTAGTAACAAGCCCAATCCAAGGTCAGCTTAAACCAATGAAGAGAATGCCTTCTCCCTTTGGAAGCATTTTGGATCTGGCTCTATATTCTCTGTGAAGAAAGAACAAGCCTGTTTCTTACTTTAAAAAAAGAAAACACTGTCTCTAATCAGAACAAAACAGAGCAGTCCTCTACATTTATCAGTGAGAATTAACTTGACAGGAAGACATTAACGATTTTATTAATGAAGTAATAAAACAAAACTACTGTGATAGAAAGATGTAACCAGTAGTAGAACTAGAAAATCCTTCTACAGTTTTTTCCTGTAACGTGTGTATCTGCACTGTACAAGCATAAGGTCTGTCAACCGTTTGAATTATTCAAAATTGATTGAGACTTCTTTCGGAAGGAACCTCCCAGAAACCTAATAGAGAACCAGGGACAAGATCACACAAACAGACTTGACCTCTTTCCTGCTTACAATTCATAGTTTAGCTACGACAAATAGCAAACCAGACTTAAATAATATTCTTCTTAAGAGGATTAAACAAGTCAGTAAGTATAATTAGTAAAGCTATAATTACCAATGCAATGTTCTCATTACAGCAATAAAGAGAGAGTGCCTGTAGAATAAACTCTAGTTTCCTTCCTTCCAGGATAACCAACCACTGAAAGAAATGAGAAAACCATGAATAATTCAGGCTTTTACTTGCTTTATGTAAAAAAGGGCCCTGCATGTAAATTTCAGATGACTCCCACATTCACTGAAAAATCAACTCATTTACTTTCAGAATAGTAAATGGAGAAAATAATTTCCTTTTAGACTACTGCACCGTATGCCTATTTTGCATCCTGTTGAACACTCAGTGAAGGATTAACTGACATAAATATCTCAGTCCCTTACCCTGAAGGTGTGAATAGCACGGTTAAGAGCCGCCTTCATCTCTGATTTTGCTTTTTTATTAAGTAAGCAAACTTGCATAGACAAGATTGTAAAAAATTAGACAGCAGAACATATTAAACAATAAACCAGGATAATTAGATCACATTTGAATACCACTTTTTATAACTCCAGTGAGAGGAAAGGAATAGAGTGACAAGGTCTCTGATGCTTTTGTCCCTGAATTTAATTCTATTGAGTCATTTACTCGCTTTTAAACAGCTACCAAAAAGTAAAATGGAAGAGCATCCCACACAGTGCATGATTACCGTAGTTTTAAATTTGTCCTGAAATAGACTTTTACAGCATACACCAAGGAAAGCAGCAGAGAAGTTGCTGCCACATCCTGGTGTCCTTTTACAGCAATCACTAAACTGGACCAGGTGTGAGAGTGATCTATTCTACACCCTGTCTCTGACAGCAGGTCTGGCCAGGTACATCAGAGGCAAGTACAGAAGCATGCCCAGTCATGATACAGTATTTTTGCTGATGAATTCTTCAGTCCATATCAAAACAGAATTTTAAATTAAAACAGTCATCCTGTGATGCGTCTTAACTACTGAACCGCTATGCCAAAGGTGGATGCAATTGTCAATATGAGAGGCTGCAAAACATTAAATGCCACCAGTGCAGTCCCAAGGAGTTAAACCCGATCCGACCACAGAAAGCCTTTCAGGTTTTCTTCAGTATTAAGGCTTCATTCTCTTCATCACAATGGAGATTTGTCTTCTCCATCTCTACAACTCAAGGTGATCCCAGCCACACCCAACAGCTCTTACTTCCATCCCTAAAAACTGTCATGCTTCCAAATGGATGAGTCTTGTCATCTCTGATAATTCTAAGTGTGTTCAGAAGTATGATCTTGTTTGCAGTCTGAATTGGTCTTAAAAAGTCTGAAACCTAAACTTTTCTTGAATGAAGATTACTTTCATGAATGAAGATTAAGGGCGCTCATCCCCTTAATCTCCCCCTATGCAAAGCTGTTGCAGGTAGGAAGGAATGACAGAGGATTCCAAGCACCTCTGTGGCAGCTTCTTCAGGCAGGAAAAGGCAGGCAGTACAAAACCCACTTCACAGTCAGTATTTTACCTGCATCACAAGACCACTTAGAAATTCCACCATCCAGGTAACAAAGAAATGGTGGCTGCCTCGGCTTCCAGTTGTAAACTGTCTGCAGCTGCTCCCTTGTGTATCATCTGCTACGCAGTGTCAAATGCTAATAGCATCCAGCACCTGAGCTATGGGTAAAATAGGACAACTGAAAATTATAGGTGCATTAACAGAGAGAAAGAGTTCTACATGCCCCAAAATACAGAAAAAAGACCACTTGGGCTGAAAAATAGAAAAAAAAGATATACAAATTCCATGATCTTGTTTCTGTCACCTGTCCTTGTACATGCTTAAAAGAAGAAAAGAAAGTAATGTAGAGGCACACACAGATATATTTTGCTATAAACACATCAGGCAGTCTCCAGAGCATAAATGGACTGGTACTCCATTTCACCCATAGAGCTAAACAAAAAGGCCAGCTGCTTATGGATTTGACTCACCGAACTCCAAAAGCTGCAGCGAATCATATGTTCCCGACACTCACTGTGGGGTTGTCATAGTAATGATTTCTCCCTGTCATTTTTCACATTACCACATGACTCCATGGGATGGACTGTGCTTAGGTCAGCACGGGTAAGTATATACATATAGTAGGCAAGGCAATGGCATTGCAACTTTTGCTTTTCCCCTCACTCCATGAGAAAGCATGCCTCCATTCAAATGGCAGCCTGTTAGAACAGCATGAGAGTTCCTAAAAGAAGTGAGGCAGTTACTATAGGCACATCAGCTGGCCCAACACAAACAAGAAAACCCAATTTACAGGGCCGCAATCAATTCATACAGCCCCAAGAAAGGTAAAATACCTAATTTATGCTCAGGTATATTCTTACATACTCCAAAGTAAATGTGACTTGCTACTTGCCTTTAGGCATAAGCACATGGTTCTCTCCAGTCTTTTGTAGGAGGCTTTTCAACTTCCCAAACTGCTGAGGATGGTGGTAGCTGACACAGTTGCACCTTCACTGTGGTTCAGGGCCTTGCATTAGTCGACTTGTTAACTGAAAGGAAAACAGTGATACAGGGTCACGATACTTTCTAGCATCATGTTTTTAATTACCCTGTACAGAAAGCCTTAGAAGCAGCACGCGGACAATTCCCTGCAGAAGCCGCAGTTATGTCGTTAGCCCGTTCAGCACTTTAATATGCTGACATTGTCACACTTGTCTTAGCCCCTAACTTTCTCATCATGGAATCGCCCAGACCAAAGTTACTCATCTTAAAGTACGTGCTCTGGGCATAACTGTTCTTCAGAAAAAAGGAACTTCAGGTAGGTTTGCGTGGAGCCAGTTTTTGACCAAAGGAAAGCACTTAACCAACACAAATTCTCTCAGTGATCAGCAGCACACAATTATTCTGTGGGTTCCCACATGTGAAGCTGTCTGGCTTTAACACTAAAGTAAGTTCCACAGTGAGGGCTTGCTGTTCACAATTTTTTTTTAGACTGAGCATTTACTATGGAACTCGCCCACAAAAAATGTCTCGTCTGTCTATCATCTATTTAAAATAAATAATTAAAGTATTAATTTTTCTCTCACTAATTCTGCTTGCTTTTAACTGATACAGTTGTGAAACTCCTGTGTCAGAAAAGAAAACATCAGGGCAAAGTTACAGAAACATAAGGAAAATGGGTTTAATAACTGAAAGACAGAATCATATACTTCAGGAAAAGAAAGGGCCTTCTGGGTCATAGAGCTTATATCCCCAGACAACAGGATGGTTGCTGCATGATTCTAATGTGTTTTCATTGATCTCCATTTTTTTTTAATACTCCAGAGAGACAGCATCTCCTCAAACCACCCATGATAAATTCTTCTTTGTCCACTTAATTTACTGCAGAGCTGGAAACCATTTCTTAGTGTCTGCAAACTTACCTTTCATTTACTACATTATCTTTAAAATAATTTAAATAAAGTTCCTTTATTTTCTGATTGTAAAGTATATTCTGACTTCCATACTACAGTGGAAGCTGCACCGAATAGCTTCCACATTTCTCACATGAGAGTATTTGTGATGTGGAGTTCATGAACCATACTGCAGTTCGATACAATAAATGGTATTTTGGCACATTCTTTTCAGAAGGATGAGCAATCACAGACTTACTTATTCAAGCATATTGCTGAATAAATTCACCCCAAAGTTACTTATTTAATTTTACATAACCATTTTTAAAGTATTAGTTTGGAGTTTTCCTGTCATCCTCATTAGAAAATGTTTCTCCAAATAACAAACTTTGCAGACAAGCAAGATTTAAGAGTCTAAAGGCAGTATCCAAAGCCAGACATTTTCAGCTGTTCTGAAAGATTTAGAAGCTGCACACTGGCAGTTTATTTCACAAGTCATCATTGGTTCATAAACTGAAAACTACAGTTTCATAGTCACCTACAGTCAGCAATTAATCCAGTATAACGATAAGACTATTACTCATAATGGTACAAGAAGTGGTAAAAATAGAAAAGGTGTCATTAGCAGGTTCAAGTCATCTATTCAGACACCAGAACACATCTCAAACTTTCTACCCTTAAGCAACCATGTTTGAAATTTAGAGACTCTGTGTAACTTTTAGATGCCTATATATTGAATTCTTGTTGCATGAAGAAAATAAATCAGGTTTTACAATCCGTCAGAATTTCAAATCAACCGTTGTTAATAAAACAAAAAGGACAGAAATTGGTAATATGAAGGAGGTTTAGAATAAAAAGGAAAGAAAAAGCATAAGAAAAGCAAACACCACTGAATTATTCCAACTTACAAACACTCAGACTATGAGTTGCTCATATTAGACTAAGCTTTCCTAACTTGTAGTATAAAAATCTTCACCTCTAGCTTTTAAATTAGGAGATACTATCCTCAGGCTTTTGAGAAAAGTTTCCTGCCATTCTAGTAGCATAGCGTTACAAGAATCTTCCAATATTACTAATGTTTTGTGGATCCATATCTCCAATATTATACATCATAATATAGACAGCAAATATAGACAGACTTTATTCAGTCTTCAGGAATAGAAAGAAAACACACACACACACACATAGTTTTTACCACTTTGTTGCTTGAAAAAAATACATCTGTTGCCTCTAAGAAAATTTGCTTAGAGAAGATTAAAGTATCAAGCTGCTTCTTAAGCCAGACTTGAGAGAGGAGATGGAGCATCTGCCGCTCTTTCCAGGGCAGATGAGTGCTGCGGTCATTTTGCAGCACACCTGAACAACACTCGCTGTTCCCAATGAAGAGAATGAAGTGTCCTAAACCACTTCATGGGATGTAACCTCCCTCAAAGGGGATACACTACCACCGAACAAGGTAATGTGAACACCAGATTAAAGCACGAACAGGGAGAAAACATCAGTTCCACTTCTAGGACTGGGAAACTCAAGTGTGAGATGGAAAATTACTTGACACCATCATGGGCATTGTGTTTTGTTCTGAGATGTGCTTGCAGCAGATAGCAGTGTCTGAAGCAAGTAGTTTAAATTACAACTTCGTGGTTTTGATTATGAAGGACTTCACTTTTTTGGCCGCTTTATTTCAAGCACTACTGTAAACTTAGTACCTAAAACACACATACTGCATACACATTTGTGTCTTGGAAACATTCTGACAGAATTAGAGGGGAAATGCCCCCACTTGTAGGCATGCATTTATTGTATTTCAGCATGCAAATCATATTGGTTTCCTTAATTGCCTGTTTGCATGAGCAACTTTCACCCAGTTTTGAAAACACAACCTACTTTTGTTTGCAGGCTTTAGGGAATATTGCAGTTAGCATGTTTGTAGCCCCCAGTGCAAAGTGTTCCTTCTCTGTTGACTAAAATTAATACAATAAACATGGAACCGTCACTTTTTTCTTTGCTTCCTACATTATTCAAACATCATAATTGAAACCTTACAAAACCTGGCATGCTATTAGACTCAGACACAATAAATGATGACCCAAAATGTTTTTGAGACATAATCCCCTGAAGGTAAGTATTCCACATAAAGCCCCATAGTCCAAATTTCAGAATTAATTACTTTTGTCATTTGTGACAGGCATTATGAATCTGAATTAATTATATTAGGAATGTCTGTAAACACAGTAACAGCTCAAAGGAAACGCATCTTTTTGATAAAATTAGCCATGAATCTTTGATGCTGAAACACAGAGTCTGGCTGGGGAACTAAGCTAAATCTACCCAGAAAATTAATTACATAATATTGCCTCCACTGGTTAATATGTTTAAAAGACTGGCTTGTAACAGACTTTCATAAGAAAAGCAACCTGTCTGACCAACAACAGCAGTAAAGCAATACTGGTATCTTAACAAGCATATTGCCGCCACTCCTAGAGGAACTCAGGAACAACACCAACAGTGTTTATCAGCCTCAAGGCTGGCAAAACAGCACAGTTGCTCTTTGCGAAAGGATGCAAGTCTCCAAAACTCCTTCTGCTAGAACATAAGCACAGCAATCACTCTAAGGTACAGAAGACGAAGATTTATTCATACCAGTATATTTAGAAGTCCTTCCATAATAAAAGGATGTGATGGGCTAAGACCGTTCAAATAACCATTTACAATGGTTTCAGAAATTTGTCATTGTCTCAAACCATACTATCAGCACATAATATTTTGTCCTGGAGAAACATTTCGAGATTTGACTCCTTAGAGCAAGCAGATTATTTTTTTTTTTTTTAAACTAACTTAAATGCAGTTACTTAAAACTATTTATCAATCCTCACAGCAAATGTTTATTTAAATTAGGCCCTATTTTAATTTCTTTAGCAACTAACTCAACTAACTGTTTTTGAGAGTTAGCCTAACCATTTCCAAGCATTGTGCTGGAACTTTATGGTAAATTATAAACACTCTAGTCCTCAAACAAAATTTTGTGGAAACTGCATTAACATTTACAAGCACATTAGTCAAATTAAGATCACAAACTCCGAGACAAAACATTAGATGTCCTAGATGGATGCAAAATGGTGAAGCATCAAGGTTTATAGAGGTTCAGTGCGGTCTGTGTGAAATAAAGATCAGGAGTATAAGATCCAAATTGCAAAACACCAGAAATGATGGAACAGATTCAGATCAACTTCCTTATCATGAGATACTCCATACACAGCTCAACTGCCCAAGCCATGGTTTTGTGCCCCTATCCACAGAGATGTCACTGCTAGGCTTTAGAGGTCCAGAACACATATGAAATAGTCTGAACTTTAAACTGATCATTGACTCAAACTGTTCAGACTTAAGTGATACTAGAGAGTGCACCAGCAAACTGCCAGTCCTCTTGCACAATATAAACGAGAGTCGGGGCAAATCAGTTCACTACAGCTCTAGCTTAATTTATTTTAAATTTCTTCTATTGTTCAATCTCTTTCCCTCATTTCCTCCTTCCTTAAGTGGGAAATACACAGTATTGAATAATGGCTACTAGTCAACCTGAGAGTAAACTAAATTTATTTTGGCTTCATTAAAACAAAATCCAAAGACGATTTCTAAGAAATAACTGGAACAGCCAGATAATTTACTTTTTCTTTTTTTTGACACTCATATCAAATAAAACTACTCAGACCTTTTCAGGTGATAACTGAGACCTCAGTTCCTGTGACAACGTTATGGTTTCCATAAGGCAAATGGAATACAGCCTCCTGAGTAGGAATCAGGTGACACAGGAACTCCAGAACAACATAAAAGCATTATGGGATTTTTACATTAAATCCCAATAACATTGGCCAGTGGCATCTGGTAATCATCAGGCTTCTCCTCTCTTCTGCAAAAATGATTAGACTGTGCCTGTATGTCAAAAAGTTCCTAGTAGATGGCTTATTTGTATAAAACAACATATTATTGATCAAAGTCAATGACTGTTACCAAAATAACACTTCCAAGTGATGCAAAACAATGGTATCAGGTTAACATAGGAAAAAAACCTGAACATATTTTCTTAAAGAAATGTAGAATCTTCTCAATTTCTTTAATTCTTAAGAGGCATTAAGGTTTCATCTCTTTTGAAAGTTAGAAAATTTACAGTTTTGATTAATTTTGTTTTAATTAGTATTAATTTGTTGCAACCATCTTCTAGATCCTGAGGGAATATCAGAACTAATTTTTTGAAGCTTTTAATTTCAGTAAGTAAAAAATACCCTCTAATTTTTTCTTTAGACAGTTCATTCCTTAGAGGAAGAGGACATATAAAACATTTTCAAGACTGTTTCATACTGCTCTGGAACATTTCAATGTTCTCCTAAAGCATTTTAAAATCATTTCTATAAGGTCAGGATTTTTCCATGGAAAATAAACAAAACACCCACTCTGCATGCAAGATCTTTTTGAAGGGAATATGCAATGACGTAGTTTCAGCATATACGCAGGAACATGTCAGTCTAGAATCTACCCGGAAATTCCCACAGGGTGATTGCATGTTGGCCATATTTACATGACTTGACATGTAAAGACCCAATACATGTTTGGAAAAGATTTGGTCTTTTTGCTCACAAAGGATGAAATGGTACACCAGTACAAACAGATATACACATGTAAACCTCTAAACCCTTCACATGGCTGTGAAGAACTTAAAAAAAANAAAAAAAAAAAGTGAGACCAAGCACGCAAAGATGGGAGTAAAAGATACTAACAAAGTCTGCATGCCATCACTGGGGATGAAAATCAATGCCTATTCATCTGGTTTCTTCTTCATTGCAGAAAGCATAAAAGTACTCATCTCAGGAATATACTTTTTATGAAGTAGCAAGCATAGCAGTCTAAGAAACTGCAGAGAAGCACACTGATTCTGTAAATTATGATTCTCACTTAGTGAACCTGAAAACATTCCAATGAAGTGTATCTCTCTCAAACCAGAAACCTTTTTCCAATGTTTTCTTCTCCAAAGATGACCTATTAATCCCTGGCTGCTGTCAAGAAAAATTTTCTCCAATTCGTTACTATTTGCTTTTTCAACAAATGTTTTACAAGCTGAGACAGTCCACTGAGCAGGCTTACTCATCAAGATTTTCAAGTACTAGAGATCAAACTTCTAGACCCTGAGCTTAAGCTCTCTCAACAGCAGAAGTTAATTATATTGTCTGTGCCTGAGGGACAAGAAATACATATGTAAAACAGGACACAAAAAATTTATAAGATACATCTAAATATACTTCAGTGTTGGCTGTTTGCCCTAGTAGCTTATTTCATAACCACTAAATTTGTCTTCAGAACATGAAACAATACCGCATTCATGCAAACTATAGTTCATATCATATGATGTTTCATTCACTCCACTTGTATCCGTTCCTAACATATAACAAAGAATTATCCATGGGATAAATGTCCAGTTAAAGTCCAGACTAGTCTTCCAAGTCTATTGCTGCTGTTTCGTTAGTACAAAGTAGCTTATGTTTTGCAATACTTTTGTATTGAAATTAAATCAGAACTGCTGTATTTACTTGTCTGCAAAATATGACTGAAACACCATCATTCTGATTACATAGTCTTTTCAATGCTCAATACGGTTTATGAAATATGGTGAGTACAGTCTTAAACCACCTTCAATAAACGAAACGATCAGATTTTAGGAAGGTTCTGAATAGGGTGAATCTAGGTCATCATTTATAAGTATTGAATATAAACAATAATACTCTAACTACAGGTCAAGCAAACATCCCTGCTGAATAACTAAATATTGCTACAGATCAAAACATTTGCTTACTTCTAGGACCTATTGGGACCATTGTCTGAAAAGACTCAAAATTCCACATTCTTATAGTCCTACTGTGGATACTAATAATTTTGAATGTCAATGATCATTAGAAATATGGTTGTTCAAGCCTGCGTAATCTCACCACGTCTTAAGGCTACCTATATCCCCAAAATTGTTATGTGAAGAGCACCAGAGAACAAACCATGAAGTGTTTCAGGAATCCGGGGGGGAGGGGTGATGTCTGTGGTTTTGGGGCTTTGTGGGGGCTTTTCTGCATTTAGTCTGACAGCCAGATTAGCCTGAGGCAATTGCTACATCTGTAGTACACCATAGTGTATTGCAATATATTTCCTTCTGCAGTCTTGCCAGCTTCTCACCTTTCTGATCATTGGTTTTTAGTTTCCATACAAAATGGGAAAAAAGAAAAAAAAGAGCTTAAAGGATTTTATTTTTTTGGTCAGTCTGTCATTAGGCTTTAATTGACATTTAGTGCTCACTACATCACTTGAAAACCCATTTAAAATGTCTATTAGTCTTCATAACACTTTTAAAACCCTGAAGATTTCTAATTAATAATTATCTTTGCATCTCCAGACAAGTACCAGTCCCCTTTGTTACCCCTATACTCCATTTTACTAGACTCCATGTTACCCCTATACTCCATACTGTTTGGCGAGGTAGACACGCTGGAGGGGAGGGATGCCATCCAGAGGGACCTGGACAGGCTGGAGAGGTGGGCCCAAGCCAACCTCATGCAGTTCAACAAGGCCAAGTGCAAGGTCTTACATCTGGGTCGGGGCAATCCCAAGCACAAATACAGGCTGGGCAGGGAATGGCTAGAGCGCAGCCCTGAGGAGAAGGACCTGGGTGTGTTGATCGATGAGAAGCTCAACATGAGCCAGCAATGTGCCATCGCAGCCCAGAAGGCCAACCGCATCCTGGGCTGCATCAAAAGAAGTGTGGCCAGCAGGTCAAAGGAGGTGATTCTGCCCCTCTACTCCACTCTTGTGAGACGCCACCTGGAGTACTGCATCCAGCTCTGGAGTCCCCAACATAAGAAGGACATAGACCTGCTGAAGCGTGTCCAGAGGAGGGCCACGAGGATGATCCGAGGGCTGGAGCACCTCTCCTATGAGGAGAGGCTGAAAGAGTTGGGGCTGTTCAGCCTGGAGAAGAGAAGGCTCTGGGGAGATCTTATTGCGGCCTTTCAGTACCTAAAGGGGGCCTACAGGAGAGCTGGGGAAGGACTTTTTACTAGGGCATGTAGTGACAGGACAAGGGGGAATGGCTTCAAACTGGAAGAGGGCAGGTTTAGATTGAACATTAGGAAGAAGTTTTTCACTTTGAGGGTGGTGAGGCACTGGAACAGGTTGCCCAGAGAGGTTGTTGAGGCCCCATCCCTGGAGGTGTTCAAGGCCAGGCTGGACGTGGGAGGTGTCCCTGCCTATGGCAGGGGGGTTGGAACTCGATGATCTTCAAGGTCCTTTCCAACCTAAACCATTGTATGATTCTATGATTTCCAATTTTGCAAATGTTATTGATCAAAGACAGAACCATCTATACCAGCTTTATATAATGAGCATGGAAGAACTTTAAAAAAATCCTTTTCTTCTAACGTATTTCTTTAAATTAGTTCCTCTACCTCTCCTATTCCACCGATTCTTGCATCTTCATACAGCTAATTTTATACTAATGAACTTGCCCTGTAAGATCAGCTGCTGCCCTTATGCTGTTGGTTTTTTTCCAGCCTCTAATGGTGCACTTACAACAGGTTTTGTGCAGTGGATTTCTTTTCTCCACCTTTGCTTAGGGACTTGCAAATACTTTAGCATAAGAGTTGTTTCAATGTCTAAACTATTTTTGGAATATACAACACATTAAAGTAAGGCAAAGCCTGAACCTCATTAGGAGAATTAATCAAAGGAGAATGACTTTTCAGGAATGATGAAAGGCTTTTCTCATTTAAGAGCATAGATCATGCATCATTAAGGCATCTGGTCAGGTATAGAGCAGTACACATACAAAAGGCTTCATTGTTGAGATCACTTTAATGACACTGTCAATATGGAGGCGGGAGAAAATTTAGTAAAGTAGAGGGGCTGAGACAGAAACACGATTCAGATTAACAATTAAGGAAGGCCAGTCTCGGAACCTAGCTTTGAAAACATAACAGCCTAGTATTTTCTCTGAATACTTTGCTTGCCATCTTATACTAGCATCACTTACACTCACTAGCACAGCGCAATGGATTCACCACGCCAGCTCCCCTTCAGCAGACACGTTGTTTCAAAGGGTAATTTAGTTCTCTGGAATTAAAGACAAGCTTTTCAGGAAACAGCACATAGAAGTCTACAAATTTTCTATTCTGAAAGCTAACAGATTTTCTAATAAATCAATATGATCTTGTTATAGACTGTTAAATTTTATTTCCATCCAAGACAAGTTCAGCCATTAGAAACAAGCATTATTTGTTAGAGAAAATAGCCTTCTCGACAAAACTTTTGTCACATACGAAATTTCCTTTTTTTAAGCAGATAAAAGCTTTTGGAATAAATCACTAGTGGGGAAACTATGGTTTTTGTAGAGTATTGAGAATTTTTTAAAAATAATCTGTAATTTGCAGTTATAAAACCATACAATTATTTTTAACAAATGACAAGTAGGTTATTTTTGTGCTACTGTCAGTGATGGGATTACAATTTCTTTTATTAGGTAAGAAGGTGCAAAGGTACCAAAGATTATAGCCCATAAATAAAACTCAAGCTTTGTCTTTGGAGAACAAAGGCTATTACCAGATCATTGAAAAATGCTTTTGTCACTAACTAAAAGCTTTTTATTCACCTGTCAGGCAATACACAAAAGGCCAACCTCATCTCAAATCTCACCATAAAGGAATGACTACCTCCCCTTAGTATTCAAACAAGCAAAGTCACAGAACAGCTAAAATGTTGCATAAGGACTGGTTGCAAATTTTTGAATTATGTACTTTGTGAGTACTAAAGCAATATTCCAAAGTGGTGCTAAGAAGCTGTTCCATGAGTTCTCCTTTGAATGAAACAGGAAAAGTACTCCAACTTTCAAAATCCACTCTTACTTTAATTAGTAGTAACACACATTTTCAACTTTTTTCAGTGCTCTACCTTATGTCCCACAAAGGTGCAGGTTATAGAAATACAGTATGTGTTAACTGCTGTAGGGCATACATGGCATTGGTTAGTAACAATCTTTGGTGTACCATTTAGAAAGAATCCACATACTTTAGATTACAAATCAAACCCCATCTTTACCTGTGGTATCTGATCAAACTTTATTGAAGCTGGACAGCTTACTCATCCTTCATTTAAACAGCTGTCAAAAGCAACATAGAAGCATGTCACTACCCCAAAATGTAAAACTACTCAGGTATTTGGATGCTATTCGAGTGACCTTCCTCAGTTCCTGAGTGCAAGAGAGACATTTTGATTTCAGCTCAATAGCTAAAGTGTCAGAGGTGAGAATCTGTCTAGCTTAATTCCTCCTGCTTCAATTGCATTTTGGCTGCACAAGTTAAAAACATCAGGAACCAGAACATAATTCAAATGAAATCAATCGAGCAAGAACTAACCCTTTCTGGAAAACTGAGCCAGGTCACTCTTGGCTAGTCATGCAGACTATTTGTGTCTGAAATCACCATGTTGAGAAACTTACTCTGAACAAGCCAGTGGAAAGATGTACACATAAGCCGTACAGGATTTAAGCTAGCTTTCACTTTTCAAATGTACTAAATTAATATTCACGCAACGTTATTGTGTCAGAAAATCATGTCTTAAGCTTGCTGGCAGAACTCATGATTTTAACAACAGGAACACTGTACCTGCATAACACGCTACTCTAAGCTTAGCTCATCAATAATACCATCATTAAGAAGCACAACAAACTTTGTAGTCCTTAGATTCTATCTTCTTCATAACTACCTCAAGCAATTTCTAAGGACTTCTCATTAAGATTACAAAAAAAAAAAATCTTCTTCTTACGTAATCCTTGCTCCATATATTATACTTGTAAAAAAAAAAAAAATTGTGTTTTCAGTGATCAATGGCAAGATAAAGATACGAAAGAGAATGCCATGCTTCCAGCAGACAATTTAGTGAGCGTTTTGGATCAGCAAGCTCCTGGTGTCTCCAGCTACCCTCTGAAGACTAGATGCTACTGTAGTGATGTGAAAGCTACTGTTTATCATCAGAAATGTACAGATCCAGTTGGGGAGAGGAAGTTTTGGAAGCATTGGCATTTTTGGTTCCACTTTGATCAAGTTAAAAAGGATAAGATAGCTGTAAGCAGCTGAAAATCGACAGGCAGGCAGCTTGTGAGGTATCACCATGCAGAGATCAGGACAACACTAAGTGCGGGAAAGAGCCGGGGTGACTTGCAAGATGAAATAGAGTGCTTTGAAAGCGGGCATCTCTGCTCAAGACTTAATTCTTGGCTATTTGTTAAAGTTCTTTTGGCTCCACATAAAATGGAGTGCTGGAAGTTTGGCTTTGTGTGCAAATCTACTTTTCCCAGAAAATCACAACTTAAGAGCTGGAACTGAAGTTTTAAGTGAGCTAGAGTAGCTCACACAGCAAGTTAAGGCACTTTTCAAGTTCAAGAGAAGGCTGAACTACCTGTTTGGACACAGACTAAATTTAACAGCTTTACAGGACCACCATTACAGACAGAGCTATTATGACTAAAAGACCACTAATGATCTACATTCAAGAAATGTTCTTTCTTTGGAAGTTTATTTCTGAGAACTTTGCAGAAACCATGAACGAAGCAAAACTAGAGACCACGTGGTGGCAAATAATTATCAATTGTTAGATCAAAGTTATCATCTTTTGGTTTTCAGATTTACCCTTTAAATATTAAAGACACTGCTCAGAAAAATTTAACATTTTTTTCTGTTCCTACTAGTTAGATCCAACCTCATGTTATTTTTGACGACTTGCAGATGGTACTCAAAGCCATCACTTTTATCCTTTGCTAAAAATCACTCTGGGCTAATGGCCATCATTGGAATCTCAGTCATAAAAAGCAAAAGGAAAAACATCCCTGTATGTTTATGTTTTAAAGGTGGAATTAAAAAAGCAGTGCTGCAAAGTCACAGCTAGACTGAGCAGTGCCAGATACAATAAAAAAAAACTTCACTAAATGCTTTCCCACATTTTTCATTTAAATTTTTCCTAGTTGAGGTGTAGGTTTTTGTTTTCTTTTTCCCCATTATTCCTCCATTAAAAACTGACACTTTTCAACTGAGGAGAGAGGTCTTTTCACATTACATTTACCTCCATAGCTCTTCTCTCACTGTTTCACCTTCTTTAAAAAGAAGAAAAAAACCCAACCAACTATGTTTTGAGCCTCAACTTGAACTCTTATAGCATCTTTTCTTCCTTTGTCTCAAAGCAAAAATAGTATTTCAATAGTTTGTTTCATGCTCAAGCTGTTTTCCTTTATTGTAGTGATTCTGTTGCTCAAGTTTAACCAGACTTGTCCTTGTACTTCTTTCAGCGTAACATATTGTCATGACTTTTATTTGATGGTTTCCATTAATAGAAGTGCTTATATATTTTAACCATTTAAAATCCTGTGGCAGATCAGTGTATCAGGTCTCTGCAGACATTTTTTTCCTTAGCTACTATCTCCCTATCTTAAATTGCACTTGAATTTAGAAAGATTTCAACTAACCAATTAGCTCTGCCTACCTAAGTCCCTACCCTCTTCTTTTATTAACTTAAGATATGTCACGCTCAAGGGAAAGGTTATGATATTGAATAATAGTAGGAAAGAAAGTCTTAAAAAAAAAAGTGTGTACATGGCTAAACTTCAATATTCCAAGTTCTTAAGCAAGAGACCATAAAATATTATTTTGTTCCTGCAGTTCTGTAGAGGTATGAAAAAAATGTTTCTCTCTGAAGAAATATTTCACTAAGGTTGGTTTCAACCCAATACAGAAATAGTGGAAGTGGAATTATATTTAAATGAATTAAGAAGCATAATACAGCTGATAACAGAGTCACAGAACAACTGAGGTTGGAAGGGACCTCTGGAGGTCACCTGCACCCTCACAGTAAAGAAAAGTTGTTCCTTATGTTCTGACAGAGCCTCCTGTGTTTGTGCCCATCAATTCTTGTGGTGGCACTGGGCACCAATGAAAAGAAGCTGCCCACGCATCATCTAGGCGTATTTAAAAATGTGTGACAAACATTAAGTTCTTCACAGAAGTTGAGCAGCATTTGTGTCAGTGCTTCAGCCTACAGATTATTTACGGCATCTTCAACATATTTGAAAATATGCTCCTCTGCGTCATTTTCAACTGAAGCTAGGCTACAATATTTCAATTTTGAAAACAAACGTCAAGAAGATTAAAAACCTGTGTTTCCAGGATCACTTACATGTTCTTTACAAAGGTCCTCGGTATTTGCACGGGCTCTGTAGTGTTCTTTAAATATACTCTGTGTTCCTGAAAGTCAGAAATCTAAAGATACTAATCACCAAACTCAGTAGACCAAATAGCCCACCAATTAGAGATTATAGCTGTAAACCCCCACTCTCATCTATTGGATCCAGCTTCACAGTAGGATTTGAACATATTTTTTCCAGAAAAAAGGTTGAGTCCCCATCAACTGCATCCAGAAGTCTACGGAACACTGGATTAGTATATATACACCCATTTATCTATTTGTTTACAATTATTTGTATGCTATTAACTTGGCAGATCTTAAGTAAATTAGTGCTAAAGCACTGATCTTATACCTTTATAGCTGAGAGCTGAATTTCCCAGGACCTATACAGAGGAACACAAAGCTAGGCCAGAGGGGTGGTCAGCAGGCTCAGGAGCAATGTTCAGTTGGCAAACCACCACACTGCCAATATGAACTTGGGAAATGACAAACAAAAAATGACACTAGAAAAGCTTATTTGTCAGCTCTTTAATGCTCACCTAGTGTGAGTTTGCCATGGTTTCAAGCCATTTCTGAAAAACTATTAGGATCAATACTGGTGTTGGCTGCTCTGTTATTTATTTGTGTTTTCAGTTTATGTAGTAAAGATCAGTGTTCTCCCAGCTCGTATTTTCACTGATTTCTTTCAGTGTGTGACCTTTACCCTTCTACAAGCAGAACACAGACAGTAGCAGAAATGTTCAAAATCAGGTACTTGAACTATTTTCTTTCTCTGCTCCCTCAAGCACTGTGCTCTCCAAACTGAATCACCTAAAATTATAATTTTAGCCTTGTTGATTAAGTCAAACAGTTCAAATCATGTCAACATCAGTCATACGTATGAAGAGGTCATCAAGAAGATGGAACCAAACTCTTCAAAGGGATGCACAGCAGGAGTACAAGTCAGCAGGCATAATCTGAAGCAAGAGAGACTCTGACCAGATATATGAAAATGAAAAACTCTCTCCCCATGAGAGCAGTCAAGCACTGGAACAGCTTGCCTAAGGTACAGTCTCCATCCTTGGAGGTTTTTAAACCCGACTGGATAAAAACTTGAACACCCTGGCCTGACCATGTCTGATCAGCAGCACGTTGGACTAGAGACCTCCTGATGTCCCTTCAAACCCGAATTACTCTATGATCCTATATCTACTGCACAGTTTTTCACCCACTTGCATCATGTTTGCTGAGTGGGATGGTATATTCAAGCTTAGCCTCCACTTAAAGTTTTTAAGCCAAGTGGGTGGGTGGTGTTGGGGAATGGGGGTGACTTTCCGTTTTGTCAGGGGAGATGGGTGTTGGGGGTTGTTTCTTGTTGTTGTTTGGGTTGGGGGGGGGGGGGGCTGGCTGTGGTTTTGTTTGGGGGTTTTGGGGGGGGTTTTTGGTTGGGGTTTGTTTTGTTTTTTAACCATAGCATCCAAGTGCTTCAAAAGCCTGAAATGCATACACCCTCACTACTACACCTCTGATATACAGAAATGGAGAATGGGACAGTAGTAATACAAAGGACTGTATTTTTAAAGTATTCCAATACCTAAAATACAAATAAGAATCTTGTGAGAGTCTCCTAAACACCTAGAACCCTAGCTCACCAAAATCAAATCTGGACATGAGTAACTTAATAGGTTCACACATGCTGTTTGTGCTCGAAAAGAGTTAGGGAGAAGTTGAAACTTGGACTAATTGCTTGATGAACCAAATCCAGAACAGCCTTAGCTAGCATTGTTCACCACAGTGGCATAACACAGGAAAAATGGGACACACAGCTGTGTCACTTGTATCTGTATTTATAGCTTTCCGGTATTCTCCATAGAAATTAGTAACCACTATTCTGATTCCCAGATAAAATGATGTGTCCAGAAAGCAATAAGTGCCTTGATACAACATACTTAATTTTTTGTTGTTGTTGTTCCTATGGCATCTGGCATATAGTTCCATCAGCTGCAAAATCATCATGCAGAGAATTTTACTTGACGGATAAGCCCTTCACATGGAAATGGTGGAATTACAGTTTCGTGTATCTCTTTACCTTTTCTGCTCCCATATGTAAACAGGGCTTAATTCGCTCTTCATTATCAAGAGTTTTGATGTGAAAACTTAAAATTTCTTACATAAAAAATATTTAGGAGCACAAAAAAATTTAGCCTAGAACTTCAGAATGTATTACAAATACTCTATTATCCACCAAAGCTTTTCTCCAATTAAAGAAGAGAAAAATATTTATACACATATTGAAAACCAGATAGAAATAAATTTAAAATTGCTTAGGTAGCTAAAACAAAAAGTCACATAGAAACGGTTCTAGCAAGGACACTATGAGGCATTACCATTACACTATAGGGAAAGTTAGATAGCATCTGGCACAGAATAGCTGTAGATTAAGCAAATGGCTTCCACTTCAGTCTACACCTCTGTACTTTAGATATTATTAATTACAAATCAAAATTATAAGTCAGAATTTGGTTTAACAAAGTAAAAGCCACACGAAACTTCTAGGGGACTCAATCTTTTGGCTGGCGATTGAGAACTGGAGTTTCACAGTTGAAACAGGAAGTTTTACATTTACAAGATGTAAATGACTTATGATCACCATGCAAAGTCCCTTTAGCTATCAGAAAAAAATGATACTGTTTAATCACTGTGATTTGGGTTGTGAAAGAGCACTTCTCTCATACTACTTACTTTCAACTCTAAACCAGGTACAAAATTATATCTATACCACTGAAGTTCCCACAGCATATGTAAAATTCTGAATCCCTTTTTTTCAGAATTTCTAAAGTGATTTCATTAAAAAAATTTTTCTTCTGAACTCCCCAGGCCAAAAGCTGGCTAGGAACTGCATTTAATTATTATGAGTGAGTATTCTGAATGTTACAGAAGGAAATGGTGCTGTCTTCCTCTCTTGGGAAGGATCTATTGCATATTCATACCAGTTAAGAAGATAAATGCTTTTTGGTGCATACACTAAAGGATTTTCAATATCACCCTTGAGTTTGGGTGTTCTTTCTTTTGCCTCCACTCTCTCTCCTCCTTCTTACCTATCTATGCCTGTTGGATGTCATCACCTTATCTTTACCTTCCTCCTCTGAGGGCTCCTTCTGCTTAACTTATCTGCCTCTGAAACATCAGTCAAACTAGACAAAAGACAACACTGCATTAAAATTCTACACAAACATTAACTTGTTGGAGACCATATAAAGTGTCACGCTGAGATGGATGCTACAAAATTCATCTGCACTTCAAATGAAGGGCAGTTGAGGCTGATTTTCAAACAACCCATTTGAAATATATGAGGTGTCAACATATTTGTATGTGATTGTGTGGAGTGGATAAAAAATTGAGAGCCAAATGTAGGACTATAAATAGAAGTGATATCTGCATTACAAAATACTATCATCACTTGATCAACAGGTATGTCTTAGCAATGTCATTACTGAAATCAATGAAAGATATGCTCCCTGCTTTGACTCTCTCCCTACAGTACACATTCTTGCACTTTGTTTTGTACACTGAATTTGCACTCAGTTTCACTGTCCTACCTCCATAATCAATCATTTAATTTCTTCTTCAAATGCAAGTATCTCAGAGTATCAAGAGAAAGAAAAAAAAAATCAGTTGTCAAAGTAAATTTTAAGCAGACAAGAGGTATAGGTACCTACTGTATCGCTTAACAATGCCTTTAATTGACTTATTTTAGTGCAGAAGTTGCTCCATCAGTTTCTACTGGTTCGTATCCAGGCCAAAATGCAATAGCCCAAATTCTGAATTTTTCACTTTCTAATCAATTCTCTTTACTAATTAAATATCTTCTTTAAAAGATAAACTTTTTCTGTGGAATATATTCAGGATTTGATTGAGTATAGAGATCTGGGAAGGGGGAGGCGTGGGGAACCTCTGAAGCAGTAGGAGCTCAAATGTCTCTCTTACAGCGAAGCAAACAAGCAGGCTAACCAACCAACTAGTAGTAGATTGATTACTGCTTCATAAATGAAAAAAAAAACCCAAACCAAAGATATTTGATTCCTTTACATATGCTCTATCTTATTACTACGGTAGGCCATTAAAGTTCATCAGGTTTAAAGCAGCTAACAGAAATACCATTCTTAAGACTGTAACTATGCATTGCACTGGATCCTGTAAATTCTTCTTAATGTCTAATATCGTTGTCCTTAGGAGAAACTATTTTTACAAATTCCAAGAAGTATGGCCTCCTAACTGACTACAGCAGCCCATTTATCTAGATATATAATCCAGATTTTAGACTTCAGATTTTTCATTGAGTTCAAAGCAGTTTGCAATAGTCCAGCCATCTTTTAGCTCCACAATTTTTTTCAATACAGGATTAGAAACCCGCCAGGCAGCAGGGCATAGATTCCAAACAGACAGAAGTCTTTTGTGGTCTAGGATTACATAATTCACTAAATTACAGTGGCTTCATGCCTCATTCTTCTGACAATATCTTCTCTTAGAAATAGGAAGTCAGACTTGTTGATTAACTAGTCTTTGGTCTCATGACAAACCACAAACCTAATTTTTACTTTTACATCTCTGAGCTAAACAATACTATGCTTTACAGAAATCTACTCTATCTTTAAACTTGTTTTGGACATGATTATCATTATGCTTATGTAGACTTCCCTCTATTTATCCTCCAGTTCCTAGTCATGGAATCTCTCATTTATACAGTGGCTTTTGAGATTATATTTGCTTTGTACAGAAGGCATCAAACCTGTGCACTATGGGCCAGTTGCAGTCTCTTGGAATACTGAATCTCGTGTTCAGTCTCTTTTTGGCTTTTTTTCCTTGAGCCCCCCTCAGTGTCTCACCAAACACAGGACAGTAATTTCACGCATCCAAAGGGCAGGCATCCCCCATGTGGTCTGCAGCTCTGAAAAGGTCATAAAAAACAACTGCATTTTAGTTGGGAGGGGGAAAGAGTAGGAAAAGTAGGGAAAAGAATAGGAAATTTGGTCCATAAGTGACTCTGTAAGATGCTATATGGCCTCTTCCAGACCCAACATTAGTTTGTACTAAGGAGAAACTCACATCTCACCACTTAATGGAGAGCCAAGTCTTAAAGAAAAAAAAATTATTACCCTCTTGCCAAACAGCCTTCCCTTCACTTTAGATGTGATTTAAAACAGTTGTCCCTTTGTATTTTACCTATTTGTGTACCCACAAATATCCATTTTTCCATTTTTCTAACGTTTTATGAGCTATACTGGGAAATAACTCCCTGAATTAAAAATTTATAAATTAATCTCTTGCAAGGGCAAGCCGTCTGTACTTTTTTCCTTCAAAAAACTTGTGCTGCATTTTAAACTCCAGTAACTAAAGCTGTGAGTATGAAAAATGAAATAATAGTTACCTAGAGGGACTAGGACTGAAATGTCCGGGTTGGTTTTAATCAATGTATTTATTAAACTTCAGCACATGGTATCATCCCCTATTGCAGAAGGGGGGGGAAATCTCATTATGTTGTCAGTGCCATTTACATGAGTTTCACTTTACAGAGAAACTACGAATGCTTGCTCTTTCTGTGCTTGAAATATACTCAAATTCAGCAAACTATGCAGCTGTGAAATTTAGTATACATTTTTTATCATAATTATTAGCCTAAAGAGAAATCATGCAGTGGTTTTGGCTATTCTCACAGCATTCGTAACCATCACTTATGACATAACTAACTCTGCAAGATTCAGTACAATATGAGAGCAAAATATTACTCTATTGAACAATTATTTCTTCTCATTTTGGATCAGGTATGTAGGATACAGATTACATCATTATTTTAACAGTCAAGAGACTACTTGTGTTCAAGTTAAATTGAAAAAACGAAATCATAATTTCCTTAAACTTGGAAGACTTACAAAATTCAGACACAAATGAGATGGTCAAAGCCTGGACCTCTCTTTGTGAGTGACCATTTTTAGGAAGAGATAGCCATGCTGATCACAAGGAAACAAACAGCCTAGTAAAGTCTTTATTTTAAAGATTACAGGGTAAAGTTAGCAGGAAAAGAAGCTTAATGATAACGTATATCTCCCCCACTCCCATCCCATGCATGTTTAATACATAGATGCAATCATTACAGTAAATTGCACCAGAGCATGACAATTATTTCCAGTTCAAAAGACAGCAGAAGCTACTGTTTCTCAGACATACCTTCTGATAACATAACAAATGCTGAGTTTCTATTATTTTAAGTCACAACTGCCATAAACAATAGTCTCTAAAACAATATGCTACTTCATGTGAGTATAACAAGACTTGTTCACTCGTGGAACTATAACTTTTGTTGGGCTGCATGTAGAATCATAGAATCTTCCAGGTTGAAAGAGACCTTTAAGATCACAGAGCCCAACAATAAACCTAACACTCCAAAACCACCACTAAACCATGCCCCTAAGCACCAAGTCTTCATGTCTTTTAAATACCTCCAGGGATAGTGATTCAACCACTTCCCTGGGCAACCTGTTCCAATGCTTGATAACCCTTTCAGTGAAGACAATTTTCCTAATATCCAATCTAAACCTACCGCGGCATAACTTGAGACCATTTCCTCTTGTCCTATCACTTGTTACTAGTGAGAAGAGACTGACACCCACCTCGCTACAACCTCCTTTCAGGTAGTTGGAGACAGTGATAAGGTCTTCCCTCAGCCTCCTTTTCTCCAGGCTAAACAACCCCAGTTCCCTCAGCTGCTCCTCATAAGGCTTATTCTCCAGACCCCTCACCAGCTTTGTTGCTCTTCTCTGAACACGCTCCAGCACCTCAATGTCTCTCCTGTGGTGAGGGGCCCAAAACTGAATACACTATTCAAGGTACGGCCTCACCACCCCATGCAGTGCTACAGGCTTGGGGAAGAGTGGCTGGAAAGCTGCCCAGCAGAAAAGGACCTGGGGTGTTGGTCGACAGCCAGCTGAGTATGAGACAGCAGTGTGCCCAGGTGGGCAAGAAGACCAACAGCATCCTGGCCTGTGTCAGGAATAGCGTGGCCAGCAGGACTAGAGAAGCGATTGTCCTGCTGTACTTGGCACTGGTGAGGCCGCATATACCTTATTACTGAAGATGATAGATAAGGATCCTGGACAGTAGTCCCCTTCCCCCTCCCAATAACTAAATAACTTTTGTAACCAAATCAACTTGCCACTTTCTGACTTTATATATGCTTTTAATTAAATCCCACATACAGGTACTTTCTGCAAAAATGCTCTGGATTCAAACATCAGGTGTTTGACACATCAATGTACAGAAAGACATTGTGATTTTTGTCACTGCTACTGCTTCTTATCAGTTACATTCCTGCAACTGAGCTGCCTAACATTGTGCTTTTGTCCTATAGTTTTTCATTACAGTGTCTTTTCATGTCCACTGTCATCTAATGCTTTATTTATGCAAATATACAAAGATCTTCTCATCCCTTAAATCCACCATCAAGCTACCTAGCTTATGTAACTAAATAATCCCATCAGGCTCCCCATTTCACTTTACCCGCCCACTATCTGTATTTACTGTGTTTTGTTTTACAGTAGCAGCAGCCACCCAACAGCCACATCTTCACTGCTTTACTCTTTCTCAGTGCATTGACATCCACTGACTGCAGGAAACCAGGAGCACAGATCTCAAACTCTTTCTGTACGGATCTGTTTACAGAACCAAGGCAAATAATTTAAAACATTTGAGACACAAAAATTTGTGCAACCACACTGAGCTCTCTGAAGTCCGAGCTCTGCCTGCACAATCAGGACAGTAACTAAAATAAGTGACAAAACTCAAGCAGATTTCTTAACTAACCCACTCCACCCCCAAAAGCACACCAACTAAAACATAGTTTAGCCATATGAAGACATGAGAACTAGCTGACAGTTACATTAGATATAGATTAGATTACATTCAAGGCCCTAATATTGTCAGAATTGTTCATGATGAGCGGTTCATTGCTTCACAAATATTCCCCTACAATTTCAATCAGTTGCTCAATGATCAAGTTAAATTGTATGCAATAAATATGAAATATAGTAGGTAAAATCTTTAGGTAGAACTGTTCTAGGGTAACAGTAGAGGTACTTTTTGCCTTCAAATAATTTGAAGGAATTTTCCTAATGTTTATGTGCCCTGTAATCAAATTATGTGACTCTCAGAGGGAATGACTTGCTAGTACATAAATTTAATAAAATTCTGCCCCCTTCTGACATAGCTACCATACAAACAGGCTACTGATTAGTCCATTACGGCCTTATACTGGCATTGCTTTTCAAACACACAGCCCAGACTGGCTCAAAACACTTGATGAGCTCCCACAGCTCAAACTGACCTCAAATACAGGGATAAATTCTTCATCTCAGGATTGGTCACTGTGTCAGTACACCATTTCATAAAACGTTACCCCAAATTGTTCCTTTTTGTATAAAGACAACTTGGACTGAGGTTTGTTTTTTTTTTCCTGATAGCCAAAGTACCTTCAGAAGTGAGATATTTTGTCTCACTGCATCCTCACAAAACATTCAGTTTAAAATAAAACCATGTTAACTAAAAAAAGAAATATAGCAGCTTCAGCCTTCATCTAGTTCCTATGATCTTTTCCCAGTCTCTATCTCTATAGCCCCTGACTATATTTTGTAACAGCCCTGAAGCTATTCTATGTTTTATCCTGACAATTATTATCCTTAAGGAAAAACAGCACAGTGAACAGACCCATGCTCACCCTGGAGTCTAATTTTTTTTTGTAATTCTGTCCAAGTCGCATGTTCCATAATCACTTTCCATTTGAAGACATGACAGATAACCACGATTGTTAAGAACCAATTTTAGCACAGTTGGGAAGCCCCTCTAATTTAACAGAAAAGTGTTCAGCATTTATGCAACACCTTTTCTATCAAAAGATCTCCAGTAACGATGGGTGTTTACCTTTAACCCTTACGTGTCACTAATGTTCCCATCAACTGCAATGGTCCATATTCTATACTGAACCACAGTGATGTAAAGAGATGCTTTACTTAGATCAGTTTCTGAAAGCACTAATTTAGTGACAGAATTGAAGCAGGATATAGAACCCATTTCTAATATTTGATAAGTAAGCAAGTAAGAGATCAGGGATATTTTCAAAAGATACCAAAAAGATATCATGGGTCCTCCCTAGAATATTATCAGCTGCGTTTCTAAAGGCATTTCCATCATAACTGATAGCTATATAGCCTTCATTTCTCATCACAGTCAGTCATATTGCAAATAGCACCATTATTGGCTCAGTAGAACTTAGACTGAGGAAATAAATACATTTCACAGATGTTACTCAGAATTCATGACCAAGCTGTCCCAAATCCAAATCCTGGACTGGAAAGAAAGATCTCTGTAGCTCATAACAAGCCCTTGTACCAGCCCCACATCATTCATAAGAAAAACATCAGATTGTCTTTGGGGTTTGATTTTGGCATTTTCTCACAAAGATTTACACTGTAACAAAGAGACAACATTCAGAAATATCATTATTTGGTAAAAGTGTTCATAAAGAATAATGGATTAGTTCCTGAAACACCCCTGCTATGCCAGTGGTAGACTTAACATAAGTTTCCATAGAATTTATTTTCATCTAAAACACCATACATATTTCAGTGCATTCAATAATTATAAAGCAATATTCAAACCCTCTGTCTCTCATGATAAACTGCACTGTTTCTATTTGCTGTTTAGCTGATCAAAACCTTTCCAAAAGAGGTCTTCAAGTAGTTGCTGAACACGAAAGCAGTGTTGGATAAGCATGTTAATATTTGAACAGCTCAAGGTTTGTCCAAATATTCCCGCCAGGAAGAAAGTTTTTCCTGGAAGGTCACAGAAAACTGTCTTAAAGCAGAACATCAAATAAAATTGAATAGAAAATTCTACATTAAGCTATGGGTTTGAAAAATTAACCCTCACTCCTTCCATTCTATATATAAACCAAAGGATTTTATGCAGTGTCTTCTTTAATGAAACACAGATTCATACAATAATCTAGGTTGGAAGGGACCTTTAAGATCATCAAGTCCAACAATAAACCTAACACTGCCAAAACCACCACTAAACCATGTCCTTAAGCACCAGGTCTACCCATCTTTTAAATACCTCCATGGATAGCGACTTCTGGGCAGCCTGTTCCAATGCTTGATAACCCTTTCAGTGAAGACAATTTTCCTAATATCCAACCTAAACCTACCTCAGCATAACTTGAGGCCATTTCCTCTTGTCCTATCACTTGTTACTAGTGAGAAAAGACTGACACCCACCTCTCTACAACCTCCTTTCAGGTAGTTGGAGACAGTGATAAGGTCTTCCCTCAGCCTCCTTTTCTCCAGGCTAAACAACCCCAGTTCCNAGGTCCTTTTCTATCAGGCAGCTTTCCAGCCACTCTTCCCCAAGCCTGTAGCGCTGCATGGGGTTGTGACCCAGGTGCAGGACCAGCACTTGGCCTTGTTGAACCTCATACCATTGGCCTCAGCCCATACTAAAGAAACTTCATTAATTTCTTCAGTTTTAACTTCTTTCATTTACTTTAATTTTATTTTTTTTAGTTACTTTCTTCACTGAAACAAGTTAATGAGTCTTCCATCTATTCAGTATCACAGCATGGGTTCAGAAACAGGACAGAGCTGAGAAAGATTTATTGCAATGTCTGAGCCTTCAAAAAATAGCATCAAAGACAATATCCCATAAACATATCTAATTCTAATAGTATTAAGTTCAGAGGGTTTTTCCTAACTCATCTTTGGCTGAATAATGTCTGATAGTAGCTTCCTCATACAAAGAAAAGAACACTTAGACTAAGGAAAAAAAAATAAATCTTGAAAAAGTCGACAATCCAGGAAAAATATCTGAATCTGTTAACTCAAAGAACATCAGGAATTTACAATGTCAGTGACCCAGAAGATTAAATTTGTCTTTTGAAGACATTTAATCATATTTACAGATATGCAGGGGAACTTTCATAATATAATAAAGGAAATACTACATTTTTTTTTATTTAGAAAATAATATGTTCCAAAGCTCTATGACCCAAGGCAAAGACACAAAACTAAAGTGACTGATTTCATGAAGAAGGGTATATAGCTTTATATCATTAAGCACACTAAAGCTATTAAAACTCGCTTCGGGACTTTATATTGACTACAGATAATACACAAGTTCTCCCTCTTGCATGTTTTAACTTTAGCAATTAAGAAAATAGCTATTTGATTAAAAAATACATGGCATCTTCAGCTCCTACCTGTGTCAGCAGAAGCTAATCAGAATTCAGAGACATCTGTAGAAGTTTAAAATATTCTTATTCATGTCTAAATTTTGGACAGTGTATATAAATTTACCCTCCAAGCAAGAGCCATAACATGTGCAGTGATTTATGAAACAGGGATTTTGTACGTTAATTATATTATGACACCTTTTTTTTACCTTCAATGATACACAAACAGATATCATTAGCACATAACACAAAGTGTATTTATATATCATATAACAACATAGGCCAATATATTTATATGCTCTAAGTCCTTGGCACTAACATTAACTGCCATTTTTCTAAGTGAAATATGCACATTTTAATGTGTCATTTGATCTGACAAAAGATACTACCTTGCAAAGAAAAGAAATTTCTTCTCAGAAACCTTATTGCCTTTTATATTATAGGCTATCACAGCTATAAACAAGCTAACTTCTTACATCAAGATGCACATTTGCCAGCCTGACACCTCTGGTCTCCATTCATTCCAGCTGTTCTCTGCACCATCATCAGCATCGAGCACCCTGTGGTGTGAAGATTGAGGTGTGACACGTTGCGGTGTGAGAGTCAGAAGGCTGAATCTCCAAGAGAGGGTATAAGATGAAGACACACATCAGAAAAAGAAGATGGATTTTTATTTTTTTTTAATCAAATGTAAGGTGAAACATCCACAATCGTTTTTTCCCCCCAAAGGAACTGGGCTTTCTATTAGTTCGGAAACACACTGTGCTGGGGTGTTTGCTATATAAGTTCTATCAACCTTGAAGGCATCTGTTGTTCCATGTCAGTCGGAGGTGCCAAAAAAAAAAAAGAAAAAAGCAGCAAAGCAATCCATTCATTGTAAAGCTTCCAATACATATCACCACAAAACCATGGCATATTCACAAAACTGTTCCATTTTGGATGTTTGGAAAGCAGATAAACACTGAAAAAGTTGATTGCATGGAATCTTTGAGAAGACTCACTAAGCCACAACTGCATTCACATACACCTGGCAAAATGAACGATAAAAATTCTGGATAGAGACTATGAAAATAAGCCTAAAGTAAAAGCTAGGAGCATAAGAGGAAGTTCAGCCCGATCAGGTGCCAAATTATGTTCGCTTTTAATTCTACTGCCCATTCACATGTGCATTTTTGTGAAGTGTTATTCATCTACTGATTGCATTCTTGGTTCAGATTAAGTTAATTTTATTGATGTCGAATTCAGCCAGCTAACCTTTACTATTTATTTTTAATAGGTTTGATGCAATACATTTTTATTGCTGAGATAAGTATCGATTAAAGCCTCTGCCTCCACTCTTTTTGATTGCCTCATGTAATTAGGAAGTCTAATAAGAGTATGAAGTACAAATAACATTTTACATTTGCATGTAGACCTGTGAATGACCTTTACAAACTGAATATACTTTGAAATACACCTGCCCTTGAGGTTAAGGACAGCAAATAAACAGGAAGCCAGTAGACATATCAAGGCACAAAAAAAGGAAGTTTCTATAAAGTCCTGTAAAGTAGTATGGTTTCTTCAATGTCTGGACAGAATCGAAAAGATTCCCAGGAATCAAGTCTAACCTGCCCTGCCTAATACAGAAAGCCAAATATACCATTTAAGAAGATATACTCTTGATACTTCAAACTGTGATTTGAAGCTTTTCAAGCAACACAGCAATTCCAAAAACTCCAATCCAACCCAAAGCCGTAAGATGCATGTGGGTTGTCGCAAAGCCACGCTAAAGTAATCAAGGGTTTATGTAAGTGCAGAAACACAACCACAGAAAGACAAGAGCAAAGTCAGGGCCCAGGGCTTTCCAACAGGCAGAGAAGATTTGCCGTAACTGACCAAACCATTTATTCATGTGAGCCAACATCCTGTCGGCAGCAACTGCCAACACTTGTTGACTCAGCTGGTAGTATAAAGAGGAATGTCTGATTAAATTTTTTCCATATCTTCTGAAAACTAAAGATCAGAGTTGTCACAGCTACAATCTCATTTGCTAGATAATCTCCCAAGTGTCATTATAACAACATTTAATGACATTTGGCTTTTATGGAATGGCTGATTAGACTAATTACAAGTTCAAAGAAGAGAACTTTAAAATGTATTCTGTGAATGGATGCAGAATACATTTTCAGATAAAGCATTTTTATTCCAAAAAAAAACTTGTTTAATTCATTTTATAAAGTCTGAGAAATCAGGTTTGGAAAGCACCAAGCAGGCCCATTTTCCTTCTCTCGCCCAGGGCAGGATGCATTACTCATTTACTGTACCGTACTATGTTTTCTAGCCCTGTCTCATTTTAAACACAACTTCAAAGATATGAAGCATCCCACACTTCCCTTGGGAAACTACTCCAAAATAGTACAGAGGTTTATTTCTGACATTTAATATAATCTCTCCTCCTCAGCTTCCTCCCATTACACTCACTCTGTCACCTTCTAACAGAGTTTGAAAATAAGCAGACATGGATTTTCTGAAATCTTGTTTAAGTTTTGGACACTGTCATCCATATTCTGAGAAAAACATGTTACACCACCCGAGGCCTATCCTGACTTATTTCTAAAATGCCCAAAGCCACACAGCCAGACTTACAGCCACTTTCCTGTCTCAGGGAAGTTCAGTGAAAAAGGAAATTAACAGCTTTCTTCTATAGCCATGGCTGGGAACGGCTACAGAAATATGATTGACATTTTTCCATAGTCCTTCATCAGTCCCAAGCAAATTCACCTACTAGAGACCTCTGCTGATCCATAACAGTGGAGGAAAAATTAGCATCTATTTCTCATATCAAAACGGAGTATCCTGCTCTATGAGTAAAGTTGGTTTTCCAAAGGAAAACTGATATATCACGTATTCTATCACACACATTGATTTGACAATGGGTACCCAATCATAATAAGAAAATAACTATTTCAATGAAACAAAGGTGAAAGAGGTTATGAGGAGATCGGCTGAATGCCAATAGCTGAGGTTTCCAGCTCCCCAACTGCACAGTTGCTGCACATCTTCTGTATGTTATATAGCAGAAATTCTGCTTTTTACATCTGACAGACAACAAAATGGCATTGCTCTCTCCAGACTGCAAGTACAAGTGAAATCAGGAGATAAAAGGAGAGTTACAATGGCCATTGACATGGTGGATTTATAAGAACTTATCCACCATACAACTTATCCAAAATGCTATCTTTAAAGCAGCACACAGCCTCTAGGATACCCTTCTCCTCTGTGCAAATGCTATGGAAAACAGAAGTTAAAAGCTATTTAATGTGCAACTGTTCTATAAGCTCCTGACATGCCACAGGGAGAACCTACATGCTTCTGCTCTATTTGTTTGATAACTGCATACCTTAAAGGAGATTTGAAGGCACTTCAGTGCACTAAGAATTGCACAAAAAACTACAGTAAAATGCAGCATTTATTTACAAAAACTACAAAACCATCAGATAAATTAACAACAGTTATTAAGGACTGAAGAGCCTGGATATAACCTGGCCCAAAGTAAATATCATTGTATCATTGCCCATGGAGCAGCTGGGAAAGAGATTATGATCTGAGATTATCTTCTTCCTCCCCAGAGAGAAAACAGTCTATCGCACTTCTTCACCATGAGTGTGGTGTCTGACCTGCTGCTGTAACTACAGTGTGAAGCATGCAGGCAGCGAGGTGTCATCAAGGTTCTGCACATTCTCTGCCCTCTCCGTTCCTTTCCTGACTACTTGAGGAGGCATCAGAAACGGCAGGAAAGGAAAATCTCATAGAAGTGCTATTTTTTCAAAACAAAAATTACTTCTGGTTTCAAATTAGCGTGCACACGATGCACAATTTCCTATCTCCCTCCACAGGCTTTCATAGCTCTGCTATAGCTCTCCACTGTTAATGTTGAGACTTCTGCATACAGGCGTATTTCTCCTGCTACCTTGAAACTAACTGTAAACAAACTCATATTGAAAGACACAATGTAACTCACCTACAATCTCTTTTGGGAAAAATTTTTTACCACCTGCATGTACCATTAAGTTGACTACATCCCTATACATGCATTTTCTCCACAAAAAGTCTTTGATTTTAAAAACAAAACAAAAACCCTCAAACTACCAAGCCTTTTAGCCAGAGAGAGCTTAATGTCATACTATTCTATTAATACTCCTGAATAAACAAGGCAGATACATGAATGTATCTGGTACATATCTAGCTATTTTTTTCATTATGTCTCTTTTTTGCTGCTCCTCCTCCCCTTCAGCTTGGTGAGCTTTTCATTTTAGCTATTTTCCATACCGTTTTCACCGTAATGATTATGAGTAGCAAGTGAATGAACTACAGGCAATGAAACTCAAAGCAACCTGCAACAGTAATGCCTATGCTACAATTAAGGTGAAGCTTGGCAGCTACAGGGGGGAAAAATTATGTAGTCAGGGGACCTATGTGCATTACATTCAGTGAAACCAATCCCACCAGGGAAGGAGAAGTACCAAAAAGAGGAGGAAGGTACTACCTCTGGTTTTGCCTATTGCTTTGTCATTATCTTCCTCAGTAACTCAGGATCATATTCCCTACCGTACAGCCAAAATCTCCACGTGTTCACGGGGAGGGCTGGTGGCATTCTTAGTGCAGGTAACACCCTCACCAAAGGCAAGGAAGGGCTCTTACTTCTTCTAGGGTCTTCAAAAAAGAACAAAAAGCCAAGAACATTCAAATTCAAATTAAACTTTCAAGCTGACTATTCAATTTCCAAATGAGGAGCAGGCAGGAATGTTAAACCAAGCATGTGTTTTGTAGTCTCCAATTAGAATATAATACAGAGAATATAGCGAATGCTATACCAGATGAACTACAACCCATCCATTTCAACAGTGCTGCCTGTCTCCACTACTACCAATCTCTGCTGCTGACTGCTTCCAGATCAACACCAAAGACAGGAATACCGAATTGAAAGATCTCTGGCTATCATAACCAAGGATCCACTTTCTTCTAAAACTAAGTTCCATCCTAAAACTAGTTAGAGTTTCTTGGCACTACTGATCTTATTATAGAAGTGTTCCAGATCTTCACATCTCTGGAGTTCAAAATTTTGAATCACATCACATTACATATACTTAGTTCATTCCAAATAAAACATTATTTTCTATTATTATAAAAATAATTCTATATGGCTTGAAGTTGCTTAAGTTGCTGGCCCCATAAACACACAAAAAGACTAAAAAGAGATAATGTAATTAAATTT
This sequence comes from Anarhynchus alexandrinus, assembly GCA_008711295.1. Classification (NCBI taxonomy): domain Eukaryota; kingdom Metazoa; phylum Chordata; class Aves; order Charadriiformes; family Charadriidae; genus Anarhynchus; species Anarhynchus alexandrinus. The sequence continues at coordinate 3,579,087 of VUYV01000053.1, forward strand.
AATTATAGGAAAATTAACTAAAAAAATAGGTGACTCAAGCCATTCTTCTACCATATCATGGTGTAACTTTAGAAAAATCAGTGTTCTCATTTGATCTAGCTGGAGTAACAACTCAGCTGAGTTCAGGTAGTAAGACCCTTACACAAACAAACTGAATCTGAATATAAACTCCACCAAAAATTAGCAGGACGACGACAAAGTGAGTTTCTTAATTTGGCAGATATCAAGTATGACCTAGATGGTCAACTATTTGTAAAGGACACTCTTCTGTTACGGCCCTTATATAACTTCTATAGCCATACAAATAAACAACATTTGTATATATAATTTTTTGAATACCCATAAGCTAGAAGAATTTATGCCCTCTCTGAGTCTTGAAAAGGAGGTATGTAACCTTTAAGTAGAGTTGTCTTTGTATTTAGCATTTTTAAGTTTCTTTGGAAACTGTAAGACATGCCTACAGGAACAGAGTGTAATTACTTGGTTTTGGTGGCCTTTACTGTTCGGTTTTACCACACTGCATATTGAAGTGAAAATATAACAGGCTACAACAGAAGAATATATGAATGGAAATCTGTCACATACAAATGGGACCAAAGGGAATCTAGCTTTGAGCTACAAATACATAAAGGTCCCGAGGGTACGTATGCAAGCAAAATGCAGCAGCTACTAGCTGACATAATGACATTTTCCTGAGACAGGATAGAAATTCCATAAAATAAGAGAATAAAGAGAAAAATAACAAAACAGCACACTATGAATCCTTTGCATTGGGCAGAAGAGTATCAGACAGAACTTGCATAAAGGGTGTAGGGTTTGATCTTACTTTCCCTAATGGAATTTATTTCCAATTAATACCTCTTTACCACAATGAAACTAGCGTGATGAGATCTATAAAAAGTTTTCTCCGTCTGAACCATGGACTTTAAGTTTTGTCAGCACTACCACTGAGATCAGAATAAGCTCAAAAGGAATCACTGTACATTTTCAGAATCATTATGTAGTCAGAGGAAAGACTGGTACCAGATTTGGGGTGAACTGATGTCCTGGTTTGAGGTAAAACACAACCAATTTTCTGTTCAGTAATTTTACTTTGCAGCTAAGCCTTTTCTAACTAACTGAACTCTCTGAAATTAACAGCATATTGTCCAGACACTGTTCGCTCCCAGAGTGACAAAACCTGATTATTTATAATTTATGCCCAGGCATGGTATGCGGAGAGGCTCTTGCTTATACTTATTGCTATACCAGCCAAGGCAAGCTAACTCTGTTATGTGCCTCACTGGAGGGTTGGAAGCAAAAAAGTGTAGAGGGGTCCCACCCGCAGGGAGGAGCGGACAGGACAGGTGACCCAAACCTGACCCCAGGGTATTCCATCCCATCTGGGCACCACTGGAAAAAGACTGTTCCCATCCCCCTGGCACCCTCCCTTTAAGTATTTATAAGCATTGATAAGATTACCCCCTCAGTCTTCTCTTCTCCATACTAAAAAGACACAAGTCCCTCAGCCTTTCCTCATAAGAGAGATGCTCCAATCCCCTAATCATCTTAGCAGCCCTTTACTGTACCCTCTCCTCTCCAGCAGTTCCCTGTCCTTGAACCAGGGAGCCCAGAACTGGACACAGTACTCCAGATGTGGCCTCAACAGGGCAGAGCAGAGGGGGAGGATAACCTCCCTAGACCTGCTGGCCACACTCTTCTTGATGCACCCCAGGATGCCGTTGGCCTTCTTGGCTACCAGGGCACATTGCTGGCTCATGGTCATCCTGTTACCCACCAGGACTCCTCCCAGGTCCCTTTCCACAGAGCTGCTCTGCAGCAGGTCAGCCCCTAACCTGTACTGATGCATGGGGTTATTCCTCCCCAGATGCAGGACCCTACACTTACCCTTGTTGAATTTCATTAGGTTTCTCTCTGCCCAGCTCTCCAGCCTGTCGAGGTCACACTGAGTGGCAGCACAGCCTTCTGGTGTGTCAGCCACCCCTCCCAGTTTTGCGCCACCAGCAAACTTGCTGATGGTACAGTCTATCCCTTCATCCGAGTCACTGATGAATATATTGAACAGGACTGGAGCCAGTACTGACCCCTGGGGAACACCACTTGTTACAGACCTCCGACTAGACTCTGTGCCACTAACCACAACCCTCTGAGCTCTATCTGTCAGCCAGTTCTCAATCCACCCCACTGTCCATTCATCTAACCCACACTTCCTAAGCTTGCCTGTGAGGATGATGTGGGAGATGGTGTCAAAAGCCTTGCTGAAGTCAAGGCACACAATACCCACTGCCCTCCTCTCACCTGTTCATCCAGTCATGCCATCGTAGAAGGCTATCAAGATTAGTCAGACATGACTTCCCCTCGGTGAATCCATGTTGACTACTTCTGATAACATTCTTTTCCTCCATATGCTTTGAGATGACATCCAGAACGAGCTGTTCCATCATCTTTCCAGGGATGGAGGTGAGGCTGACCGGCCTGTAGTTTCCTGGGTCTTCCTTCTTGCCCTTTTTGAAGACTGGAGTGATATTGGCTTTCCTCCAGTCCTCAGGCACCTCACCTGTTCTCCAGGACCTTTCAAAGATGATGGAGAGCGGCCCAGCAATGACTTCTGCCAGCTCCCTCAGCACTTGCAGGTGCATCCCATCAGGACCCATGGACTTGTGGGTATCCAGTTTACTTAATTGTTCTCTAAGTTGTTCCTCTTCAACCAAGGGAAAGTCTTCCTTCCTCCAGACTTTCTCTGTTACCTGAAAAGTCTGGGACTCCTGAGGGTTGGCCTGAGCAGGAAAGACTGAAGCAAAGAAGGCATTCAGTAACTCCGCTTTCTCTGCATCATCTGTCACCACGGCCCCTGTCTCATTCAACAGTGGGCCCACATTTTCTCTAGTTTTCCTTTTGCCTTCTATGTACTTGAAGAAACCCTTCCTGTTGACCTTGACATCCCTTGCCAGATTTAATTCCAAGGAATTAATTAATCTTGCCAGATTTAATTCCTTGTCTTTCCTCATTTCATCCCTGCATACTCTGACAGCATTCTTGTAATCTTCCCAAGTGGTCAGTCCCTTCTTCCATGTACTGTAAACTTCCTTCTTCCACTTAAGCTTTTTCAGAAGCTCCCTGCCCAACCACGCAGGTCTCCTGCTTCCTTTGCCTGATTTGTTACTCTTAGGGATGAACTGATCCTGAGCTTGGAGGAAGTGATACTTGAATATCAACCAGCTCTCTTGAGCCCCCTTACCCTCTAGAGCCCTAACCCATGAAAGGCAATGAAAAAGGGTACTGTTAAAAAAGTGATACAAGTCAAGCAAAACATGACTGCCCAACCTTTTTTCCAAGAAGACGCACTGACTTTATACGCACCACCATCAAAAACATACATGAATGTGATCAAATGATATGGCTGCCTGGTAATGGCTAAGAAAGGTATCTAACATGTCATAAGGTCACTTATAATTTAACATTCCTCTATACCTGGTAACTTTAATAATAGTTTCCAATACAGAAGCACTTTCTTCACAGAACATCCTTAAACTGGACTCTTTTGGGAAGGATTGGGAGTACAGAAATGGAAGATGCGTTTACATCTCTAGATCTACTACTTGGGGGACAATCTTAAGAAAAAGTTACCACCTGTTAAGTATTTTTACTTAATCTTGTCATTCCCACTGGCTTTTCATTGCATTTTCATGCCTCCTTACTTCAAGTACACGTGCATGCAGAAATACAAATATGCTTAGGAGTACCTTGAAAGATCAAGCTCCAAGCGAATACAGTATTTGAAAGCTTGCTTATACCTATCCTTGACATATTCTATGAATTCTTTGATGCGTGTTATGGGCTGTGATATATTTATCTGAAATACATTGGTACAGACACTTAGTACTGATGAAATAATATTGACAAAGTAAAAGTCCTACCATGTAATGAAAACAGTATTGAAGAGGGAAATTGTAAAATAATCAGAGACAAGCATATACAGCCTGCAAAAGACTGCAGAACTTCTCAAAGGTAAAAAGTTTTACTGACATGGGGGCAGGAGGGGACAGGGACTTAATGCAATTTTACAATCTCCAATGGTTTATGTTCAAAATTTAGAGCATAGGTTGGAAGATCAACCAAACAAGTCTTTTATGAGAAAGTCTTCTCTGGGAAAGTACCTCCTGGAGGCTAACAAGCACTTAAGGGCTTCCAGCAATCTGTCTACAGGTTTTGTCATATCAGTGGGTGGGGACTGAGAACGCTAAAGACAACTCTGTTCCAGTGTTTTTGCAGCCTTTGATGTGAAATTCATAGCCAGGCTGAAGGCCCAGAAAGACTCAGTTATCAACCATCTAAAATTCACACGCTCAACTTGGAACTCTGTATGTTCCCCAGAGACTGGATTGATTTCCCGTAAGTGTATGCACAGACAGTCATGGCAATGAAGTATTAAAGATAAGAATATATCCCACGTAGAATTAGACACACCTCAAAAAAATTGCAGGATTTCAAAGTGAAGAACCACATGCTGATGCATTAAGTCAGACCATGTGCACTTTGTGGTACTCTTGACAGAATTACAGAATAACTCAGGGCAGAAGGGACCTCAGGAGGTCTCATGACCCAGCCTCCAGCTCACAGCAGGGTCAGCTGTAAGATCAGACCAGGCTGTTCGGGGCTTTATCCAGTTAGGCCTTGAGAAACTCCAATGGTGGAGACTGCACCGCCTCTGTGCAGAAAGGCTGCTTTACTTGTGGTGAACCTTATGAGCAGTCATGTCCTCCCAGCCTTCGTATTTCATTTTGAAGAATTCATCTCTGCCCAAAGTCTACCTTTGCATTTTAAAAATACAATACATCACACAGTGTACAAACCTGTATACTGAAATGTATGCCTTCAGTACAGAATAATTTCCCCTTTAATATCTAATACTCATCCTAGATCTTCTGGCTCAACTGGTGGACTATCTGGACTGTTGCCAGAGGGTTCCAGTCTAGTTGCTGGTTAGGTCAGCTATTTTCCCAAGAAACGGCTCAATTCTAATGCCAAGAGATGAGCGAGCGTCACATACAAAGTGCTCCAAAGGCAAGTTAAATCACTTAGTAACTTTCAGGATAATAGAAGCAAGAGCAGAGGGAGATATTTTTCATTCCAGAATTGCTTCATGGAGAAGAGATTATCTAATTTTATTAATGTCCCTATACACATGGATAGTACCTTTCCCCCCTTATCCTGTTTCTTTATGTGTAAAGTTGTGACACATTACCATCCTTTCTTAATTCTGACACAGATGACACTGATGCAAATTATGCATCTTAATAAGATTGCACTGCTGAAATTGAGATAACTGATACACAAGTGTTTTTTTTCTTTTCCCACAACTAATTAAAATTCTGGGGTTTAAGTAACTGTTATCATGTCCAGAGACAGAGATAAATAGATGAATACATAGAAAGCTCTGTATAACACATGCACGGAATAACTTTAGAAGACAAGAGAGGGTAGAATTAATAGTTGTTCTCAAATTGATAACAGTCCTAAAATGCCAGCAGTGCTTTGCCTCTGCACCCAGCACATCCTTTTATTTATCCATCTGTAGCCTATAAAAGAAAAGCTAATTTCAAAATCTACTCAAGGAGAAATTTTTAAATTTCTTCAAAAAAGCTTTTAGAATACCAAACAGGCCTATACGTGGAGATTTGATTTAAAGACATTTTTCTGTTCTTTTATTAGTCCTCAGTATTAATGTATTTAACTTGAAACATGTACATACATTATATCTCAGTGTAATTATATGATTATAGACATCTCATCCCCATGGACTCTTTGTGCACAAATAGTCCTAGTTTATAAATAAAGATAAGAAAATGGGTAGGAATCTGATGGCTGGGACTTGAGAGAAGCATTTTTGAACTAGCATTTTCAAAAAGTCTTAAGCTATGTTCAAGTAAAGGAGCTGTAAGTTCAGATGCTTAGCCAAATTTTATCCAATGTCTCTTTGTCTAAAAAAGCCAAGCTAACACTTACCATAAAAACATGCTGACCATCAGTTAACTTCTTTCTTGGTGGAAGAGGAACTGCACAAAAACAAAGAACCATCTTCACTTTCAAAAAACACCCATCAGTTAAGTAAACTTCCTAAAATATCCAGGACTTGTTTCCTATCTCCTTCTCTGGAGTTTGAATAAATTCAGAAATTATAACCTTTCATGAATGTTTTTGCGTCTTTTCCTTTCAGCAGTAAGACACAAGCGGAGACTATGTATTGGTTTAGTTAAAAAGCCAAAGCACAATCAAAACAAACACACTTTCTTTTAACATCTGAATTGTCAATGTGTAAACTGAAGGTATTTTGCTTGTAGAACTCCCATAAGTAATTTCTTTTTTGTTAAGAAACGGTTCTCTTGCATCATATTACAAAGGGTCAAGATTGAAACCACCAGTGTAATATTTACTTGTGCACAAGTTCCTTTAGGGGAAAACAAAACAAAAATGAAACCCAAACAAGATTAGTTTTAAATGAAGTAGCTGAAGACAAAGTAAGTAAATTAGTTTGGGGATTTACCTGTCACTAATGGAGAGTGTTCTTACAGAAATCAAATCAGAAGACTGAAATATTAGGAGAGCAGACATGTTCCCCTTCAATTTGCTGTTTTATCAATCACAGTCTTCAAGTTGTTTTTCTATACTAGTTTAAACTTAAGGAATAAGATGGCAACTGCTGTAATAACCACTGCCGAACACAAGGTATAGTAGGGAAATTTTATTCCCTACTAATGGCAATGTCCTGAGAAACATATTCTAGAAGAAAATCTGTTCTTTGATTAATATTATAGCTCATTGTACAGTCTGCCACAGACCCTAGTGTTGTCTTTCTCCATGTTGACCATCACAAAGAAATGGCTTCCTACTATACCAGGCAGTTTAAAAAGGGGGTACAGGGTCATATTGATCTTGCAAGACAGAAATAAAAGACAGATTTCCCCATTATATTTTGGTTCAAAATTATATAGGAAATACCAGCAACAAAAAGCAATTCCCAGTAGATGTGTAAAAAAACCAAACAAACGAACAAAACAAAGGAAATTAAATTTCATGAATTTATGGGTTGAGATAACTTTTTTCTAGATGAGGATAATAAACATTTGCAACTTCACTTACTTGCTTATCAACAGAAGAGAAAAATTTTACTCGAGGCCAGCCACACATCAATGTGTGAAAGCATCTGTGATGAATGACATTGTATTGCACTTCCAGTTGTGCTCCTCGCAGACTGTCCAATCCACTTACTCTTTCCTTTACAGGTTGTATATGTAAGAATAAAGTATAACAAGATTAAAAATCCAATAAAAGATGATGTAATGTCTTAAAAGAAGGGATTCAAATCTGTTTCTTGTTTTGGAATAGGCTGTATGCAATCATTTTCATTCTTCAGGGCAGTTTCTACCAATTACTTTGTTCAAGTAGCTGGATTCTACTGACTACAAACTAGTAGGCAGTAGATCTAATGTTGCAGCACACAAAGGAGTATTACTTATGACTATTTACATATATCTGATCATACATCTGAAACTGTTACATCACAGAGTATATAATTTTTCATAGATCCTGATGCATTGAGATTTCTAGAAAAAGGGACAATTTAAGTTAAAGTTTGTACACAGAGAGAGGAAGTAATAATCCCATTTTTGTACTTTCTAACCTTTAGGATAAAAACAGTCCAGAGCTGTAGCAGGTGACAGCCATCCCAAAAAGAGACGCAAGGGGAGACACATCATCATAACTCCTCTTTCAAAATCAGCCAGCGTGGGTCTAAGGAAGAACAGCTTTAAATTAACTTTTTGGTTATTTTTTGCTCTGTTCCCTTCACTCTACTGTCTGAATCTCCAGGCCACCTTTTCTGCCAGTCGCAGTAGATGACCCTATGCCCTCACTCCACTCCTATTTGTTAGTAACAATAATACGTTAGACAGCCTTATATTATTCAGCTGTACTTTATTAGGTCACACCACCTACAATGTATTTACTGTTATCTTTTGGATTTCTCCCATATGCGTCTGACAGGACTAGGATGTTCCCTTTCATACAGACTACCACATAGTTTGGACTGCTAAACTCATTCAACCAGGGTTTTTTTTTGGCACTATTTCAGTGCAAATCTCTGCTGTAATTCACCATCACACAAATGTTTGCAACTCTCAACAACACCACCTTTCAAGAAATACACTCCTCGTTTGTAAGAGCATCCAAAACAAGATTTTCATGTGGCTTGCAGCTTTACTGCTAGTGCTTCATAGGGCAGCAATCCAAAACTCCAGCGTCAATGACTTCCCAAGACTAACGATGCATTATTACAAAGATGGAAAAATTGAAGTCCCAATAGTAGTTCATATATACCAAAGCATACAGGCATCCAAAACACCCATCAGGGATGTTATACAATACAGTCTCAATTTTGGAGGAGTAAGCAAATATATTTTTCAGTAGCCAGGGCTAGAAGATGAAGACTACATTGAGTAATCATGTATCTTTTTGGCACAGACAGTAACATACCTTAGTATCTATCAGGTAGTTCACTTAAAAATGAATCCAGAAGCCATTCACAGCTAAACAATCCTAGATCTCAACACAGTAAGACTTTTCCACCCCATCTAGCTAATTAGTGTTGTAACTGCTGCAGGACTTTGTTCTTATGATGGCTTCAGTTTACACTAAAAAAGCAAACAAGGTCAAAAGCACAGTATCTAACCATCACTACAAAATGAAAATGTAAGCTGAACACAAGAAAGAACATAGGGAGCCAAAACAGAGTCAGGCTTCAATTACATGAATATCTCTGCAGCACAAAGTAAGGTGACTCCAAGCTTCTTTGCATCATTCTCCTGGTAAACCGGCTGGCTTACATCCCCCTCTTCAAAGCATAAACACATTCTTCCCAATATGCCTCTGAAAATTCAAGTTCCTGAACAATTAGCTTTAAAAGTACTACTTATCTTACAATGCAACTTTTGATATAGCAAAACACACTTTCTAAAAATCATTTGAGAAGTATAAAGCAAATCAAGTATGTTTTCTCTCTGCCGGTTAGTCACGATATTGACAGTACCTAGCTCGAAGCCAGGCTTAATCCATTTAAAACGTTTTGCTTTATTTATCTTTTTGAAAGTATGTACTACTGCACTGTAGTGTCTTGCAAGGAAAAGTATCTATACTAAAAGCTGGCACTTTGAATAAAAGCCCACCCCATTAGACACAGACATTCCATTAAAAGGTAGAGTTCAAATACTTTCTTTCCTCTGTATGTACAGTTTATCTACATTAAAAGTTGTCTTAGTGTCAAAGCTGTATCAAAGCCTAACCAGAATCATAATCTAACACTCGTTCTGTGCCAGAAAACATTCTGGACTCATGCAGAAAAGTACAACTATGTGTCTTTGCTAGCATGGCACTGATAATCTCTACCAGTAAAGTCACCTCAGAACGCAAGTGACTATTTGCATTCATACTTCAGAGCGCCAAATTGTAACTTTCTATTTTCAGGAAAAGGGATATCACAGATCTATCCTCTATCTATGAGGATAGAGAGCCATGAACCGATCAGTTATTTGCAAGGTCTTGACAAGAACCATCTCTCTGTTTTCCTGGAGCACAGAAATGACAGTGACTCTCAAAAGTCCCATGGCAAACAAGTTCGGGCATGGAAGCTGCTACTTTTAGAACAGCAGAAGAAAAGATGAAGGAAAGCATCTGAATGCCAAACTTTCTGCTAGAAAACTACTGGCTCTGTGTGAAACTCTTTCTTCTCTTTATTTCACTTTTCAGTATTACCAGACACGTATCTTGATAGACTAATGCAAAGAGTGGCAGAGAGTGGCAAAACTGACCTTGCATTTTCTACATTCCCTACACTAACTCACTATTGGAAAGACCAGTTGTGGCTCCAAAGGCTCTGCAAAATTTCATCCTTTTCCAGAACCTCAGAGGTAGTCCAGAGAAGGCACTGTATGAGCATTTTGCAAGGCACAGAGTGGAAAAAGACTGGAAAACCAAGGCATGACTTGTTTGCATAACATTACTTCCCTGGCACCGTGCATCAGGGAAGGAAATGGAAAGACTCAGCTGAACCCCAGCATAACAACACTTAGTTATGATTACAAAAGGGAAAAAGGCACACTCTCAGTGATGCAGCAGCTCCACGGAAGGCACCACTCAGCAGCTGACGCAAGTGGGAAATGGCTCTGTATGAACTGCTTATGTTAGGGGGTGAGAACACAGTGGCAGGGACTAAGCTGTCCTGTTGGTCCATTATTCGGGCAGATCTCAGCATGTAAGAAAAGATTGCAAGACTCTCACTTGACGTCCCCCAGCACTATTAGGAATAACTATCCCAGCAGTCTGTTGATGATGCAGTAGCCAGATCAGTCCATCAGAGAGAGCTGGAAGCCCTGTCTGCACCACAGAATTTTTTAGCAATTAGGATGTACTCGAGATAACAAGATTATGGCATGCAAGGTCACAGAAGTACAGTCCACATGACTTTTCCTGGTAGCCTACAATATCTTCTAAAGAGAGCAAATCTGAGGACAGAGCGTCCAGACTCCAGGACATACAGAGGAACAGTCCAAGTAAGCTGTCTGCACCAAACCTCCTAAGGCCAAGACAACACAGCTGTTTATGGAATTTGTCCCCAAGAAAACCACAACAAAGGCTTTAAGAAAGGAATGTAAATACAGACCTGTTGTACAAACTTTTCTCCATGATCTGATGCCTTCAATGGTGCAAAACATCAGCAAATGTAGGAACAACCAGGGCACAGGCATTACCTTTTCTGTCAGTTCTGAAGGAGGTCAGTAAGAAAGTTAGGGGATTTCTTGCTCCATTATCTTTCTTCTTCTATAAGAATAGTATCATAGGCATAAAGATGATTCCAAGTGGAATCCTAAACCCCCAAATTCACCTTTCCAAAACGGGAACCCTTGAAAAGCAGCCAGCTGATAGAACTGCAGTTTTCAACAGCAGGAAGCATTTTGGCAGTCCGAGAACTGGCATGCAGAATTACAGCCAAGTCAATGTTTACATACAGGTTATAAAAATCAAACTACAGCACGGCAATAGGCTAGCCACCACAGTGAGACAAATTGCACAGGAACACGCTCATAAGTTGTTTGCCAAACTAATTTCCAGAAAATCACCATATTCTCAACTCTTCCTCCAGCCCCCAAAAGCTTGCAGAATGCCAGCTTTCTCTGTAGTAACTGTGACATGAACAGGTCTGTTGATTTTGTATTTGACTTCTACAATCCCCTGCTGAAAAACTCTTTCAATAATAAATCCAGTTTCATGACAGACTTGAAGTGATCCGAAATTGACTGCAAAACACAAGCAAACTTTCATTGCCCTGAAAAAAAGAGGTATGATTATCTCAGGTAAGCCTTTTGCATTAGTGTTAACTGAAGGCCTAAACTAACTTAGAGTAATTTAAGAAATATAGCATGAGGGCCCTTCTTTAGGAAGATTCTCCTCATCCACAAATGCACCGAACTTTGTATTTTTCTGTCACAATTTGATTACACACAGTCAGGTACCCTGTACACTCTGGCATGCAGAAATTCAATGTATCAGTTGCAGAACTAGGACCCAATCTTTCTTGCATTTAGCATGTGATTGGAATTCTTGCAGCATCACAAGAGAGAGATTGGGGTGCCCTCCTGCATCTCTCTCAGATTTTATTTTGAAAAAGACTTACTGTGTTGAAATGTGTGCGTAAGCCTAGTAGCCTGAGAGAAAGAGAGAAGTGCCTTCCAAGGAATACCCTTACAAATGAAATCCAATTCTCACTGCTGCTCATCAGCGCCCAGCGGGGTTGCACATGACATCTCATACAATAGCAGCTGCTTTGCACTTCAAGCAGCCTCAAGCTCTACGGTTGCGAGATTCTGTTTATTGTAAGAGATGTTAATGTTATGTCCTTAATATGACTCTTCAGCTATTACAAGAAAGGCATTTATATGTCTTTGAGAATCTCCCTCAAAGTCATGATATATAGGCAGTTAATTGTTCCTATAGCAAAATATAAATCATTAATACAACCTGAGAACCCATCTAAAATAAAACATCCTTAACAATCCTCAATGGAAGCACAATTACAAGCCTTTTAAAACCCTTCATGGATATTGAAAATACTTTTTTTCTTTTTGACAGATTTTTTTCAGTGAAGTACCCAAACTGTCCAATCTTCTACATATGTGGCAGCTAAGAGCAACCTCCTCCTCCTTCTGCTCTGAACTTTTCCTCTGAAGTCTGTTTGATCTCTCCTACTCCATCAGAATCACAGACTGGTATGTATATACAAGCATTTTACCCAGTGAATATTCAGTGTAAAATACACAAACAAGTTTTGGAGAAATGACTAGAAACCAGGCCTGCTCTCTTCCAGGTAAGTGCTTTCGTCACTCGGATATGGGCTCAGGCATCCTTCCCTCTCTAGCCCGTGCAATCCTGCCCTTTTTTCTGCACAGGGACAACAGCTTTAACAGGATCAGCGAGTCTTACCTCACCTCACCTCTGAATACCAATCCCACCCAAGAAGGGCATACTACCTGTTAAGGAGACTTTTCTGGAAGCTTAAGAAACATATCTGAAATTCATCAAGGCTTGAGGTAAAAAAAGCAGTTGAATCAGGTTTCACATACGCAAGACCATGGCAGGCGTGAAGACATGGGCTTTTCTGTATTCTTTCGGGATCAATGGAATAGACACCTTCCAGTCCTTCCTACCCCTCTTCCAGCATCTATCAATTCTACTTCTGTCTCCTGACACAGTTCTCATTCATCTTGTAATCTGCTATGGACTAAGTAAGCGACTTTTATGTTTTTCACAATTTTGCATAACCAACTCTAATTTCTGAATTTTAGCCGCAGCATGAGATCATTCACCAACTCCATCAGGACCTTTCCCCCAAGACTAACCTCAAAATATCCTCCCAGGAAAACAGGGAAAGCATACCATAACACACTGGAGAGAAAAGCAGACAGGACATGTGCATTACATGAGACAAAACCAGATGTCAGATATCAAATACTTCTGTGGGCACAGATAGCCTATCTTCTGCTCTGAATAATTAAACATAAATGTGATGCTCTCCTCATGCCTGATCCAGATCAAATTTGTGGTTAAGTGATCTAGTAGTGCACAAATCCATTATTAATGACTGTGAAACCATTTGTGGTTTGAGTTATTTTATGTATCTAGCCTTAGAAGTTGAATACAGAGCCCATTAAAAAGCAAAGGAAATATTTTATTGACTGTAGTAAGTTCTGAGAGAAAGAAAATCACATAAGAATAAAAATCTTTGAAAATACTGAAAAGTTTGAGCTTAAAGCTGATTATTCAGCTTGAAATTAAGAATTCTAAAATGAAAATACATATTAATGCAGCCAACTCTAATTTGCTGTTTTTCCCAAAACCAATTCTAATGCCTAGTAATTGCAACTTACTCAGTAACTATAGCCATTTAAAAGGGTGTATTTTATACCCTCCTATCATAAAAAAAAATAGTCGGTTCTGACTTCTACACTCAGTTAAGACATACATTTGTCTAAAATGAACTATAGCAGAAGAGTCTTCTCATGGAAAAGGTACTAAACACTATAAAAATACGAATCCAATATCCAGCTTTGCCACCAAGTTCCCCCATAACCCTGTTCTCTCCCTCTGTGCAAGAAGAATCTTTTTCTTTCAGCTGTTCTGTCTAGCTAGACTTCGTGCTCTTTCAGATATGGTCTAGCCATTAGGCCAGATGTACAGTGCCACACGCAGCAGGACCCCCGGCTCTTAGAGGCCTTATTGAGTGCTACCAGAATACATTAGAAGTCACGTATTCTTCATGTATCTAGGCAGTAATCTTCTAGACTTCCCCCAATAATTAAAAACTAATTAGGAAATGTATGCCAAAAGGCATGCATTCTGCTTGCTGATATGCAAGCTAAGCCATTTAGAGCAAATAGATTTTTCTAAGGTTTCTTCTACATCATGTTCTTTGACACAGGAAAGGTAGTAAAACATAATAAAACCATGTGAAAATGTACGTTCTATTCTTAAAGGAACTTCTAATGGTTTTACTGTCTAAGCAGAAGGCCATATACTATCACCAATGTGTAGGGACCTTGGAGCATTTAAGTCTTCTAAATAATACTACATGATGTATTTTTCCCACATGCCCCAGAACACACACAACACAAAATAACTCTTTAGAAGGTCACTCAACTGAGAACAGTACTCTAGTCTACGGAAGAATTGCATCTGAAGACGTCCATTCCTGCAGGTTGTAAAGCTACTTCTCTGCCATTTAAATAAGAGCTTGGCAATATCCCCAAGACAGAAGCTGTGACATTTCAGATGACAAAACCCAGCATTTTTCACAGAATAACTGCCCTGAATCAAAATAATAAATTAATCTCTTATTTCACATGTCAACTTGTATCAAAATCATTCTAGGAAGCAGGAAAAACAATGGACCTATACGAAAGATAAGAAACAATCAGAAATATTTCTGAAAAGATCTCAGAAATTGTTATTTTCCATGAACCTAAGGAGATCTGAGAGCCACTCTCCACCCCTGTACACAGAGTCCGAGACACTAGAAGTAACTAGGAGCAGTGTTTCCAGAACCTGCCAAAGACACACAAAGGGAGTTGCCATGCTAATGAAGCAGTGTTAACTTTCTATTAGTTACTATTTGTTGCCCACTCCATCATTCCTCTCAAGGAATCTTTAAGCAAATTAACTTCCAGAGACAGTGTGGCTGCTTTCTGGTTTCTTTACAATTTAGTACTTTGCCTCATTTACCAGCTTCCTAAATTGCCTTTTGTAAAGTTTGATCAGAATCAAACTTCCACCAAGGAACTGCAACTTGGTCGGAGAGATTCCAGCAGTAAGATACCTGCTTGAAAGCATCAAGAAAAGATTTTATGTTCATCAGTGTGCAATCCTGCAAGACGACAGTGCTGACAAACATGATGGAAACCTAGTTTTGTAACCACATTTTCCCAGGCACCGGGTAACGTGTCAATTTGGTAGGAGTTGAGTTTATTTTCTTAGCAGTTTCTTGATATTAATTATTTCTACAAGGAAAAACACGCTACAGTTGCCACACAGGTGGCCAAGAAGGCCAATAGCATCTTGGCTTGTATCAGAAATAGTGCGGCCAGCAGGACTAGGAAAGTGATCATCCCCCTGTACTCAGCACTGGTGAGGCCCCACCTCGAATACTGTGTTTTCCAACCCAAATGATTTTATGGTTCTATGATTCATATTGGGATCAGGAGAAACAGCAGTCTGCATAATACAGGTCTCGATAATTAATCATTAATATAAGTGTTGGATGATGACTGTAAGAAACACAAATACATAGATTTATGTTTTGACTATGCCTTGAGAGATGTGAAAGGGTAAAGCTCTTTCTTTTTAGAAGCATTAATTTTTCTCCCCCAAACCTTTTTTATTTATGCATTACCTTTTGTGGGATAAGAACAAACTAAATAAGAACAAACTAAATAAGAACAAACTAAATAAGAACAAACTAAATAAGAACAAACTAAATAAGAACAAACTAAATAAGAACAAACTAAATAAGAACAAACTAAACTTACAACAATCTGTGTCTATTCAAATTGATAATTTTGCTTTTATAATGCTTCCCAACTCTATAATCAACCAGTTCCCAAATTGCAACATGCAAGCTACTTCTCAATTACATTAAATGTTTTAGCAGACTAATATTACATCCTCCATGTATTGTTAAGGAATAGCTCCTATAACTTCCATGATAGGCTGTGCCCAAAGGAAAAAAAACCTTGTAAAGGTCCGCTAATTTAAAGAGGACTCATCTTGCTCTCTTTGAAGTTACTGACAAAGGTACTGTCTGAGTAAAACTATTACAATTTTTTTAAATACTCATTTTCTACTCCTATGAATATTAATGTACCTTTATTCTACCCAGATCACCTTATCAGTAATATGACTGATCCTTCTCTTGCCTGCTGTTCTGAAAGACCTCTTTTGATCTTCATGAACACCCAACAGAATCATTACCCTAGCCTGTGAAACCTTTGGAACGCTGATCCTATCTTTCAACAAGTACCAACTGTCTCTGCAGAAATGACAGCATGACTTTTAAAACAACAGGAAGCCCACATGCCACAAAATCTTTAAGCGTTTCCTTAAAATAAATAAACTGCAGTGATGAAATACCAGAGCAGCTTTCAGCCCATTTTAGCCATCCGTGGAACACTTATTCCCATTAAGGACTCAGATTTTGTATTTACTGTTCTCAATTAGAGGTCACTGCTGATGCATTGACATTAAGAAAAGGTATATAAATTGTAATTTTTTTCAAATGTGGGCTGTTCAGATTTGGTAACGTAAACCCTACATAGTCTTAAAAGAACTGATTTTCAAAGGTGCTCAGAGACCCTACAAAAATTTTTTTAGGAGAAGCAAGAATAGAATTGTGAAGCAGCATTACACAAATACTCATGCTGATTTTCCCATAAAATGCCCAGCAGGTTCAAAAGAATGGACCAATATATCTACTCCAACCGAGTTCCAGTAGAACAGATCAAATTGGATGTTTGCACAGAGTTTCAGTGCCCAGTGGCATGCCATGAGACTTTTATTTGTCTTCTCCAGGTTGTTGGGCAAACAAAGTCTTTTGTAAACTCCTGCATAATCAAAAAATATGCCCTTTCTGCAAGAAGCCCTGCTACCAGGAAAAAGGCATGGCAGAAGCACAGAGTTTCTCCCATATATCTACTACGGCTGCAGGCAAAGGACCAGGTCACTGACTAGACCCTGGCATGAGCTTAAGCCACCTGCAGAGGACAGGGCAAGGACATGGCTACTGAACGTGCACAAATGCCAAAGGTGAGAAGCTGACAAGAGTTACAGATAGCACCATGAAGAATGACTGCGCTTCACAGGTGGTAATGGGCAAGTTACATGAAAAACAGATGTATTCCATCCATAACTGAAGGAGAGCGCTGGGGACTTTCTGCACAGCAGAGCTGTGCAAGGCCAGCAGCACTTAGGTAACCGTATCAGTAACGCCACAAAAGGCTGAGATCATCTAGGTAATTGTTTCAGAAATGCCAGATCCGGGTATAGAGGCAGCAAAACAGGGACCAACAGGGAAAAAGTAATTGCAAGGGGAAGTCTGAGGTGGAGAAAGGGTGGTACATGGGCAGCAAAAAGGAGGGCCAGGAAACAGGAAAAGGCATGTGTGAAAATCATGCTGCCTTGGGGTGCCTGCTGGGAAGCCTTGTGCTCAATCATCTCAGCCTAAATCAATAGAATAAAACAAAACCTGTTGTTCTGGCCGTGCCACCCAGCCCAAACCAACTCCCATGGTTAGGAGACACAGGAGGAAAGGAGTGCTTTCCCTGGAGAGCAAGGGAACACCCCAATGGACAGATCAGGCATGCTGGTATTGCTGTGACAGTGCCCATTCCAGCAACCTCATAACATAACCCTACCCGCCACCTTATAACAGTATCACTTCTTTAAGAGACTACCGACTGCCTTATGAGCCCTGGAACTGTCAGTGAACTAAACACTATTGTGGCAATTATTCCAATGTTGCCAAATCTAACTACAATACAGAAACTAGATCAAATCATAGAACGGTTTAGGTTGGAAAGGACCTTGAAGATCATCGAGTTCCAACCCCCCTGCCATAGGCAGGGACACCTCCCACTAGACCAGGCTGCCCAAGGCCACGTCCAGCCTGGCCTTGAACACCTCCAGGGTTGGAGCCTCAACAACCTCTCTGGGCAACCTGTTCCAGTGCCCAAATTACACCAAACACAGTGCTAACCAAAGCTGGGACTTTTATCCAGTGCCTGAGTTATCAGATGAACCAAGGTCTTAGAAAGTTTATTACCCAAAATGAAAAAACAATGAGGACAGCAAAACCAATGAGGACAGCAAAACCAATGAGGACAGCAAAACCAATGAGGACAGCAAAACACATTCACCAAACAGATTTAGAACTCAAAACTCCCTTTAGAACAACTGATGTTTGATTTTTTTATTTTTTTTTTAACTAGTACATGTCTGAAACGCAAGCCAAGACTTGCAAGCATATATCCATATGAAAAATTTATACAAGTTTTATTATAAATGTGATCTAGATTTCAGAATTCCCTGCACTGCAACTAGAGGAGAGTTACACCATCACATACTGGCAAGAGCACGCCATTTATATAAAGACCCTGTCAGCTAAAACACTTGTAACCAGGATGAGGACTACTCCAGGTCCTTACAGCATGATTTGCAAAGCAGTCTAAAGCTGCATTTGAGATAATCAGAACTAATTCAGATTAAAGATTAACATTTTACCTCAATTGACAAAGCACATGACTAATTCAATATGTTATATTCATCACAGCACTGAGTTTAACTACTGGCTCAATGTAGACTTCTACCATCCAGTTATACCCAACATGTGGTTGTTGGATGTATATAAATGCCAATTTTAACACTCTCTGACTTGGCTTTTTAGTAAGAATATCTTTTGCTTCTCACTCTCAGACGCAGGAAGAACTGCCAGTGGCCATCTGTGCATACTCATAGTCATTTCACATTTTTTGCTACATTTCTGAGCATCCTGTTTTACGGAGCTTGTATAAATACATGGGTGAGCATCTGCATCACAGTACATGTAACTGCAGGACTGTTAGATACTGATAGAGAAAATATCTTTCAATATGAAAGATACCATTCTCACACTTCACTCAGAGAGGATCACTTTCCATAATGCAGACTGCTGTTGGCTAATAGCCTCTTTTCAAACCATATGCAATAGAAGCGATAGAGATTTGTAATGCAGGCACACAGGGTTAACTGAAGAAGAGATTTTTATTTGTTTTTTAAATAAAGGAGAATACAAACCATTCAGTATGCCAGGATCTTGTGCACCCAACTATTTTAGGCTACCTAAGTAATGATATGCAAACAGGCTCTGACACAGGGCCAGTCTTTAAAGGACCACCAGAACAAAGGATGCAAAAGGCAGCTGTTTCTCCTCTAATCAGCGCACACAGCTATCAAGACAATCACAGCCTCCACCAAGGATACTCTAGTGGCAACTCAGTGATCAGCTGGACCTGAGCTGAACAGGAGGACATAACAAGACTGAATCATGATTTATCTTCAAGGCTGGCTGCCTAACCATGTTGGGGGGCAGGGGGATGGGGAATAAAAAAATCTGGGAAAACCTTGGAAGGAGGAGAACATAGTTAAAGCAAACTTCTGAATTAATGGAGGAACATACAGAGCAACTCATCAGGAAGTTGTATTCTGAAAAAGTGTTTCTCTCTAAATTCATCTAAGAATGGTAACTAACTTCAGAGTTTCTGCAGTTGTTTTTCCTATCATACACGGCTGTCAATCTTTATTCTTTAAATGAATCAATGTATAAAATCACAGACCAAATTAATAAAGGCAACATCATGATATTAATATTTCATGTTTGATGGGACAAGACTATTTTCTGACAGTGCTTAGTTGGACTGGTCATTTTATGGAAGCCAGCCAACTGTCTTTCCAGTTACAAAATAAGGCAAGTTTGCCACATCCCCTTTCACTGTACTTCTTTTCCAAGCCAAACAAACACACAAACAGTCTAATGAGATACCCTGCAGGCTTAGTCCTTTCAGACACTGCAGAACCAGCTACACATACTTAAAAGCAGTCTTTAAAATAGCACTGAAATAGAAAAGCACTAAGGTACACCATCTCCACTGTGTTTGAGGAGCAGGAATCATTCTAAATACACTATAAAACAGACATTTATGCACCAGCATCAGGCACTGGAAACAATCTTCTCACATAGCAAGAAACCAGCAAGATTTCTCCAAGGTTGTACTGCAGGGTTTGGAACCATCAATCTGGAAATACTGCATACAGACTTCTTGACATAAGTGAGAAGTGCAGCAGCCCTACTCCGCCTTTTCTTAAATGCTTTGTGCAACAACTGCTGCCAAAAAAAAATAAATATCTGTTTTCTCATCCTTGATCTCCAACTCCCCAGACATTTTTCTTAGGTCCAGGAAATGCAAACAAACCCAGAGATTTTGAGATCCCTTTTGCAAGTTGGAAACATTGCAGATATTCAATAATCTTCAGTTTAGTCATCAAGAAGTGCCCTTAGGCAAACTTCACAGAGCTTCAGTGTTATTTTTAAAAAGCAGCATACTACTGAAACAGGAAACGGCTACGTACTAGTTGCCAAGAGTAAGTTATTATGGAAAAAAGGAGTTAAGTCCTTGAAATGTAATGAGAAGGTTTATTGGAACATGAAGCCACTCTCTTGAAACAGATTATATCTGGAAAAGAATTCAAGTCCCATTAGAAACCAATAGAAGCAAGTTTCAAAGAGATTGCAAAGTAATTTCTTTCAAATTACTTAGTTAATTTAAATGTATTAAACCATTAAATTAACAGAACACATATTTTAAGTCACAGAACTTCCTTTAAAGTAACTTTGAAATCAAATCTCACTGGATTCAAGTATGGTCTAAAGGTTATTTAGTTTTAATTACCACATTAAAAACAAACCTCAAACCTTTTATATTAAAAATATATACTTGAATGTGTTAGGGCCCATTCTCCCATTCCATACTATTTCCCTCATTTCTTAATCACACCAAGACCACCGGATTGAATGAAAAATGAGCTACTACACACTATCAATACAAGCTTCAATCTCCAGTAAAGCCAGTGTGGAGAAAACAGGATTAGAGACACTGCGAAGAACTCTGAGAGCAGAACAAAAGATTACAATTAAATTCATGTGTAGAAAAGTACCAGAAAACAACTGAATTTGGGGTTAATTCTTTCAAATATACCTAGTACCTTAAATGATACCAACTACTACTATTTTTCCAAAAAAGTATTTCAGGTGGAAACAGATCATTCTAGGATTTACGTTCACGTACACATCCATTAAAGTGGCATGAAGGTCTCCCATGTAAATCACTATAAAAATAAGAGTTTAGCTTAACTTTTTTTTCTACCTATGCACACTACAAACCAGTAAGATACTGGAATCTTTTAAGAACTCCTTGCAATTATACAACAAAGGATGTCTTATAAAGGTAAATTAAGTGATCTGAGCAGTGTCATTTCTGTCAGTGGCACCATTAGGAACAGCTTTGAAGTTAATGAATCTCACAAGTTTAAGGAAGGTTTTCACAACCACCTGGCTGTGCTCTCACTCTTTCAACCTGATTAAACTCCACTGACATAGAAGCTAGTTAGCTCAGCGCAGAATTCTACATTTGCCTGTAACCCTTTACAGGATCATTTGGGATAAAGAAGGTCATTCCTTTCACAAGCAGTTTCCTGAGCACCTGCAATTTCTGAGTCACTATAGCCCAAGCAGTTCTTCAGATTCTAAATACAGCTTTAGCGATGTCTGGAAATGTAAGGAGAATATGATCCAAGCTAGCTGTTCTAGCTACCTGTGTTAACATTAATTGATTTAGGACCTTCTATACTGGAATCAGAATTACCTGAAACAGACCAAAGGTTACAGTTCAGTCTTGTTCTGACTCAACAAGAATTTCAAAGCCCAGCACTCAAATAGGAAATAGGTTTAGAACGTCTTATTACTCTCATTTGGGTTAATAGCCTAGTTAGGATTCACTTTCTTTCCTATTTGCTGGACTTGATCTGCAGCTTAAGAAGCATCGCAGTTGTTTAATTAATACAGTGCCAAGAAAAACGCAAATACTGTTAAATCTTAACTAGAAAAATGAGCTTGTAATGCTATTGTCAGCAGGCAAGCTTGGCTGACATCCCTTGGTTCAACGCACTAGGAAAATTTAAGTTGACTCAATTGTGCTTCTTACAGCATTAGCAGAAATCAAGACATGCATCGCTGCGCACAAGAATATCCACAAAATCTTCATGACAGCAAGTTTCTCTTGAAGCTCCTTGCAAACCTTTTAGGTGATTTAACATTCCCATTCATGCAAAAAATCAACATAACTCCAACAACAAGGTCCAGCTTTTTATCGAGTTTGATTATTATTTTTAACAATTCCAATTTTACAGATGTATTAGAGCAAGTGTGAGCTTTGCCTAGTGAATGGAGGCCATTTATCGCTTTTTCTAGAGGAAGGCTAGTATACATCCTCCTCCCTATACACAGGGAGTCTTACATATCCTATTAGGTTCTGTCCATTTTGCAAATATCTTGTTGCAGCAAGCCAGCTTCATAGTCCAAGTAAATTGATCAATGAGGGAAAAGTCAACACTAAAAACAGTAAGATAACCCATGCAATTACACTGGATTTACCTCAAAGCATGACAAATGCTACTCCGTAACCAGAGTTACAGATTAAGACCGCAGCACTGTAGAAAATTCTAAGTGTTTCTGCTGCCCATCAGTAGAAATTAAGTAATATCTCCTGCATTATTTCCCCCTGCACACTATCAAATAGATTCATGTGAAAATGTCTGATACAATGCTTCACTGATAAAACCAAATTTCACTACATGCATTTTCTTTTGAGCTGGATAGGTTGGTATCAGAAATGTTTAGGAAATTTTCAACAAGAAAAAAATTCAGGAGAAAATGTTATGTTGGGGCCAGGGAGAGGGAGGGGGAGGGGGCAGAACCAGAGAAAACCACAGATTTTTCCATACTTTTCATATAGCTTCTGTCAAAAAACGTCTTCCTTGTGTATATGGAGAAATTTTGGTCCTGTATATATATGAGGACAAAGGTTGTGGCTTCTCTTCTCTACCATTTAAAAATTTCTCCCTATCTCTCTGCACCAACCTTTGACCCACGCTCACTCCTGCCTCCACTGTGTTGATGTAACTGTGTGGAAAGTCGCCTTACAAATAAGAAAATTGAAATACGTGAGTTGAAGGTGTAAAAAGTGGTTAAATCACCTCCCCAGAATGTAAGAAAAATGCCAAATAGAATTTACATCCCAACATTCTCCTCCACTGTGCATCTTGTATCAAGAAGTGATTGATTTTCTCCAGGGAAGCTTCAGTTTGATTTCTTTTTTTTGTTAAAAACTGGAGATAAACTCAGGGGAGGGGGCACAATAGCTGTCTGAGAAACAGTATATGAATAAGGAAACAAATATTCTTTAAAAAGTCACAAGACAGGAATGTAGGTTTTCACCTGTGCCTACACTAGCAAAGAATAAGTTATAGGTCACACGTAAGTTGCTTTGATAACTGATAGATCCTTCTACCATGAAGACAGGATGGGTGGTATAGACTTTGACTCATTTGCCTAGGAACAGTGGTGATCTGAGTCAGCAAGAAAAAGAAAAATCCTACAGTTCTATGTAAAAAAAAAAAAAAAGTCAAAAAGTCAAGTCAAACAAATCAAGACTATAATTCCCTGGAACTCTATGAAGATAATGTTGTAAGAACATTGATGAGAGACCTGCAAAAAGAAGAGTTCAATCTCTTTTTGAGCTGTAAAAAAAGTGACTAGAAATGTCCAAAGTTGATATCTTTCCTAAAAAGGATTCTAAAACTTCTGAATTTATGTCAGTTGATATTTCTGCATTTCTAGAAGACCACACACAGAAAGCTCTGAAATTACACCCTAATTCCACAACACTGCTTTGATGATTACTGTTTAATGAGAAAAGCCACAGAGAAAAATTCAGATACTTGCTGCAGAATATATAAAGCAAAGTAACAACATAGATGACATAATAAAGTAACAACAAAAGTGCTAACTGTTCCTTATGAAGAAAACAATAGAAATGCAACATAGACAGAAAAGTAAGCAAACTGATTTTACAAAGCTTGATTCAGTAGCAGTCCTTCAGCCATTTTCTAACTACACTACTAATTTAATTCCATGGTCATTGGAGGCATAAGGGGAAAAAAAAAATCCAAAATAATAATGTTGGTACAGTAGGGTCATTGTTTTTTGTTCTATAGTCCACTTCAAAAGAGAGAAGCTGTTTCCTCTTCTTTCTACTGCCAACTTCCCCGTGGCATGAAGCGATTAGTAGGCTGTCAACAATTTTCATGATGACAACTTACAAAAGAAAACCTTCAAGATTCCCAATAAGATGCTGAACATACTTTAAGAGGTGAAATAATGAAACAAAAATGTAAAGATAAGATAGTATTATATTTAGGGCATTTCCAAGATAGAAATCATAACTCAAAATTGTAGCTGTAACTCTCAAACAAGTAATGGTTAAAAAAAAACAAACCCCCAAAAAAACCCGTTGCTATTGAGACATCAAATAAGAGACTGGTTCTAAATGAATGCATGCAAAGGGAATAAAAAGGAGTACAAATGTAAACTACAAAATGCAAGAACAAATAAAAAGATGGCATCTATGATCAGTAACAAGTCTGATATACCAAGACAGCCAAAGGAGAATCCAGGTAAGTTGGAATAGTGGCAGACTGTTCCTAAGGTACTTAACATAGGATGGACTCCGACCAATGTACCTCATACACCAAAACACAGGAGGAAAACACATAATGGTGCTGTAGATGCCATTTTTAATGTAAAACGTCTTATCCTTCCTTCTCTTCAGGAACCCCTAAGCAGAAGCAGAAGTTTGTCTCATTCTTTTTTCTTAACTTTTGCCACCTTTCCCTCCTTCTAGTGTCTAAGGGCTCACACTGTTTAGTAGTAACATATACCTGGACTCTTATCTATATTTAGTAACACAGATAGTTCCAGTGAAACCAGAAATACATTGATTTCTACTGCTATATTTCCTGTTTCAATTCTAGAAAATGCAGAATTGATTCTTGTGAATTGTACTAAATTTGCCAATGTGGAGACCGAAATTCTCTATTTCTTCATACAATAAGCATCTGCTAGATAGCATCAATTTAATTTAACCCATGTATCTTAATCCTGGCCCAGGGAGAGCTTTTCTAAGTTGACATCTATACCCAGTTTAATTTTAATAGTGTAATCTTTGAAGTCATAAAAAGTGCTAGTCAGAATAGTGCTAGTCAGAACAGGATTACAGATGCCTGAAAATAAATTCAGTGTCTGAATACCCTGAATATGGTGTCAAACACACGCACCTCTTGAGCCCTGCTGTTTCACATTTCCTAGAGCCCCCATTGACAGTACGCAGGAACACAGCTTAACTATTAATCTCTTCCTACCTACAGTTCAGGAATATCTGATATTTCCGTTACCACTGCATCAGCCTTCTTTAACCTTCTTTCTTTATATGATGTAGAAAGCACAGATGTGGTTAGCAACACTGTGCTGCATTTCCTCATATGAATATTTTCTTCTTAGATCAACTAAATCATTTCTCATAGACCAGTACATTTCATTCTTTAAATGATTCCCACAGTGAATTGGGACAGCATGCTGGATCAATACCTTCCAGTCTGACTCTTAGAAACGAAATCCTGCACTAGCAGAGAGATTCACTGTGCTACTGTGCCATGTGTTTGGATCACTACCTGTGGGAGGACAACTTACACGTTGCCAGTGTGTAAAAACATAAATGCCACTCCAGTATTTGTTTATGTATTGTTGTGGGATTCAAGGGGAAAAAAAAAAAAATGTAGTTTCTATTGCTGTTCAGGGAGATTCTTGCCATTAATTTCCAGAGCAAGAGGTAGGACATAGTCCTTTCTGTATACTGTTTTCCCTTCCTTAAAGCACCTATTTGTAGAATCTTTTTAAGCCTCTATTTAAGCCCTCTTTCCGTTCCAGGGGTTTCTTTATCTGATTATATTTTTTTCCCAATACCTAGACACAGTCCACTGTTGCTACTGCTACATCTGAATTCACACTAAAAAGTACTGCAAGACGTATTCCCAAATGTAAGAAAACAGAGTGCAACTTCTTCCAGTTTAAAAAAAAAGTAACAAATCAGTTACTTAACAAATGAGTAGTATCTAATGGAACAACTGATCTACATGATCGCATTGGAAAGCATCACTGTTATCTCCAGCTAAGCTGCAGGACTTCGTGAATCCATCAGCTCCTTAGGCTTCCCTCAGGCAAGGTTCAGACAATATTCATACATTAAGGGATGCTATTTCAGCGCAGAAGCAAATACCAAGCACAATCTGTGATATTATCCTCAAATCACACCATTTTTCTTTACCATCAGTTGTGTGCAGTTTTGTCTTCAACATTAGAAATGTAAAGAAAAAAATTTACTTTTTTTTTGAAATTTTTAATGAGCATATAAATGAATGTAGTAAGTATTGTGAACACAGCGGAAATAGCCCCTCAAGAGCTTCCCTTCATAAAAACTAATACAAAAACTGTTCTGTACAGCTATAATATGCCATTCAGTTCATGTGTCTCTATTTTGCCAGAGGCAAGGTGAGAAAAGGAGAGAAGATCATGCTTACAAACTTCAGCCTTTCAACAGGAAAATAATGACAACTGATATTATGAGATAATCATACAATCAAACCCATTAACAGTTTGTATTTCAATGCCTAATGCAAATATATGTTTGGAATAAGATGGAATAAGCACATGCCCTGAAAATTAAACAATTATGGATGGCCACAGAGAGAAGGGGGTTAAGTTTGCTATTACACATATTAAATGTCGGATTAAAAAAAACTGAGGAGGGCAATTTTCCCAGTTGCATATAAAGGCCTAAATATTCAAAGTGTCTCTTCTCATCAGTAAATGTCAATTTGGTCAGACCGTATGTCAGCTTCTCATTTTTAGTGAATGACCCAAATGCACATTCTGAGCACAACTCTGAAGGCTTAAGCTGCTCAGAATATAACTATTTCAATATAAAATTATTTTGTATTTCAAAATACAAGCAGGAGTTAAAGAGTTAAACTTACCTTATAAATAATGTGTACTTAGATTATATACTATGCCCAGAATTCATATCAGTGCAAGACACAACTACTGGTAGCCACTGTTTTGCTGAAAGTTCCTCCAACAAAAAGAGAGAGCAGAGCTAGAACTGGGAAGCCACTCATCCTGCAACTTCTAGGGAACATGAGGTTTACAAAATGAATGCAAAAGACTATGCTTTTTAGAAAGGATAACGTAAAACATTTTTTTGAAAACTCATGGATTCGAGAGAGGGAATGAAAAATGGTTTATGTAAGCTGCCTTGTACTGTCTTTTACCTCTAAACTGGACAACTCCTTTTCAGCAGGAGACCAGGCATGAAAACACTGCTGCGAAGTTTACCAATAGCCCCCCAAAAATGAATCAAACCATAGGGCACAACGTGTAATTATAGAACCTGAATACTCAAATACTATCATCAGATAAATTAACCATTATCATTGCCAACATTTGCAACAGAAATGTCAAAGAAAACTGAATATAAATATAAAAAGTATATTCTTCCAAACAGGAACAAAAAGTCTGTATAGGAGTAACATGAAACCAAAGTACCATAGTACCAAATCACTTCACTTGGTGCAAAGAAAAAGATGCTAGATTCCTCACTGCATTTAGTAGAGCACATACTGCAACAAATAATCCAAGTTGCTGCTCTCTGGGTGAAGTGTTTCTTGGTGTTCATGCAGATGTTCTACAAACACAGGTTCTACATCCCATTTGCTCTTTAATTACCCACTGCAGAGGCTGTATGTGGGCTCAGGTGACCATGTACAAACTGTCATCCATCTCTTTAGCAGACACCGACAAGAAATAAGCCTTGTCAGTGCCTAAAAGACCAAGGCAAGGAAGACAGCCAAGTGCCATGTAAAAGCTGCAATAATTTAGGCCTGCTTATGTTTGTACAATAACTCACAGATGAGACTGGAATACAAACACACTGATTTGGCATTTACGGAACACACATGGAGTAAATGTTACCAACAGCTGAAAAACTTTGTAAGTTAAAACAGATTGGCATACTTAATCTCAGCATTGTTTCTAGCTATTCACATAGCTAGAAACAGATATCAGCTGTTTAAACTATCTGTGGAAGCAAAAGCCATCATAGTACAGAACTTCAAAACTCAGCCTTGGTGCTTCACTTTCAGCCCACGTAAGTGTTTATTGTAATATGCAGTCAAAGGGAATGGAGAGGAGGTTGCTGCATCCATATAAACATTGTCCCCTCTGCTCTGACTTTGAATCAAACTAACATGACATTTAAGTACCAAAGACGTGAACTTCACAAATCACCTTAAAGGAATGTTAATTTCAAAGCTCATTTCTGGCAAATATATGCTGACACTGTCAGTGTCAAGCCAAAGAGACAAACATCTGAGTTGTGTCATCGAAATGTAATTATAGAGGGACAGCTGTGTGCTGTTCCGTGTGACCCTGATGAGTAGTACAAAATGCCACAGAATCAGAAGCATCCTGTGACAACTTAATGGAACACGGGCAAACAAAGCCTATGTGTGATATATTTTAAACTGCTGTTTCTAATGGAGCATTACAGAACATCAATTAATGAGCAGTTTAGCTCATTGGCATAACCTAAAATGACTTTCAGGAGTATATTTACTAGAGTGAAATCTCTCTTGTATACTGAATGTATGAAATGGGCAGCAAGCGATGGAAAGGAATGCAATTTTGTCCACACTATGCCAGCCACTTCTGCCTTGGGACTGTAGAAAAGCTACATCTCCCGTTCCAGAAAGGGATGGCTTTATTTGTGCATGCTCCAAATGAAACAGATAAACACATACTCATGTACGCAGAGGCTCTGCTGAGGATTAGGAGATGCAAACACTGTATTGGCATCCTTTCCATCCCACAGTATCCCACGATGATCCACAGAGATCCTACTGTTCCAAGGGCGGTAAGAAGTAGAAATAGGATTGGCATGTTGGAATATCCTTTAGCCTGGGGAAGGACGCCCCTTCTGGGTCCACAGAATAATGCTCCCTGCAATCACTGGAAGCCATTCGGTAAGCTATAAACTGGGAAGATCAATGTCAAGGATTAGTGAACAGCAATACTGTATGTCAGGCTGCAACATTTTTCCCCTAGGGAGGAAAAAAGAACTTGGTATCCAAGGACAGTGCTTTAAGTTCTGGACTTCTTGCATCAATTTTCAGGGGGGGAGTAATTCTTTAACTTCAGTGGATTTGGATTTTTCTTCTGAAGGGCATGTCAGATAAGTAACATTTTTCTCTCTTATTACACATTATTTTATGCACCGCTAAAAACAAAGATGAATAAATAATAATGAACACAGCATATAGTCTATCTTTTGAGGCTAAAAGCACGTAGAATTCATGAGAACAGAAATGATTTTTATAAAGCTTTAAGACAATTAAGTTTTCCATTGATATCCACATCTGTATACCTAAATGATGATGTTTTAGCTGTCATCTTTTTTAGCAGAATCTTTTTATTCACTAGCTCTATTAAAAAAAAAAACAACAAAACACAACAACCAATTTTAAGCAAAGAGACTAAATAAGGAAAGGTTAAATATCAAATGAAAAAAGAAAATTTATTGTGGAGTATCAGGTCTACCAAGCACAGGGGAATTGCTTGCAGCAGACTAATTAATACATTCTCTTAATACCTGAGAATCTTATCCAAGTGCTTCTCTACACTATTAAGTTTCACAAATTCATCCCCTATTCAAAAATACACTAGAATCACACAAGTAAAAACTAATGCCACAGATCACCATTAACAGTTTAAGCACTTCCTTAAAAGAAATTCTTAAAGCCATGAGGTTAAATAAACCTCTTTAAAGCTTCATAACACACACAAACAAAAAACAACAACAACAAAAAAATCAGGTATCAGGTTTACTTAGACAATACCTTAGCATTAAGTCACCACACATCTAAGCTAAGAGTGACATCCAGTGGAAAGACAGTCCATATCCTCTTCTTTCTTCATGCTATTGTGGAGAAAGCTTTAGCTCAGATATAAATGTATTGTGATAGGTTTTGTTACAAATATTCAGAAAGATATGTCTGTCTTGTATTATACATGTAGCTGGGAAAGCAGAGGTGTGCAAGAATGACAAATAGCACTGGCTTTCCACAGAGTTGAAAGTTAGGCCAAATGAATCAAGGTGTGGCACAAGAGACAAAATTCCTATAATTGTTTCACCACAACAAATTATCTGCCTTAGAGTTAACTATTAAATGAGGGAGCAACTAAAGATTGGGCATAAAAAATTAACACGCTTCTGATAATACATTGTCACAGGTATTTTGTCATAGATAACTATTAAGTTATATTTGGTAATACTCTATCCAACTTCCTAATGACAACTAATTT
The DNA here is from genome assembly GCA_008711295.1 of Anarhynchus alexandrinus. Lineage (NCBI taxonomy): Eukaryota > Metazoa > Chordata > Aves > Charadriiformes > Charadriidae > Anarhynchus > Anarhynchus alexandrinus. The sequence goes on from VUYV01000053.1 coordinate 3,609,304, forward strand.
ATGAGGAAAGAGACGTACTCTAAACATGGAAGGTGCTATGTTTTGATCTAATGGAGTTGATCTGTGAAAAAGCTAGGCAAAGGTTGATGAGATTAATTTTTTTGTACAAGATGGAAGCAAATCCCTTGTATGTGAACAAGACTGTTTCCTCGATTCATCTCTTTGGATATACACTCTTCTTGATTGAAGAAAAAAACCCAAGGAGATACACTCCACAGAATCCCAAATTTCTCTGTGCTTTTGAGCTGTGGGAGATGTGAATACTTAAGCAAAGTGAGATCTGCTCCATGTCACCAGAATCTTTTTCCTTACTTTCTTTCCTGTACGCATAGGAAGGAAGAACAGGCATCCATGATGCTATTCTCCCCCTTCATCTCCAGAGTTCCTAATGGTTCCAACACACCATTTCTCATTCCATTATTGTCTGACCAAACTGGGAAGAAAGCTTCCCACTAATCTGGCTCCATTTTCACCTTCTCTGCCTCCTACCTTGCTTGATCTTAGATTCAACGTGGCTTGAGGGAAAAGGTTGGGAGGTAAATAGTTAGTGCTTTTGCCTTCCACCATACTCCGTCAGCTACTGGCTCTTACCACAGCAGATCTCACCTCTGCAAACTCATGTTTAAATCAGTCAAAATCTCTTTGTCGGACAGACAGCATCTGCTGAAAAAGTCTGGTAGGCATGGGACAGTCTCCCTGCCCCTGTCAATAAAGGCACTCAGTTGTTAACCGGCACTGACTGAAGATAAAGTAGACAAATTAACCACGTGGTGATTGTAAGAAGCTTCTTGCAAGATTTCTGTGCTCCTGAAAAAATTTCCAAGTATCTTCTAACCCCAGTTGCAAAGTATATCCATACTCAATATAATTAGACACCGTTTCATAGCTAGCCAAATTCAAATCCACAATCAGGAGCTCTATCTATTCTATCACTTGCTCACTACCACTGTCCTACATACAATATTGCCTCTCCAAGAAAAATGACAGTATTTAACTCCTAGGTTTAAGAATAACTATCTATAAGGTATAGCAGAAAGTCTTCCTTTGGTGTAGTCATCTTTACAATATTCAAAAGCACTACCTTTTTTCTGGTTACACTTTCAAGTAATTTTGCCAATATATTCCCTGGCTTCCAAATCAATTAAGCATTAATAAAGAAAAGATAACTTTTATATTTCTACTATTCTGCAATAGATTTCATGTATCAAAAGGTACTGAAGTAATTACAATGTTGAGTATTACTCCTAATTTTTAGATAAAAAAGGTAAGACAAAGCAAGAACAAGTACCTGCTTTATTTTAAGCATGGCACCTTTTCAGGGGAGAGCTTTCCATGCACAAAATCTAAAAAGGGCTTATTGTACTGAAAATCTCTTTATTCGATCAAATTTTTTTTATAACAATAACTATGCATAGTACCAGGTACAGTAGCGTAAGCCGGGGGGGGATGGTGGTGGTGTTTCATTATTCAGATTAAATCACCCTATATAATATTCTTTCCTTAAATAAATAATAAAATTATTTTCCTTCAAGATTTCCTTCGAGTAGTAGGAGCTCACTAGGGTGGTAAAGGAAGCCTAACCAAATGATCAATGGCACTATCCAAAAGCAGGATTTCACTCCACAAAAACAGTTCCTACAGGAATAAAGGACTGACCTCTCAGAGACCCAACAGATGAGGTGGTGCACATCTGCATACACAGAATCTCATGTTTAATCAGTATGTGCACTTCTTATAATATTATGAATTACTAAATGGGCAACCAGCTGTGGGAATAAGTGTAATACCTAAGCAATATTGCATAATAGAGTGTATTTTAAAATACACAAGAAATCAAGTAAAACAGAACACTGAAACATCCCCCCGTAACAAATAGAAAGCATGTAGATCTTCTAATAATTGCACTGGAGAAGATGCAGCTGGTTAAACCAGAAGCACGACTAGAAATGTGAAATATCAGAAAGATCTTTCTTGAGAGACAGAAATAGTGGCTATAATAACCATGAATAATTATAAGTCTTATGAGGACATCTTGGATAGGAAAGATGAAATACAACCTAGATAAAAATAGAAAGGCATGCCTTGATGCACTGGGTATGCTATAATTATGAGTGGAATTTTCCTCAGTAGAGAAGAAAAAAAACACCACAACAGTTCTTGATTACCGAATCCTTTGAAAGCAAATTGTCACTTTTTTTCCCCATCCATTTATAACTCAGTCCTGCAGCTGGAGCTGCACGAAGAGGCATTTATTCTTTTTGTACTACACCTTTATTTTAGTGGGCGATTTCATTTCAGTGGAAAATATATCAAGCTTAATATCTAGCACATTTATGCAACAGTTCAAGAAATATTCTTTCAAAGGACAGAAGCATATGTCTGCTTTTTTGATAAAGTTTGTGAAAAGCCTATTGTAATTAAAAGCAGCCTAGAAAGTGAAAACATAGTTCTACTTCTCAAAAACAGAAGTAGTTACAGAAAGTAAAAAGAGATTATGAACCCAGTACTGAAAACACTGAGCACATGTTAAATTGCAGGCACTACAAGTAGTCCCCGTTTGGTTTTTTTTTGTGTAGCTACTTAAGTACTTGCTATGTTGTAGCTACAGTTTAAGAATCACAAAAGCTTATTAGAAACAGAGGACCATTCTTTCATTGGTTTAAAACAACATAGTTCCATTTACATCAATAAAGCTGTGAGTGCTGCATCAGTTGAAACGAGAATTTGACATATTTAGACAGAAAGACAAGTGATTACAAAACTGCTGTTTAGATGTGTTACCTTACCCCACTGGGAAAAATTACACAAACAGGGTGTTGATGCCACCTGAGTAGCCAAAGAGACACCAGATTAAACAGGCTTCAGGCTACAAAAAATGACAACGCATTCTTGAATCCAGGACACTGAATCAACAGCTATTCCTACAAATCTGATGCAAACGAAACAAAGGAACTGAGCAACAAGACATTAGGAATGACTTGCATAGGCAGCATAGAGCAAGGAACTAGAGTCTCCTAAGTAAACAGAATAAGAGATCAGAAAGGCTAAGGGGTAGAAAAGGATGTTTCTGGTCCTCAAATCTCTCTTAACAACAGAAGAATAAAAGGGTTCCCTCTGGTCCAAATTCTGCAATGAGCAAAGAGAGGAAAGATCACTGTGTCTGCACCAAACTTCCATCAGCCTGGGCTGAGCTTTTATATACCCAGTAGTTTGTCAGTAAAAGCTGACAAAAAATTGAAAGAGTAACTATATGGGACAGAGGGCAGCAAGTTAAAAGTAAAGAAAGAGTTGCGTAACCAGATTTTAAAATTTTTATATTAAAAGACAAAAGGAATTAAATTTCACAGTGCAAAGTACACCACCTAGGGACAAAGCAAAAGAAGGAACTATATATTAAATAAGACAACTGTACTGCAAAGTTGGTAAAAAGAACAAATGAGGCTCCCTGAAGGCAATTCCATGAAGTTACCAGCTCACACTGACAATATGAGAAGGAAAAATGGGTCCAAAGATTCATTGCCCACACAGAAAAACAGTCACAAAATATGATGCACCTCTCAAGGCAGGTTTATGTTATTGCTGAAACAAATTCTGGGTAAGTATGATCTGTGTATCCTTACTCAAGCTTCTGAAGCTTTAAGGGACAAGCGGTCATTAAGTTCAGAGCTCTAGGTTTTCACAGTACCTCATGTGGCATGACACACAAATCTGAACAGGGACCCTATAACTACTCACCACAAAAACAGGAGGAAGAAGAACTTTTAAAGTATCCATCCCTTCTCAATTATTTTCTCTGTGTCAGGAATGTGGCCTGAAAGACTGTGAATAGCACCATGCAGAAAGTCACTGTGTTTTACTTGTCAAAACAGCTTCAGAGGGAATGCAAAGCAGACTTACTCTTTTACAGCAAGAATTCCGCTGGAACTATAATTAAATACAGAAGAAGCAAGATAAATCTGCCACTGGTACCAGGAAAAGCTCAAAAACCATCACAAAACCAACAACAAAACATAAAAGAGGCACGGGCCTTCTAATAATGGAACAGTCTTTAAATGGAGCAGGAAATATGTTCAATTTGCTGTAAATTATAGCCCTGATAGAATATTGCACATCGAGTAACAACATGGAATGGCTTCTGTCACAGGCATAAATTCTCCAGAAGTGCCCAGTACTACAGCACTGCCAATCAAAGTGAGGGGCTCTGAGGCACTCTGGAAAATACCGCTACAGGAATAGTCACTGCAGATTGTGCTGAAACAAAACCAAATGAATTTAAATAGCAATAACAGCCTTGATCTGTGTTTGCCTTACAATTAACAGTCCAGGTTAATGCATTCTGTGAGGATCATAAGGGCACCAAGAAGTTTTGGCACGTTGAGGTGGTCTTTTGCATTTTTTGTCACTGAGTTTTTTTGTTCAGTTGGGTTTTGTTTTATTTTGTTGGGGTTTTTTATATATATATTGCAGCAGCATTTAGAAGTATCATTAGAGCTTATAGCTCCATTAGACTTGCAGAGCAAAACATTCACAAAGAAATAGCTCCATGCAGAGCTGATTTAAATGGGGCTGAGGTAACTCCTCCGAAAAATGTCATAAAAGCAGTTAAAAAAAAAATAGTCACAATTTGTCTTCAAAAGATTTCAGATCTTCATTTAAAAGTTACAGGTTTCATTTTTGGCCTAAACACGTGACAGAACAGACTTCTTCTGCAAAACATTTTAATTATGCTGCAAGTACTTTTTTTTTTTTTAAGTTATATGCTTAATCACTACTCAGAACATTCATAATCTCTTTTAACACAAGATATAATTACAGAATGGAACAAACACTAAGGAGGCACACAGAAATTGATAGCATAACTATTGAAAGTACCAATTAAGTTGGTACTTAATCATCTTTTGGAGGCATCTGCATTTTAACTTTTGCCTTGTTGCAGCCTAGGTTTCCTTTAAACTGCCAGTTTACAGTCTCTCAAGGACTAACCTTTCCAACCTGAAGCTCAATTCCAAAATCATTTACTCAAACTAATCACACATACTAATAATTGTGGATTTCTACAACAGGATAAAACACATTAGCAAGAGAGATGTTGAACATCAGATCTAGATCCAAAAATTTATTTGGACCTGAAGATTATAGAGAAAGCAGCTAAAAGTCTAAATGTTAATTACTCTCTTCTGACAAGCTTTTGAGAAACCTACGAGGTAAGGAATTGAAATACTCTGTATTGTATTCAACCATTGAAATGAGCGCATAAAATGTTCTAAATTTTTAAAAGAAGATCCATCCTGCAATCAGAACTTTTGTGATTCAAAAAATCTAAGGCCAAAAGCTCTGAAGACTAAACATTATGCCTAATTTTATCCTCTGACTGTATTAGCATAGTGCTCTGCATAATAGAACAAAAAAGTAATACTGAAGAATATTGATAGAGAGATTAAATTCTTTATATCCAGTCTATTAACTCAGCCATTGTCCACCAGACAGAATATACATTATGTTGTATGAGAAAATGGCAAAAGTGTATTCCATTAATTTGTCTGTATGTGGGAATAATTCTCTTATCTTAAAGAAAATTTTAAACCATTTTAACTTATTCCAAACTGTGCCAGAGGTCAGCTGCACAAAAACTTGTGTAAAATTGCCAATGACATCTATTCTCTATAAACCTTCCATCAGGGTCTCAAGTGAACCAACAGCTCTTAAATGCCCTGACCAGACTTACCCAGGACCCGAACCCACAGCGCCGCTGCCCAAGGGCCCAGGGACTGCGCTGTGGTTGACAAGGGCACTGTCCTGCCTGTGCTGTGGTCACTCTCGACTCCTGGCGCATCCTCCCTCATAGGACAGCCCACACCTCTCTGCTCCCAGACACAGGTTCTCCGAAACATGACTTATCTCCTTGCGAAGGGGAAAGAAGGGGGGAAGTAGTACCCATCTACTTGATCTCAGTGGCCAAGATGTCAATTAAAAGCTATTAACAGGATTCGCTCTTTCACAGCTACAGGAATTTCCTTTCCCTAGAATTAAAATTTAAAAGTCTGTCTTCCCCTTCCAATTAACTTGCCAGCTCCTCATCTCATGCTCCACTTAAAAACATTAAAGACAACAAGTTGGAAATAATTGGGGAAAAAAAAAAAAAGCAGAGAACACAGTCAGTGACCAAAGCCTGCCAGAGACAACACTCAGTCCGACAACTGGTTCTCACAATGAAAATCAGTGTGCCTCTGCCAACTATGGCAACGATGAGGCATCATCAAGAGAGAGCACTGGCCTTCGCTCACAGCCATCATGGCAGCACAATGAAACAAATTAAATATTTGGGAAAGAAGATGCTTCAGTGATTTCATGACAAGTGATAAGACTGAAAATCCAAACTATTAGTTGAACTTGGTCCAAGTGTCAGGCAGAATGTTCTTTATCTCACAACAAGGACTTCCAGCAATTTCTTCAGACTGAAACTCTTAGAAATTTTAACAGAATATATCACTATACTATTCTGTGAACACACCAGTGAAAATATTTTATTTTACAGAACCATTCATACCTAACTCTAGAGTACAAAGCAGTTACATTTAGAAAATTTAAGTGTTTTAATAAGCAAAATTTGGAGAAGAATGAGACAAAGATCTCAGTACAGGATTAAAACCATCTTTAAAAAAGGAAGGTGAGATGAAAGCATTATCAGTGTATAACAGTTTAATTTTTATCTCCTTTCTTATCACATTCAGTACCTAAACCACTTCATAACATTTGCTTAATAACATTTTATTGTTACTCAAATTTCCATTAAACTGTGTTCCTGAATTAAAGCACTGGAGTTTAGTTTGGGGTGGTTTTTTTTATTGTCCCCAAGCATGAAAAAGTAAGTACTGAAATATGATACATGGACTGTGTCTCCAGAGACCCTGAAATGGCTCTCCCTCCAACATTGTACTCTCCCAGTCATTTGACTTCCATGATAGTTCAGAAGGTTTATATGATTAAATACCAATATCACTGTTTTCCTGCTAATTATTTCACTAAAACAATCAAGTGGAGGAAACCAGCTACTTATAGGATGCTTCTACTGTATAGACATTGCAGAACACATACTACTCTACAGGATTGTGATGGGGCAAAATAGGGAGCTTAAGACATTATCTTTCAGTCCAGCAAGGAATGCAGGAATTTGGTAACTAGTGTTTGAATAAGTAAATATTTTTTTCGCCCCATTTCATCACTCAGGAAATAATTTGGTCTTCTGTGATGTAACCACAATGGAAATGGTAGAAGTGACAGAAATATAACTTTTCTGCAGAGCTAAGGAGGAGGGGAAAGAACAGGCTATCAGAAAGAACACCTATTTTTGGAAATTAGTATCTGCTTTTCTGGAGGGTTCTTTTCACCAGACATCAAGACATCAGACAACATTTTATTTATTTTTGTTGCTTGGTCTGAAAGTTTCTTCCACTGCAGTTTCCCCTTTCAGATGCATTTTTTTTTTTAGAAAATCCAATATTCAACAGAAAGCAAACTAATTGCTTGATAATGACCTTTTAAACGCCCAGATTAACCTTAATGGCTTTAAATGGAATTTTAATGAGTTACTCTGAGTATAACTAATTATTTGCTATTTATACGCATAGACATGGACAGAGTATTTTTGACTAAATGAAATTTTAGCAGAAGATGTTGTTTTAAGCTGCAATCTTTGCGCAGAGGTGAGGCATACATATGTATATATTCACATACACCTGTGCTCTGGCTTGATAAGCCTGTCTAATGGCATAGTTTGAAACAGGGGATCCATATTCAAGTCCATGCTCTACTTGACTCCATGTAATGAAAGATAAACTGCTCTGAAACAAGAACAGAGATTTAAATCTAGATCTCCCACGTTTCATGCTAGTGCTCTATACATCATATGCATATTGGTGAACATCATATGCATATTGGTGATAGACAAATGCATGCTTCCCAAAATCAAAAAGCTGAAATTCTGACTTTGACAACCCAATTTCAGGAAAACGGTCAAAACATCTCATACTGTTCTGGCAAGAAACAGAAAAACAACTTGAAACATCAGGAGCTCCTGAAAAATAGAAAAATAGGTGTATGAAGTAGAGATTTGCACAAGTGCCTTACTATGGAAAAATACACTTTGTCTTCTTGAGGAAGGAGGTAAGCAAGCCACACTTGCCAAAGTCCTAATTTATTTAGCCTCTCAGTCAATTGACAAGATGAAGACATGGGTTTTTTGCTTTGCTTTTGATGTGGTTCTGTTTTTTTAAAGGGGTAGTCAAGGAATGCTTCTTTTACAACTCTTAATTCCAATCTTTGCAGCTCCTAGGATATAGAGGTTGAGGCAAGAGAATACTAATAAAATTTACAAAGAATAGAGAGGAGAAAGAGAAGAGACAGTATTAAAAGTTCTCTTACAAACCTGGTAAGGAGCTGAAGAACAGTGCATGCTTTGAAAAACTGGCTTCCTTCACAGGTTCATAAAAACAACTCTGATATGTGCTATAGCAAGTACTAGAACACTTGAGTTGGAGCTTGAACATTTATATAACTTCCAGACTGAACTGTCAAATGAACTCCATCCATCTCCATTTCAGCTACTCTAAAACTACATTTCAAAATGTTTTAAATAAGGTTGCACAAAACTGCCTTTAACTGAGAGCATGTCACCTAGCTATCACTGAACTTCAGGATATAATACCAAAAAAAAATACAGACAATCATTGAGTTCTACTCTCTTGGCCCTGATTTTTATTTTTATTTATTTTATTATTACTCATTTTTATTTTACCATTCTTATTTTTAAAACTATAATATCTCATATTGAATGACATCTGCCATCCAAAATCTTCACATACAAATGCTGAGAGATCTGAAATATACTTAAAATGTCTATAAGAAAGTGACTTTTTCCCATTTTTTTCCTACATGATAAAATAAAGGTTCTCACACACCAAAATATACTAAAAGAAGTTTTTAAGCCACATTTAGGAACATTAGTAAATAGCTAATTTAGTTCTTTATCAGGAAGATAGACTCAANGGGGGGGGTGTATCTTACAGGATTTCAGAAAATAGATGTCTAATCTGGGAATCTAGGGCTAAACACCGTGTCTTCTGGCAAAACAGACAGTTGCTTCAATTAAAAGACCATTGTGCTTTGCCTTTCTGGCAGATGTCAACTTCCACGTATTTTCTGACAACGAAGAAACAGAAATGGCTGTCAGCCACAGCCATTCATACCCTTACCTCTTCAAAGCTCTTTGTTGAAATTATTGACAAAAATATTTCAGGGGGGTGGAAGGAATTTAACTGTTTTTAAGATAAAAAGTAAGATATCTTGAGTCAGATATAGTTCCATGATATCTAACAGGCGTCACACTCAGCTAAGCCCATGGGCCAAGTTCCCTGACCAATCAGACAATAACGTTTATGGGCTACTCTCTTCTTCATTGTAAAGCCTCTTGCCACAACAGAAGAATATCATAAAACCAAAAGAAAATCATGCCCCCAAGACAGAGCAGGAAAACGAGGACACTGAAATACTTTTTTCATGTATTGGAACAGCAGAATTCAAATATTGTGAGTTAAGATAAAAATAAGATACCACCCCCCCTCCCCCCCAGATACTATCCGATTCTTTTTTTCTTGTTCAATATATCAAAACTTAGTTCTGCGTGGAAGCTTTTCAAATAGAATTCATAGTTCAATTCACTGAAAATTAAAGACCTGCTCATTCCAACAATAGTTAAATTGAAAATCCTTAGAGGAAAATTGTTATTAAAATCCAAAACTCCAGTTCCCAAAACTGAAGTGTTCCATTTTGGCTTGCTAAAGTGACCAAAGACATTTTGGAAATTTCAGTATCACTGCAAGCTTTACCTCATTCCTGCACTACTCTTAACTTTTTGTTAAAGGAATTCAACTTATTTCCACTTTTTTTGGATAATTGGGGTTTTTTTTTCCAATATTCATACGAACTGTTTCAAAATGCCATGAATAGTTTCACTTTTTACCATTAGAAAGTATTCTAATGGAAATCTTACTTTTCTGTAAGTTACGTAATGGTTTTTGGATACAAAAATGAATGATTTGTTCATGTGACTATAAATAGGAAAAGACAAAGGAATGAATAGATCACTAAAGTATGCTTCTGGCTATGACAATTTTTTTTAATTTCCCACTGAACCATATGCAAATGTCAAACAGAGCTCCATTTTAAGTAGTTTTATTAAAATTCTTTCATTGACTGAAATAACAGAACTCAAGACAAATTTTCACAAGCTTTGTAAATCTAGTTCATACAGTTCTGTAGAAGAAAGTTAAAAAAAGAAATTTCTCATTCCTTTAGGTAGCTAACAAAAAAGCAAAGCAAGTTTAAGAGTCAACTTAAATAGGTTCTTTATAATAAATATCAGCAGAATTCCTCCAAGTAGCAGTACTTGCTACTACATTACTCTGTTATACTTCTCAGACTTCAAAGTTAACTTTACCCTCAAAAGTTCACTGAACAAAGGTGTGTACCAAATTTTTTTCTTTTTTTTTCAAATAATTAAATGGCTGCAAAACATTCTTGCCTTTGCCTCACTGACAAGTGCACTGTCTACATTTCTCACACAGCAGAGAGACTGAAGAGAACTGAAACTGACAGACGACTTAAAATATAAATCGCCATCATTAAGGGGTTTTGCCAAACAAATATAGAAATTCAAGTCATGAGGAGTTTGGCAAAGAGCGATGCATTTTTCATTTAAGCACATCATAACCCTTTTTTGGGTGATGTTGTGTGACACACAACAATATGGCATGCTAAATGATAAAACATCAGCTCTTCACTGAACAAGTACACACTTATTGTCACCTTGGTAAGCTGCAATCACTTCATATTTCTATGATAAAAGGAAGCAGAAAATTGGTGTGGCATCAATAGAAAAAAATGTCCATGTGCATTATGTGCTTACAAGCAGAAAAGGGAAAGTTAGCTGACCCTTGGAGTAGAACCAAACTGCTTCATTTCACCCTCATCTCCTTTCATCTTCTCATTTTACCCCCATATTTGGATTTCTCAGTATTATGCATTTCTTTTCTTCCCTCAAAAGGAGGATAAGACATAACATTGGTCCCTTACTTGATGAGGTCAGTCACCTCACAAATAAGGATGTAGACAACACAGTGACATTTAATGCCTTTTTTGCCTCTAACACCGATGATGGGCCCTGGGACCTCCAGAGCCTTGCGTTGGAAGACTGTGACTGGAGAGTGATAAACCCCCAGCCGATTACGAACTTGTTCAAGACTTGCTGCTCCAGATTGATACACATAAGTCTATAGGGCCTGATGGGATTCATCCTAGGGTACCGAAAGAGCTGGCTGATATTATTGCAGGACCTCTCTCCATTATTTTTCAACAGTCTTGGAAGTCTGGAGAGGTCCCAGTTGGCTGGCAAACGTCCCAATTTTCAAGTAGGTAAGAAGGAAGACCCTGGTAATTATAGGCCTGTCAGTCTCACTTCAGTGGAGAAGGTTTTTCTGGGAGTTAGTGAAAAACACTTGAGAGACAACACAATCATTGGTCACAGCCAACACAGGTTCACAAGGGGAAAGTCCTGCTTAACCAACTTAATTTTCTTTTATGACAAGGTCACCCATCTAGTCAACCAAGGGAAGCCAGTAGATGTGGGGTTTTGGGATGTTAGCAAAGCTTTTGATACTGTCTCTCATAGTATCCTTCTGGACAAAATGTCCAGCATACAGCTAGACAAGTCCATAATACATTGGGTGAGAAAGTGGCTAACAGGTTGGCCCCAAAGAGTAAATAGGGTTACATCAGGCCAGCAGCCAGTCACCAGTGGGGTTCCCCAGGGCTTAATTTTAGGGCCAGTGCTCTTGAATGTTTTTATAAAAGATCTGGACACAGGAACTGAATGTACATGAAGTAAGTTCACTGATGATACTAAACTACGAGGAGCTGTGGATTCCCTCGAGGGTAGAGAGGCCTTACAGGAGAGATCTGGATAGACTAGAAAGCTGGGCGCTCACCAACCATATGGAATTTAACAAGAACACGTGCAGGATTCTCTACCTGGGATGGAGTAAACCTGGATATACATACAAACTGGGGGACAAGAGTCTGGAGAGCAGCCCTGCAGAAAGAGATCTGAAGGGTTGGGTTGATGGCAAGTTGAATACAGCTCAACAGTGTGCTCTGGCAGCCAAAAGGACCAACCGCGTCCTGGAATGCATCAAGCACTGCATAGCTAGCTCGTCAAGGGATGTGATTGTCCCACTCTCTACTGCACTGGTGCGGCCTCACCTCAAGTACTGTGCGCAGTTTTGGCCACCTCAATATAAGCAGGACATCAGACTATAAGGGCGTGTCCAGAAGAGGGTGACCAAGATGGTGAAAGGTCTCAAAGGCAAGACTTACAAGGAGCAGCTGGGGTCACTTGGTTTGTTCAGTGTGGAGAAGAGAAGGCTGAGGGGTGACCTCATCGCAGTCTACAACTTCCTCAAGGGGGGCAGCAGAGGAGGAGGTGCTGATCTCCTCTCTCTGGTGACCAGTGATAGCACATGAGGAAACGGAATGAAGCTGCATCAGGGGAAATTCAGCTTAGACATTAAGAAAATGTTCATCACGGAGAGGGTGGTCAGTCACTGGAACAGGCTTCCCAGGGAAGCAGTCGTAGCACCAAGCCTGTCAGAGCCCAAGGAGCATCTGGCTGATGCTTTTAGTCACATGATTAGTTTTTAGGTAGTCCAAGGAGCAGGGAGTTGGACTCTACAATCCTTATGGGTCCCTTCCAACTTGAGATATTCTATGATTCCTCCTCAAATTCTTTGACTCTTCCTATGTGTATTTTTTTTGGAAGAAGCACACCCGACTGTAGTTTAGAATATGAGAAGTCCCATTCCCCCCTTAAAAGTCCTCCTGAAAAATGTTCATGGAAATTGCAAGTGATAGAAAGAAGGTAGAAATACAGCAATTAAATTTCTCAGAACAGCAAACAACAAAACAGATGCTTTAGGATTTTACCAGTAAACTGACTTTATGAATTACTGTTCTGAATAACTGTATGCATGCACCAAATGATCAACTACATAGCATGGTATAGTATGGTCTCTCAAAAAAATAATTAGTGATAGGACAGTAGAAAGCCAGAGGTACTTCCATAGAAACTCTTTAATCTTAAAGTGTGAGCAAAAAAAAAATTGCGACACACCAAGATTCTTATGCTTACAAAACACCATTTGCCTACAACATACAGTATATTCTTACTAAGTATTTAATAATGTAATTCCAAAATGGAATTTTCACAAAAGAGTATTTCTATCCTGGATGAAAGTGGGATAAATTTAAATTTGTTTGAAGTAAAACAAAAATATGACATCTGCAGTCTAAATAGAGCTACGCTTCTTTCACTACATATCAGTAGCACTGTATTTAAGTAGCTCAATTAATGGTAAGTTGAGTATCACAAACTAACTGCATAGGACAAATAAAATCCTGGATTTAAACCACAAAGAATTTACATTATTGGCCATGCTTTGGATCTTGCTAGTCAGATTCCAGTATCCTGCAGCTGGAATATCTCCCATGTTTGATAAATAAGCTTTGAGAATATGCAAAATAAAAAGATATGAAGCAACCTGCTCCTGATTCAAGGTTTCTTCCTAATTGTCAAAGTTCACAGCTGTGCATGTTCACTCAGAAATTATCATATTCTAATACTGTTAGCCTCAAATACAATTTTACCTACTGTAGACAATTTTGATTGTAATTTATAAACACCTTTGAATAGATTTGGCCCCCATTACATTAAACAAAAAAAAAAAGTTGCTTTCTACAATCCTAATGCAAGGAAAGCACATTTTAAAATCAACTTCATGTGGAGTACCACTGGTGAGCAGAGAAGGACACAGCTGGCCTAAATGCTATGAGAATCTAGGTTCTCACTTACATAGAACCTGTATTTTCATTAGAACTGGTATATCCTGATATCCTTAGTCTTCAGCCAGGCTGATTATGAGGCTGCAAAATTCAAAATATATTTTTTTTATTTGTAAGTAGAGCTGTTCTTTAGACAAACATGTATTTGCCATCAAGCCAGAGAATACAGTAGTATGTGTCATGATATTAATATCGATACAAATAGCTGACCAGGTCTTCTAGTTTCCTTTTCGGTGAAGGGACTGAAAAAAAAAAAAAAAATCCAAGCTTTCTCCATTTGCAATTCTTACAAACAGAGGATATAGTATAACCTGAAATAAAAGAGCTAGATACTTCACACGCTCAGAAAAAGTTGTAATTCTTCTGTACCAACATTTGCAGATCTGTAACACTGCTACTTACCACAGAATTCACATACAGTAGATAGCAGTACAGTGCTATTAATACCACTTCTAATTTCATGCTTAATTTATGAAATCTTCATTTAAATCTCCTTGTCATCAGAGGGTTAGAAATTCAAGATAATTTGTGCTTGGTTTTTTTTTTTTTTTCAATTTAAATTAAGCATATCTTTGGTAAGTGGATCAGAGGACTATGGGGTTTGGGGGCTGTTGTTTTGTTTTGTTGATTTTTTTTTTGAAACAATTATTACTATCTTCTCACAATTTCACCACCTTAGTCTGTGAGGAAGGGCATCTGAAAACCATGCCATAGCAATGATAATAGCAATTCAACACCAGCTGCAGAAGATTCCACACTCAGTAAGAATAACTAAAGCATAAGTAGAATAAAGTGATAAATACAATAAAAAGCTTACATACAGATGCTGTAATAGGTATATTTTGGTGCTTGGTCTCAAATCAGAGTCCATGACCTTAAGAGAAGTTGCAACATGCCCTACACAGGGCTCAAGAAGGGATAGAACAAACTTCAGTCAGCAGGACAAGAGTAGCATTGCCCAAAACTAGTATAGACAAAACTTTTATAGACCCCAGTATGTCTCCAAATATCTTTTTCAGGTTCGACGGGAAGCATTTTCATTCACTAGAGATCCATAGCCTAGATCTCGATCCCCTAAGAAAGGTACAGATTCCTTAAAGAGTTGACTGGTACCTGTTCTACTCTTGTAAAACACAACTTGAGGAAGTTTCTGTTGTTCATGGAAGAGCCTAGCAGTAACCTATGAAATAAAAAGTTCAGCTTTGATTTTCTCCTCAGAATGAGGGAGCTCAAATTCACGTCTTCTATTTTCCCAGCAAACGTGTTAACAAGCAAGCTGGAAACCATTCTACAACATTCAGCTGAAGCTGAACTGTAAGGAAAATATTTCAAGACTTCTGGGGCCAGGTGGAAGGATCACATGAGACAGTGCAACTCAGTGTCTCATTAATGATTGTTATATTTGTTATTAGTGATAGAAGCTTTACTGGAAGCCAGAACAAAAACCTCAAGATACTCCTCTTCTCAGACAGACGCTCTGTTGAGCAGAACGCAAAAATATCACACAGTTTCTTGACAGCACAAATAGAATTACGTATGCCTTGAAGCCTGCTCACCACGTACTTATGCAAAAGAACAAGTCCATTAGTTTCTAATGCTCAACTGGTCAAAATTCAAAAAGTTTTAGTCATACTAGGGAACTTTAAATTATAAAAGCAAAACAAAAATGGACTCCACACACCACCAGAAAGCACTTGGAAGCATTTTCAGAACTGCAGTTAAAATGTGAATTTGACAAAAATGACATCTTTAAATGCTTACTCTTTTGGGAGCAAGAATAAGATTCAGGCTTTTACTCTAAGACACTGAACACGTATAAACAAGAGACAGCCATGGAAAAACAAAAAGAGCACAAAATCCAGAATGTTTCAGTGTGCTACAGTCTTCCACTGTTAATCTTCTGACAGGATTTTGGTGTTTTAAGGGATTAAAGGTCAAATAAGTCCTAGAACGCTTAGCAGGAGCAGAGACAGGTGAATCAGGACCATGTAAGTCACACTTCTGCCTTCTGTAGTCTCATTTTCAACGTGCAATGCTACAAGGAAACAGGCATGGCAATTTCTCACATCTACACAGTAAACACAATCCTCCAATGTAAACTTACCAGGGAGAAAGGTGGCACCAAACTGACATCCTCAAGTGCTAAAATGTCTCATTTCTGCTTCCCTACTGTAGCTCCAGACTTGAAATCATTCCACAATATTTGTTATCATCTGCTGGATAATAGTATTCTTTCTCTGTCATAATGATGAAAAGTATTTTGAGGATAACTTTTTGGAACATATAAAATAAGCCCACACCTGACAATCGTAGCAACAGTTCTACATGGAGCAAAAACTGAACTATTCTCTCTAGCCCTCACAGTTAGCAGCTCCAATGCACTATAACCTCACTTGTGGAATACCTATGTAATTGCAAACCAGAGAATTTTATACCCCACAAAAAGAGCAGTGTAAGATCATTGTTTGACATTAAACCAGACACAGACCTCCTAGAGAGGCAATACAACAGGAAGTTCATTTAAGAATCTTCCCCAATTAAGTGTTCCTCCCTCAGGTGATTCAATAACTGCCTGAGTAGTAAAGATGTCCAAGAGAGTAATCAAACAATTGGACTAACAAGGAGACAAATACTAGCATTGTTTAACGGAAAGTTAATTTAAAACCAGCTGTTATTTCAGCAAAACCTGTAAAAAATGGTGTGTTGATACTATTAAATTAAAGGAAAACATTTGACATTAAACATGCCCAAACTGTTCACGTTGCTTGTCACAATAACATTCTTGATAAATAACTGAATAAATCTGAGTCAAGCTCAGTCTACTGCCTCTGAGGAACTACAGGCTCATTACCAATATCATTATCCAAAACTAATTAGTAGTTGGTGATTGTAGCCTGCTGGCACTAGGAATCTGATTAACATTCCTCAGAAACAAACAGGGCTGGGTTGGGGGAGGAAAGGAATATTTCCCTTTTGCTTCAGCCTCAAATAGCAGAAAGGGAATTAAATAATTAACTATTTATACCTGTGCACATTACAGCTCAGTTTCTTTCATTAATGTATAAAACATGGTGATACTGGATGTGCTTGAGGCATTTTCATTGCTTGACATACATTGAGTTCTGAATTTTTTGCGTGGTTGGATGACAGAAATAGAAAACTTAAAGTGCAATTAAATATTTTATTACCATTGTTTAATTAAATAAATACTGGATTAACTTGTCAAAGCAGATTTCACTGGCGTGCTAGAACAGTATTTTCATTTTTCTTCATGAATGTCATCTACGCCTAAATACTGTGATGATTAGTATAATTACTTTAAATAGTACTGGGTGCGTTTAGGGGAGAGGGATGGGCCAATTATCAAGTATTCCATGGAAAACAATTCCTTTCATTTCCCTAATAATATTCTATGTAACCATTTTCCTCCTTTTTAAACTGAAGAATGGGTTCATTTAAAAATCCTAAACTGAAGTTTAGGTCAAAAGAAGAGAAGCCCTGACATAAGTCTCAGTATCTTATTTAGTGGACCCAGTAAGAATCAGTTTTGCAAGTAAACTTTCAAAAATTTAGATATCTGTATTGGAAGTTTTTCCTTTTGCTACTATCCAGCCACCTTGTAAATCATGTGTTATTATAAATAGCTTATGCCCAATGTAAATCCCTGCCACAGTAAAAGATCAGACGAGCAGGAAGAGGTGAAGTTTTACTTGTATCTCTGTTGGTTTCTATGTGGTGGGAAATACATATCTATGCACATACATTAATATACACAGGTACACGTGGAATAAGTACAGAGAGAAAACAGATCTGTCGACTTTGCTGTGAACAAAGCAGGTTTTCTTTTTTTAAATTCTTTTTTTGGTTAATATTCTGAAGCACTAGATTTAATCACTGTGACACAGCTGGGAGGAGTCAATGCTCAACGGCACACTGCATCAAGCGCATTACTGACCTCCGCTGGACACAGATGTTCAGCGCCATCACCGCTGTTGAGACTCTTCTTTAGTTAAAATATTTTCTTTATTTGGAATAGGAGGCTGTGAGATTATCCCTCTACTGTTATGAACCGGTAGAAAACTAGCATTCATGAAGTCCTAAGTACACAAAAATATGCTACATTAGCATTATAAAGCATACTCGGTTTTTGACAAAAAAAATACTTAAAGCAAGAAATAACGTGGCACAAATTAAAGGACAAGTAGTACGCTGTATCTAAATTTAAAGTCTGTGTCTGTGCCATACCTCAAATACAAGTACTAGAAATTTTGTTCAAATTCATTTATTCATAATAAGATTAATTACAACTCTCACATAATGTGTGCAACATTCAAAGCACGCCTTGGTGCAAAAAATACACAACTAGCACAAAATATTTGTGCAAAGTAGTGAGTAACTATTAAATAACACTAAACTGGACAATGTTCATGACAGTAGAAAAAATGAAAATGCTTAAGTGTCTTAAGCTTTGGATTTTATTGCAGATATTTACAAGGCTGTACTTACATTGCTTAGACTCAGAAGAAATGTTCATAGTTCATATACAGCAACTGAAAAAAACCTACACAGATTAGAGTAATAGTCTGTAATAAGATTGATACCTTTTCTATAAATACATGTCTGAATGTTAGAATTTTACAGTTGAAATTGGAGTGCGTGCATTCGATTATTCTAACCTAGGTTAGGAGGACATCATGTGGCAGAATAACGTATGAACAGAGCCTGTAACTCGTACACTCAAAAAAACCCAACCCTGCCTACAGCTGCTACCCGTTGCAGCCAAAAATATTAAATACTGTTGACAGACTCTCTGAATGTAGAAGCAATGTCCAATATTTAATATTATGATAAAAGAAAGGATTATTAAGTTGATCTGCAATCCTGTTACAAAGGACAATTGGACTGTTACAATTGGACTCGGAGGAGGTTTCTCAGTTACTAAGCCCTAAGCAGCCATTTTAAAATTTTAGAAGTACACAGTCCCATTTACAGGATTAAATTTCACCCTTCTACGCACTTAGATCCAACTGTCTTTGCCAGAGCCATACCAATAGCAGTAATTTGTACATCTGTGACCTGAATGCATCAATAAGCAACTCCAAGGAATATGCGAAAGAGCCCCATCCTACCCCGTCACTCAAATCTCCCCTGAACAACTCCATGATTACCAGCACATAAATACAAAAAAAAATATAGAGCTAGACAGGTATTTCTGGAACTATATGGTTTATGTTGCATTTCTCTAAAAAAATCCATATTACTTCCCTTGTCAGAGGCCATTAATAAATACTTAGAATATCAGACGAAGATGGAATCTACTTGAACCTTAATTTTAAAAATTAAAAAGAAAGCAATCCACTTTAGTTATAATACTAGTCATAAATTATGGAATCAATTCAGATTGTTCTGGTATCAGTCCGGGAAATCAGATAGAACTGGAAGAACAGAGAACAATTTAATAGCATGGCTAAGGATGGACAAACATCTACATGTTTAGAATTTAATTTCAGATAATCACTGAAGACAATGGAAGCTCTGAATCAGAAAAAAAAGCTGGAAAACAGAAATTCTAAGGAGATATTTCTCTTTCCTGTTTCTGGCCAAAAGACATAGGCTTGGCTCATGCTATTTTCTTTCACAAAATCATAGTATCAAATCTTGAAGTATTTTTTTTCACTGAATTAGAAAAGCTATCATAGAGACATTAACACTGCTTTTCAATGAATTCTAAAATTAAATCCTCCTTATGAATGATAAGAATTCTGTAATGCTGACTTTAATCACACAATTGAGATGTCCTGAAATATTTCTACTTACAAGGCTTTTGTAATCAGTCTCAGCCTGTAATACACAGAAAAGCCAAGTGTTTCTTCCCCTACTAGAGTATCACTTAGCAACCTGAATCTTCCACCCTATTCCTACGTTCTTTATGGAATACATATTGACAAAATAATAGTTTGTGCATTCCCACAACTCACCTCAGTGAGTAATCTTGGACATCTTAAACAAAGCTTTAAACAAACCTCCCCAGAAGAGTTTTGACAACGCAAGAAAGTGCACAATCAAGTCTGCAAGCTGGGAAACTACCTTTCAAGCACAGGCTGACTGGCCATGAAGGCTGGACAAAGAAATCAGGTTTCTAATTAGTGGGGTCCCAGAACAGCATTCTGGCATAAGTAACTGGAAAGAACACCTACACACCATATTTTCATGTGTGTATCTTGCATTTTATCAGTTGGAAAAAAGCTTACTTAGCAGTAGCGTTGTTAGAGGAGGGCAAGCTTATTATGAAGAGGCCTTCTCTGCTATCAGTGAGCAGAGCTGAGGCCTTTGAAGTTCACAAACAGCGTTTTTAAAACAATGTAGGATATGTCAGTATAGGTGAGGTGGGTGAAGAATTAGTTTCAAGACTGAGTTTGGTTGTTTCTAACAGGATTTATGAGTTGTGATGCCTGCTGCAGCAGAGAGGTGGATTCTATGACCCAAAGAGTCACTTCCAGTCTCACATTCCTATTCTGCAGGCAGAGACTGGGAAAGTATTGGGAAAGTAACAGCAGCAACTTACACCAAGACCATAGTTGTTCACTGCCTTGGTCAGAATCAAACTTAAATACAAAAGAAAAGAAGCCTGCTTTTCAGATTACCCTGACAGGGAAAAAAGGAAAACTGCATGGCTAAAATCACACCATATAAAAAGGGTCACAGGGTCACTAAGTCTCCTAGTGGCTACGTTAAGTAAAACTCATAAACTAACTCGAAAAAAAAAAAAATTTGTCCTTACCTGCTCTCATCAAACCTGCTGTTGAGCAGTCAACAGTATGAAGTTGTTCTTCTGTCATACTCACTTAATCTCTTCTACTTTATTTGCTTTTGCTTCTTCCTAGGCAGATACACCAATAGACACAATATTAAAAAAAGAAAAAAATCAGTATCAATGAAAGTACATTGGTGTTGCAGAAGAGGCTTCTGTCTGAGCACCAGATCCCTCCAGATCTATTCAAGTGAAGCCACAGAAGGATTACAGAGAATATAAAATGAGAGCATTATTTTATCTCAGCGAATGGGGGAAGGGAAAAAAAGGTGTATTTACAAACGAACATCTTGGTTTTAGAACCCTGAAGGAACATTTCCCAAGGTCCATCTACCAAATACTCACTGTGAGGGACAGAGAAATCTCTGCAGGCCAGCAAGGGAGCTTACACAATGGGATTTCAGTCTCACCTGCTCTCATCAATCCTGTCTGGTAATGTCAGTAGGATAAAATGCAAAAAGTAGGAATGCAAATTTCTTCAGCCACAGTGATCAGACAGCAAGGAAAAGGCTTCTATCAGCCAGCATCCAAAATAACCCAAGGTCAGATTTCCTGGAACTCAGCTGCAGAGGGCATGCACTTGAGTGTACAACCCTCTGCCATTCTCGTATCTCCTGATTCTCTCCAGGCTACTGATTTACATCTCCCACCTGCTGGGTAATCATACGCTATCTATCAGTAAGATTTGTTCGCACTGTCACACGGATTACTGTTTTTAATCTCTGGATTGTTGAAGTCCAAAATCTCAGGTGACTACCCTTCAATACAGTTCCAAACGTAGTCTGAAGGAGCTTCTAGTTGCCTGAGACAGGATTGTACAGTCTTGCTTGGCAGGTGTTTTGAAAGGATTTTCCATCTCATCTTGTTGCCTTTCAGCAGCCAGATGAAAAATTCCTTGAGCATCTGGGATGACATGTATTTGGGGTTTTACACTTAGTCAAAAAAATATTTATCCAACAGATGGAAACATGATAAACTAGTCTCTAAAGTAAGCATGCCTTTTGAAAATATCATGCCTGAGTCAACATCCATAGTTGGCAGTAGACTGTTACGATTTCAAAAGTGTCATTGCACACAACTGAGAAAATGTCAGAAACAATCCTCCTTCTTCTTTATGTAAAAAAAAAATGGGTTTATAACCTAAGAAACATATGGGTAATTTGAGTAATTGAGAAAAATCTAATACCTTAGAGGAGCTATTTATACACAGGATGAGTCAAAATTACATTTGCTTTACGTACTGTAATAAATTAATCCAATCTTTGCAAAAATCCTCCATAAGGCCTGACCTACAATTTAAACTATTTGCCATCCTAGCCAGGTTGGCTAAAATGATGACAAAAAAAATCACAACCCTACTCAGTACTTGTATGCAGCAATGCACTCCATAAAGACATAGCTGTATTTGAGAAAAGAAAATTGCTTTTGAGTTTATTTTATTAAGCTGTAGATGCAAAAGAATTATCTGTGTAAGTTGTTTTTATGCAAGTGGGGATTGTCAATGTAAGCAGAGAAAACTATGGTAGAAAACAAATTAAACACTGGACCTAAACAAACAACAAATTTTACATTGGTCATCTTAGATATTTGGTTCCAGATCTGAACTTCAGAGAGAGAATTTTTATCTCACTAGTAAGAGGTGGTACAGCTGTGTTTGTATTAGCAGGCGCAAATATTACCTCGATTTCCTTTACTTCCATCACATATCGTGGCCTCAGAGTTAGACAACTGAAAAACCTCCTGGGCGTGTAGGCATAATAAACTCTTCCCTAACAAAAAATTAGTCACCCTAACATTTTGATTGTACAACTTATCACAAGCCCCAGGAAAAAAAAAAAAAGATGTGACATTTTATCCTGAAGAGCCTTTTGTCAACAATTATTCATGGAGGTAAAGTTCAGGAAAAATTGCTTTCTACTTCCTCAGTGATAACATTTATGAATATCATAAATTCGATCGTAAGGTTATCTTTAAAGCTTTCGTTCTACTTCAAGGGAGTTTACAGTTTATTTGTACATAATATATTAACCAAATCAGTAATTATAATCTATATATATTACCAGAACATACCTGTCTTTATTTTTCACACTTTTTTTTTTTTTAATTTAAATATGTACAGCTGCCTTCTGGAACAGAAATTAATGAAAATGGTCTTCTCAAGGCTCCATAAACATGACCATGCACTTGGAAATCAATTATTTCTGTAACACCTAATTTTTGGCAAAATAATTTCCACTCTTGTACAGGACATCCGACTTGACAGATGTTAAATATCACCTTGAAGAAAAAAAAAACACACATAAAGTATGTTGTCTTTTACTACTGAGAAAAAAAGCCCCAATCATCAGAATACATTCATTTGAGATTATAGGCTGTGGTCATTCTGTTAAGGTTAGGGCAAAAAAAATCAGATGTGAGTGAAATTAGGATTTTAAAGCATACGAGGTTCATATGAAAAAGTTGATTTCCAAAAATATTGAGTTGGTTTCCTTAAGTACTCAAAATACTCAACTTCCAGTGATCTTGACTGTTCAGAAATTTGAAAACTGCAATGACATTTGTCTCAGAACCACCCCACCCCCCCCGAATTAGTAATTACTTCCAAAGGGGTTTTTTTTACTTGTCCAAATACACACAGTGAAACAATTAGCAAATATGTTCTGGTTTGCAACAACTTTACTTTGCTTTTATTTGTATACATCTGTCACATCTATCACAAGACTTGAACTTGTCCAGGGTATAGCCACTGATGTGCTTTTGAGTAGCATATACATCTGCGCATGAATTAAGCATATTGTATCACGTGTATCTAAATGCACCAGAGTGTATCTGAGGGTCATCTATTCAACTGCACCCACACAAATTTCAATAAACAAAAATCTTGTGGGTTGAAATCTTTTTTTCTGGATCTCACTTATCAATATTGCCTACTTTTCACATCAAACGATTCAGCCCAGGTAATTTAAATTCTGAGGTATTTCCTATTTTAAAATGCTTTAGTTAGCAGGCTTAATATGTTTTCTTTTTCTTAACACATAAATATACCTTTTTTGATGATTTCTGCTTCTACTTGTAATTATCCAGTTACAATTGGAATTATATTGGAATTATATTTCAATTGTATTTAAGTTAAATAAGTTTCACAGAACTAAATAATCAGATCACAACCCTATGGAACTAGTGAAGTTATACTCAAGCACAAATAATTTTTCCCCAGGACAGTCTCTCGGAGTTCTACAGGACTGCTCAGCAAATAATTTTTGTAAAGGTGAGTATTTGTGGGGTCAGACCTTAGCACATGATGTTATACTTTCTTCTTTGCAGCTTGCTCAAAAAAGGTGCTTTTAACCTGCATATTACATGTACTCATTGCTCATAAATTGTCACATCGCACAGAAACTGTTCTTCTCCTCCATATGTATCCAAAACTCTAAAGTAACCTCTGATTTCACCATCAGACACACTGAGGAGCTCTCACAAGCATCACACATACTTCAGCAGAACTAATTCACCATCTTTACAGTACTGCTGATTGATGTTTCAGCCTTAAACCTGTATTGAGGAGCCACTGATTTCAAAAGGCTTCAGAAGAAACATACTTTTAAGCTTCATTTCAATCAATAATAATGAACAAAGATTACATAAGCAAAAAATGTTGTGTAGTTATTTGTTCTCCTAGGTCTCAAATCAGCCAGTAGTAAAATTCCTGACCCTCTCTGTTGCATTTATCCTACGAAAGGCTGGAGGAGGGAAATAAATGCCATTCTGGTATTTTGCAGTGACCTTTTTTTTTTTTTTTTAACCATAGTTGCTTAGCTGCTGAATACATCTGAACAGGCAGAAAGATCCAGAAAATCAGACTGGGAGTCGAAGAGAATACAAAGACCTGCAGGGAATTAATTAATTCTTACATGTGCCATAGCTTTTTTTCAAAAAACAACCCTGAGGGACCAAGTAGCACTTAATAATCAAGCAATGGTTAGAATTACTCAGGCCCTAAATATGATTAAAAAGTAGATATTTACAGTAAGATATCAAAGCTCAACTGCTCAGGGGTCAGAGACTTTTCAAATGTGTTGCACTAGACTATACTCTTCTTTCCCAAATGAGAGGCTGAGGATGCTGACAGACACCTAGCAGAATTTAAAACCCCTCCAACCCAAACAAATGAAGCACTGCTCACCAGATGTTCTTAAAATCAGCAGTATGATGAAGGGACTTCCCACCTCCAGGATT
This sequence comes from Anarhynchus alexandrinus, assembly GCA_008711295.1. Lineage (NCBI taxonomy): Eukaryota > Metazoa > Chordata > Aves > Charadriiformes > Charadriidae > Anarhynchus > Anarhynchus alexandrinus. Next base: position 3,634,301 of record VUYV01000053.1, read on the forward strand.
TCTGCTGAGTTCTGAAGAAGATACTGGTTCTTTTAGCCAACCCCCTCAATATGTTATGGCTCCTAACCCCACGCTAGCTCTGCTGCCAGCCTTTCATAATCTGCAGTCACGGGGTGCCAAAACCTGCTTTAGACTGTACTCTGGCAAAACTCCCACTGACAAGCAGACATGCTGATGTAGTGCTGAAGGAAGTACAACATGTGGAACACCAGTATATAGTGGTTCAGAAAAGGGGAGAGAAAGTTTGAGTTTAAAGAACGCTCATTTACGCATATTTTCAAAAATACTATTTTTTAGTTATAGATTGATTTCCTTTACATGGAGCCATTGATGCTCATGTTTAAAGCTACATAAATGCTGCAGCTACCCTGCTAAGGCTTGTAAAAGCTTTATTAACAAATTTCTATATGGCTCATTACCTCTGCTCACTTGATCAATTACCTATTTTTAGCAAAGTCTGCGTAAAAAATGAAATGGCCTCTGTCTTTTTGTTTTTACCTATGTGGTATATACTATGTTACCAGTTTCCATTGAGAACCATACCAAACATAAGTGCAATAAAGCACTGCGTGTTCAGTTATTTAAACAGAGTTTGAACACTACGATGTAGGGTTTGATTCCATCATGCTTTAGTATTCCATTATTAGGCTACCTCATGAAAATGAATGCATTCATTGCTCAGAGCAAGTCCTGCTACATCTGAATAAGACTGCAGAATCAGCCTCTTTATATCGTCTTTCCTCATGGGCTTCAGTGCTAGAGCTTCTGTAAACAACCGCAGTCTCAGAAGACAAGCCTTGGCAAGAAATCCATAATTCTACTAATAATTTCACAAGTGTTTGAATTACATAACCTTCTTCAGTTCCACCATTATTACAGAACGATCATATTTCTCTGTATTTGCTGCTGTAGTATTTTACAATAACGACTCAGAAGAATATAGATAGCAATAGTCTCGCTGTATTGTCTGCAACTAACACTATAGAATTTAGTGGTGTACTGGACTTCATGCAAGGTCTTAAATTTATCATTTTCAGACTATGGAGAATAAATTTGAAATCAGGGAAAGTTCTCTTAGTTGTAGTTTTATAAAAAGGTAAATAGTGAAGGCTTTCAAATAGTAAAATCACATGTATAGAAGATACATTTCTATCCATGTAGCCTCCATTTTAGTTCTGAAACAGAATGTCATCACTTACCAGGTTAGTCCTTTGTTATTAACCTAACAAGTAGCTTCCACTGTGAACACCCATGTATCCTATCACATTTCCTTCTCTCTCATCCTAGCACGGGGAATATATACTGGCATATTTTTTTTAAAGGACCGGTGAATATAGAGATAATTTACTTTGAAAGGGGAGAAGGTACTAATTCCCTGCTGCCTGGCTGAGTATGTTAGCTTTTCAAACCATCCAATCAACGGACGCATCTACATAGGTCTTTAAGCTCAGATCAGAAGTATGCTTTTGAAGTGAATCTCCTGTTCATTACCTCTTACCTTACTTCGTTTCATACAGCACAGATGAGAGAGTACAGCTAGATATCCCCCAAATGAACAGATGCGCTCTAGAGAGCATCTAATGTGCTCCAACTATTCATGCACTTTCAGTTCACAGGAGCAAACTGGAGCTAGTTCAAAACAGATTCCCTCCTTTCCCCCCGCTCACATATAATGTGGACATCAGGTTCTCGGCACCAACTATAGATTGGCTCTACTGCACAACACTAATTGCTAATGTAGACACAGACTATGTTAGCTCAGGGCGGTGGAGAGCCAAATTTTGTATGTCAGGATAGATTTCCTTCTTCCATCTCAGTTTTCCTCTTAATAAAATTTCCTGTGATGAAATTACTTTTAAAATATCTTCTTTTTTTGCGTAGGAGGAATGGATGCAAGTTAGATTCACGTATGTCAGGAAATTCAAGATGGAAACTCCAAGTTTTAGCAGTCACAGCCTGGCATGTTACATGCATGTACGTGCATGTTATCTGTGTGTACAAAGATGAATATACTGAGGAGGTTTACATAGTTCTTTTTATCATGTTTAGAATCTGCTATCGTGCTTATCCTGTGACTCTAACACATTTTACCTAAAGTTTAAAAACCTATGTACTTATTTCAGAATGTCTTGTGGCAAACAGCGTCATGTCTCCATTGAAGCACTGTTCAAAAACGCAAGTTTGGAAATCACAGCTACATCAGTGAGAGAGAACAAAGAAATCTGATAGATTAATAAAATGCACATATGTAGTCGAGATATGAACTCAAGATTGAGATGAGTTCCGCTGTTTTTAAAGCACCATCATGGAAAGGCTAAGGAGGGTGGATGAACCAGCTCTATTAGAAGACTGAACTGTTTTTTTGAAAATAACCCAAATCTTTCTGTTAAACAAAATGAAAAATGAATAGACTAGACTAGACTAGACTAGACTAGACTAGAATAGAATATTTGCATTGGAAGAGACCTACAATGATCATCTAGTCCAACTGCCTAATTCAGGGCTGGCCAAAAGTTAAAGCATGTTATTAAGGGCATTGTCCAAATGCCTTGTGAACACTGACAGGCTTGGGGCATCGACCACCTCTCTAGGAAGCCTGTTCCAATGATATCTTCACAGAACCTTAGTCTATAGAAAACATAGATAAAAGTTTTTATAATCGAGCTATTTGGTGATGTAGGTTAAGAAAATTGTCCTATAAGAAACCAAAACCAACAGGGTTTTTTAGTGAAACCAAGCTAAACTCACAAAAATACAGGATTTTTAATGGGATAAAATATAAAAATATTATTAACATTGCTGGTGTTATTTTTAATTATTTAATAATTTATTGTTTTCATTCTTTCACCTGTAACATCTTCGAATTAGCTACTCTGCAACAGGAATCTCCTGTTACAAGAAAAAAAAGACTGGCTAGAATCAGTAATTTATTTATAGTAGATTTAGTAGATTTATAGTAGATATATATATTTTATATATATATAGTATATTTATAGTAGATTTATAAGTAGCTTGGTCAGATGTTGCAACTTGGGATTTAAACTGAAATTTATAACTGAATAAACAATATGACATATAATAACATCATTTTGTGGATATTGGACAGCTTAGTGAATTCCTAATGGGAGGATGCAAGCCTGTTTTTAACCTGAAAGCTATTTGGTGGCTTATGTCGAATATACCTGTGGTGTTAGTTTGCTTTACATCAGAGATGTACATCACCACGACCCCCATTATCTGTCACCTATTTTTGCAGTTCAAGGAGGGGCTAACTGCTGCACAGGTATGTAAGGGTGAGATACTACTTCCCTTTAGAAGCACTCTCTTCACTTTAAATTGGCAGAAATGGAGGGAGAAACTTATTCTATGTCCACGTTCTGTGTCCTCTGCTACACAGTCTGCCTTCTTTGTGCACTCAGACAACTGATATGTGATGACCACAAACTGGGCTAGCTTGAGCAGTAATGTGCTATCACTGCCACCAGTACATTGGGAAGTGCCCACTCGGCCCCACCAGCCTGTGTTTCCCTCCACTCAAGAAAAGTGACAATGTCTCTCACGGTACAAATACCTCTGTCTATGCATACTTCCAGGAGGGCAAGACTGAGAGGGCTTCAGCATCTCCCTTCCAGTCTCCCACATCCTTGGCACAGCTGACAGCACCACTGAAATACTAAGTATAGTGCAGTCCTACAGCTTTTCTTCATCTCCTCAACTGTACTTGCCAGATTGCCTCAGTTCCTAAATATGGCGAGCGAGATTGAAGAGGTGAGAAAAGCAGTGGTGCTGTGTGGGAAATGCAAATAATAGCAGTGCTATGACAGCAAAGCAGAAAAAAGGGTTTAAACCCACCTGAAGCCCCATTCCATGGGATCACCCACAGCATGCAATCATTTCTATTTTTAAATGCTGTATTTTCTAACATGAGTCAGTTACCAATCTATTTCTGATCTGAACAGGAAGGACAGCGGAACAACTTTAATCACAGCTGAACCAAAATTAGAACAGAAAATGGATCAGTTCAGTTCCTTTATTTATACTAACCAACTTTAGGTGCACCTATATGAGCCAATAAGAATAAAAAAAGAGTATGTAGAAGCTCCTTCTATAGATAGGGAGGATCAGAAGCTGGTTTAAAGTGTAATTCAAAATACAGAATTGAGTATTGGAAGGGGCCTGTTCTCTCCAAAGCATTTACTTAGAAAACTGGCTGCGTAATTCGGCCAGCTAAATTAAGAGTTCATCTAAGGGGTGGTGACAGCAACGTGCCTAAGCCATGCCTCTAAGATTCACCTTTCTGTCACCTTGGTTTCATTATGTTGTTTGTGCGGACCCAAGCACACGGAGGCCCTGACAGAGATGGGAGCTTCTGAACACCAGTATAGAACCGGGCAGCAATTTGAACGTGAGTCAGCAATGCACTTCTGCAGTGATGAAGGCAAACAAACCACATACCTGACTGCATTGGCACATGCATAGCCAGCACAATGGGGGAAGCTATTACTCCCCTTTGCTCAGCACTTGTGAGGCCACATCCAGAATACCTTTTACTGTAATACTGTGTCCCATTTTAGCACTCAGTATAGGAGAGAGAAAGACAAACTGGAAGGAGTCCAGAGGCAGCCTCCCCCAACAGCTAGGGGACTGCAGCACATTACATGAGCTGAGACTAAGAGAACTGGGTTTGTATAGCAAGTCGAAAAAAAAGGCTGTGAGGAACCCAAACTTGGTTTTCTACCACCTAGAGAGCAGTTACAGAGGAGACAAAAGCAGACTCTTTCCAGAGGTGCGCAGGGGAAGTTCTGACTGTGCACAATAGAAAAATCTTCCCCAGGAGAGTGGCTAAGGACTGCAGCAAGGCCCTGGAGAGGCTGAGCAAACTCCACCTCTGGAGATGTTTAAAACCAAACAGGACAAGGCCCTGAACCTCTGAGATTAACCGTGCCTTGCGCAGGACTGTGAACTAGATGACCTCCACATGTTCCTTCTGACCTTAATTCTACAATTCTAAAACTGAGACTCACACATCACATATAATGAATATACATGTTAAAAGCATGACATGAGCTGGTTAAAAATCAACATAATATAGTTTTTAAAAAAAGTTCATGCCAATGTGTGACATCAGAAGGTTTTTTCTCTATGGCAGAACAGTGATACTCCAGCTACAAAAATGACATTAACAAGGCTGTGATCTTATTGAGGACATCTTATTATTAGCAGATCAACAAAATAAGCTGGATGGCACTGGAAATGCAATCAAGCACAAAGATAGCAGATATCAACTCATTAAAACATTACATGTATTAGCTTTGTTAAAACTGCAGAAAGACTGCTGTCTGTACAATCTGCCGAAACCCTGCTGTTGGTTTTTCAAACTAACTCATCTGTCTCATCATTCCCTTGGAAAATTTGCAAACAAAGAATTACAGCACTCAACCTCTTACAGAGACATTAATAAAAATATGGAGGTATCCTGATGTAAAAAGATATAGATTGTGGTGGTTAATATATAAATAGCTCTTCTTTTAATATCCCAAGAGACAAAAGTAATTTTCAGCACCAAGGCTGCCTTTAAAGCTAGTTGCATGTGAGGGAAATACATCTAAAAAGCGGGAGGGAAAAACCTGTGTCTTTTTCCAAGCTGTTTTGACTATTAACAACTCTGTTTCAAGATAAATTCAACATGCGAAATATATGCAGCATGTTTACATTTGGCATTTACAGCTGCACTTAGGTAAGTTTATAGATGTATGTACAGATAAGCATAGGGTCAGGCATGGATACAGCAAACTGCTTAATACAAAGATGGAGATTGCTTGTTTAGTTGCCTAGCAATAAGATCTGACTCCTGTAAGCTAACAACTACTGATTAGAGAATGAAATAGAATTATTTAATGTATCATCTAATGTATCATAGAAAAAGCAACATAAGGCTATTGAAGAAAGGGAAATGCTGGGCCAGAAAAAAATCAATTATATCCAGTGAAATCTATTCAGGAAATATGTGATACGAAGAAACTACAATACCTAAATTAAAGAAAGCCTCAGCCTCTTCACTCTGCCAGTATTTTTCATCGTTCTTCTTCTTTTAGCAGAAAGTCTAATTTCATCTTAGATAATGGATTTGGCACTTGAATTGTGTTTAACTTTGTCCAGCCCCCTCAATAGTGTTTGGAAGCTGGAGAGAGAGAGATCTTTTTAAAAATTGAACTGGATGAACATGATGGCATTTCTCTCCTTGGAAAACACAGTATGATAATAATGGAAAGCTTGATGACATTTCCTGCACTGGTGGAGGCACAAAAGTCCACACCCGTGTTTTATTTGTTATGAAGACCTTTAAAATTGCACTGATGCCTTTTAACGCATTTATAAGGCCTCTTGTCTCAGTTCTTTCAATATTACAAATGTTTTTTTCTCAGTACTTCAGAGGTAGAACAGGAAGGTCACAAGCCAAGGATCGGTAGCATACTACAAGTCCAGCACAGATTGGAAGTACTCACTTCTTGGAGCAGTACTGACATCGATCTTTTTGCCTTACAATCAAAATTTAAATAGATCAGTCTACATTAAAACTGGGGAAACAGAGGCAACTGGATAGTATTCCAGCATTATAAGCAGTATGGATTTGTAATGCACTATTCATGCATTATTAAAACTTGAAAGAAGACACGTGACTCCTCTTTCCGCTATTTCCAACATTTCTTTAAAACATTCTTCATTAACAAAGCCTCTAAAACAGTACTTCCCAAGACCTGCTCCTGTTGGAGCTGTCACTTAACAGTATTCTGTCTGCTTGGGACAGACACAGTCATAAAATTCCTCTCATGTGTCCTGTTACACCAGCATAAATCTAGAGTAACTCCACAGACTTCCTGTGTGACGCACTTACTCAGGCTTTGTCTACACAAGGAAATAAACATAAAGGAAAACTAGCCTCAGTTCAGCGCACAGTACCAACTCGGAACGAACGCCCAGTATAAACATTCTTACCACACAGAAAGCAAAGGCAGCTTTTCCCACTCTGAATATGGATTAAGCTACTTTGAACAAAGACAGTCCTAGTAAATTCCAAAGGTGTAATCACATTTCACAATGCAGTGCTTTACAAAAATAAATTATAAAGTTTTAGTATCAGAAGCAGCATGTCTTCCATCTAGCCATATATATCCTGCTTCTCAAACATTCCCTAGTTCACTTTCGGGGTACTTTTAGACACAGTACAGAGCTTTGCATTTTGACATGAAAATAACCTTTCACTGTCCGTAATGTACATGTGTACAGAATAGCCCATAACATTGTACTTAAACAGCACTAATTTTTCCATGAAGACAAAGCCTTTATTTCTTAATCTTCATTCCCCAGTTGCAGAGACTGCTACACAGACTAATTAACTGCATCTTGATTTGGTCTTGTACTGTGGCTTCTTTGTCCTTGTTACAGCAGTGTGAAACACCCTTAAATGGGACATAAATTATATTTACTACATGAAAGATCTTAATAAAACAGGAATTTACATTACTGATTTTTCTATGTTGTTCAGACACTACAGTGACAGAAACTACCCAAATACCTAGAAAAGCAAAAGCAGATAAAAATGAAGGACAGGCAAGTGAAGATTTTGATGTATGAATCATGGTAAGTAATTCAACCAGTGTTAATTTACTGAGTTGCAAATTGATTGGCTGTTTCATTACAGTACTTTCTGTATAACAATAATTTAAAGATGTCTAATATTTGAATCACCTATGCTCCTACCACCTATATGCTAAAAAAGCTGAGAGACAAAAGTACTTATTTGCACACATCCCTTAGAAGACACTTGCTAAAAATAGATGGTCTGGAATGACAAGCATTGTTCCTAGGTCTTTCTACACACATCTGCAATTTTGAGATTCTACAACAAGGTGCAGTCAACCCTCTCTACCCATCTCTCTCATAGATCCCCACAATGATCTGGCACTAAGGAAATCCATGTGGTCAACATAAAAAATCATAATCTTATTGGAAAAAACCCTGTAGAGGGAGTAGGGACACAGAGTTGGCTCTGATCTCTTGTTGATTCTCACAAGTTTCATACACGTTCCGTGGAATAAACAGGGATTTCAGAGAGTTTCTGAAAAAGAACAAATTGGATAGAAACCTCCAAGGCAGAAGTGATTAGTTTCCTCATCTGGGGCAATGTGGTAATCTTTGCATCTCTTCTGATATTATAAGTACAGATTCCAACTTTTATTTTTTTTCCTATGTCATAAGAAATAATAGTTTGAGGTATTAATTTCAGTCACACACACCTGTAATTTGAGCTCTGCTCTTCACTCCATTTTTTTTTATTTTGATCTCTTTTGACAAGGCACAAGAAAAGCAACATATCAAGTCTGAACTCTTAATTCATTGTGAAAGTGGTGCACTGTCTACCCCACTTTCACATTTCCATGTCACTATTGGCTTAAACAATACTCAAATATCTGCTGCCAATTGCATAGCAAAGATCACGTCTTGTTTGTAAGATGAATTGAAAGGAACTGGTATTTATGAACATATTTACTTACAATACTCACCCCTTGCAAACAAAACTATGTTGCCGATGCACAAGACAATGTATCTTACTTGGTGTATTGTGACAGTAACAGGTTATTCTGCATTTGACATTTTCCAATGCTTCACACTGCATAAGAAACGAAAATTCTTCGTGTTCCCAACCAAGATCCAGTAATCCTGGTTACTTATGGTTACTCCAGTGTGGAAAATGTCAAAAGGTGAGTATTTATACACCCCCTGTATGAAGTGTGACTACTCTTTTCTCTCTTATCTAAATTATACACTAGCAAATAGCCAAGAAACTGTGTTAGCAATTAAATTTGATAATAAAATATATGCTACACATATATGTAGCCCAAAACATTTTTTAGTCTGGCCTAATAGCAAAGGTTATCAAGCTAAATGCACCATAAATTCTACTCATAGTATCATAATCAAGGTAGTAAAGCTACTCTTTCTCCAATTAGATGTCAGTAGGGTGTACACCGCTTTAGGTAGCCTTATCCTTTTCCTTTGCTTTCACTGTCTATTTCTAAAATTCCTTTCAGAAGTTAGTAATTATAAGGCCTGCATAAATCCTGCGACTAAATAACAAAAAGACATTTTGGTGCAAGCATACTTTGTATACTTTTATCCACAGATTTGGAGATTTACTCTGCCTGTCTAAGTAACCATACTTAAAACTGAGATAAAGCAAGTCTTGTACTCTCTCCCTGTAAGCAGGAAATATCCATCCCACTTTCTGTGTTTGTTGTTCTCTTGGCCAGGTACACCTCAGGTGTATCCTGGCTGTGAGGCAAGATGTTGTCCTTCAAGTGAATCCCTTTGAATTCTCCCTCTTAAAAAACAGTCCATGAAAGCAAGAGTCAATATTATAGTAGTCTGACCATAATTTTTTTAAATTACAGTTAATTACAGTTGTTATCTGTAATAAGTGATAACACCATACAGAGGAGATGGCATCATATGAGGTTAGATCATCAATTGACATCAAAAGGAGGCCAAGAGTGTTCTCAGTTCTTTTTTTTTTTCCATGCAGCCCTAGTTGCATTAGTAGTGATTTCCCTTCAAGAGCTCAGAGACAGCAATTCTGAGAGAGGACAGCAGAAGTGACAACTTCGCATCTTGTAAAAGAGCAAACGGTTTGAAACATCAGTGCCAACCCTTTTAAGATCAGCTCTAGCAAGACTGAGGAGTGAGATTTCTGACATCAGTTTTGTTTGTTTACTTTCCAGTAAAGTTTCTAGCTGCAAAAGCTTCTTTTAAATCCTGAGGTTCACTGATTCTGAGACCTTGCTGGCCTAGGTATAAATACTGAAGCGTTTCTTTTTTTTCTCTTTTTCTTGATAGCTGGCTAAACCCCAAAGAAAACAATGAATGCTTCTTAATAATATTAACAGGGATTTGGAAAAAAAAATAAATTTCATCACATATAAATAAACAGATGATATTCTTGATATGAACTTACATCTGAAAACATAAATACCATGGTGATGTTCCAAATTTTTTTAAAGAAGCCTGAAGCCTTCTTTTAGATTCTTTCTGCCTAAAACACGTAAATCGATGAAATAGCAGTTTGAATAACGGCGCAATAATTGACTGAATAAAGAAGCAATAATTGACTAATCAAATTTTGCCATACCAACTAGGATGTGTTTCCTGTTGAAATATCCTTGATCTTGATAAAGACTTTTAACTTGTAAAACCCATCTGTCCAGCAAAGATTTGTGGAAAGAGGAGGAAGCCACTAATGAGTTTCATATATCAGCAACACAAATACCAGCTCTTCAACTGCTGTATCTTACTCAGAATTTCTGCAGATCTGAGCAATCACTGGACCTGAACATGAATTACGATTTCTTTTAAAAGACATTTTGTTCTTATTTCCATTGAGAAGTGTCAACAATCTCCAGCAAGAATAGAATTAAATTTCCTGTTCCACCTTCACACAGGTGCTGAAGGTAGGGTAAAGAGGCCACCCTGAACTAGGTAAGATTACACTCAAAATTTAGAGAGTCTCTGCAATTTTGATAAGAGGAGAGAAAGGACTTCAAAAGTATCCAAAATGTAGCTGCTAGAAGGTAGACTACATGCCCAGGTGGGTTGAGGTTTTTTGCCTATATTGTATCTGATGTTTCTGTAACAGTTATGATACAATTTGGGCAGGATGAAGCTTGTTACAGATAAAATCTGTCTTCTGTAACTTGATTTCTACTGCTTTGCAACTTTTGCTAGCCCAATAAAGAAAAAACAGTTAGAGGGGAGCACTCTGCATCCAAAGATAACCTCCAGTCAATTAAATGGAGTGTAACTGTTCTTGGCATCTTTCTTTGCCTTGCCTTTTCACGTTGTACTGCTGCTAACAATTCACGGAGTGCAAAGCAATCGTCCGTCCCTTTAAGTGCAGTCTTCTTAAAGAAAGTACCTTCTGCGAGTGACTCTCTGGGCAATGCATTATCTGTAGATATGGTTGTGTGTTAAACAGGAAGAGTATAATGTTGGTTGATTACAGGTAGGAGGATAGATAATCTCCTATCCATAATATAATCCAGCCTTGTACTAGTTCTTCCTCATCTTAGTCAACTGATGTGACTACACTTGTTGCCTACTAAATTTCATTATCTATTTCCTGGAAAATAATGCTTACATTGAAGAAATTAATGGTATCGTGGTCCTTGCTAGGAAAATACAGAGGTTAAGGATGCTGCCCAAATCTGTTGTTAAAGAAAAAAGTGTGCGTTATACTTTCACTATTAATTAAAGGGCACAAATATAAAAATAAGGAAGCTGTATCTTTTGTTTATGAGGAAAATGTAAGTCAGGTAAAGAAAAAAAAAAAAGAAGTCTATGCTAAATAAAGCATAAATGATCTTTTTTCCATTTTTAATACACCCAAACACCATAGCCTATATCAGTAATATTTGTGCAGGAGCAATGTACCATTTGTTTCCCCTTTTGCAAGTGCTAGTGTTACCAAAATAAGCATAGTTTTTGTCTGTACGTATTCTACTTGAAAGCAATCCCTTATGGGTTCTCATCGCCATGAAAAGTTAAACTGGGAAACATAGCTTAGAGTACTGAAAAAGGAAAAAAGTTTTATAAAGACTCACAGAATGTATCTATTGTTTCACTCCACTTTAAAGGCAGAAGCATTAGTCTTTGTTTACCTATATGAGGTGAACTGCTTTGCTTGGACTTTTCTCTGTGGCTTCTATGTAGGTATACACAGGAAAAGTAATCTTAGTTATCTTTTTAAATTACCAGTTAAACTGTGCTATATTTCTAATTAGACATTCTTTTTGCTCAAAATTAATTTGGTTTAACTGTTTTTTTAATTTACTTACAAAGTGCTTTAATAGTTTAAGATACTTAGCTGAAAGTATCCAAGCTCTACTTTCAATTAATCCATAAACTCTGTGGATTTGGACTCATCTTCCAGAGTGTTCTCCTGCTGACACATGCTCAGCCTTGTACTTTTTCTTTTTGTCACAGTGCTATCGTGACTCAACATCGGTTTGGCTAAAAGACATAATGGGAGTATATTTACAATGTGGTTGCTGGAAGTGAGATGAATGGGGAGCTGGCTAAAAATGTATTATTACTTAAGAAAATCAGGACCAAGGAAGAGAAGGACAAGTGTAAGGAACACCAGAAAGCTTTTACCAAGCTAACTGAGGATGGAAATACCCATTGGCAGGAATAGTTTTGACATAATTTGTGTATGTTTTGGCTTCTCTAGGTACTTCAGCCCTTTAGAGGAGCAAGAAGCTGAGCTCTTATTGAAGTTTTCTACTGTAGCTTCTAATATGCAAAGATGGACAAACCAAACTGTCTCCTTTAATCAGAACAGGCTTTAAACTTAAATTACTGACTATTATTTTTCATGAGCTTTTCCACCGATGTTATTTAGGAAACAACACTAATAAACCTGTTATTTTCTAACGGAGCTAGAGGAAAATCAGAGTTAGTATATTTGAAGCAAGCACCCTATAGCTCTGCTCTCAGCTAATTCTCTGAGAGCTGCTGCATTCAATACATGAGTCTCTAAAGTACACAATATGGATAAAATGCTGAGTCAAATTCATCCCTAATAAAGCTAACATTAAGTCAGTAGCTACCAGGCCATCCCCTTTTGGGTTTGTTTAGGGCCTACACAGAGTTCCACTTGCTAAAAATACAGTACTATGAGTCTATAGAAGGAATAAAGGCTTTTGATTACCTCAAAGAGTGTTTTTTATGTCACTCTTTTAAGTACTTCAATCCCAGCAGGCTCAGCTCTCACAGTATCTAAACAAGGCTGGAACCAGAAATTATCTAGGTACTTAATCTCCAGAAAAATTTTGTAATTCAACCTAATATCGTCTCAGTCTAGGGATCCAGCTATTGATATCTGAAACAAACGCGTCTGGGGGCAGATGTGTTAACTTGGATTCATGGGACTTCCGTTTCGGACACACAGCATGTACATGCTAAGACTGAATGCCTTGCAAAATTAAAATCATTTCAGTAACTGATTTATATCAACCAGAATAACTACCTAGTATGAAATTATGCTTACTTGTATTTTTTCACTTAAAAAAAACAACAACAAAACCAAACCAAACCAAACACACACAAAACCAACCAACCAACAAAAAAAAACCCAGAAACAAACCCACTTCCTTTTTACCAAGGAAATCCAGGAAAAAATGTCCCAGTTGGAGGTTCTTCTGACTACAGGTATTTTACAACAAGCATACGTACAGTTTACCCCCCCCGCCTTCACCTTCATGAGATTGCTCACCAACCATAAAATAGCAATTCCTGCTATTCCCGCAGCTGCACGTGAGACCGTTGCCAGGTGGCAAGGCCATACTAGCTCAGAATTTGCAAAAGAACTAAGTTTTCATAATATTTTCTTTTCAGACCTTCTGTTTTTACTCAAAGTTGCACAAGGGAGAATCCAGAGAAATGGGCTCATGTTATTCAAATATATCTCTGAAGTCCTTTTTACCTTTTGTCAATGATTATTCATTTCCTAAGTTCACTAAACTTGTGAAGCTGACTAATGGGAAACAATTCTATGGTGCTGAAATGGCTTGTATTGCCCCAGAGAATTAAATATTTTCAATCCGCAGAACATTTAACATTTTCATAGTATCTTAGAATAGTTTGTGCTGGAAGGGACCTTTAAAGGTGATCTAGTCCAACCCCCCTGCAGTGAGCAGGGACATCTGCAACTACATCAGGTTGCTCAGAGCCCCCATCCAACCTGACCTTGAATGTTTCCAGGGATGGGGCATCTACCACCTCTCTGGGCAACCTGTGCCAGTGTTTCACCACCTTCATGGTAAAACATTTCTTCCGTATATCTAGTCTGAATCTACCCTCCCTTAGTTTAAAACCATTACCCTTTGTCCTATTGCTACAGGCCCTATGAAAAAGTCTGGCTCCATCTTCCTTATAAGCTGCCTTTAAGTACTGAAAGGCCGCAATAAGGTCTCTCTAGAGCATTCTCTCCTCCAGGCTGAACAACCCCAACTCTCTCAGCCTGTCCTGGAACACAGCAGAGGTGTTCCAGCCCTCTGATGATTTTTGTGGCCCTCCTCTGGATCTGCTTAAGTTCTACTGTATGACATAAAACCATGCCACATGAAGCCAGAAATACCTACTGGTTAACAAAAGCTAGCTTCAGAGTCAGATCTAGCTTTTTTTTTTAACATCTGAGAGTCTTCAGATGTTCGGCCTGATTTAGGTCACATTCTGATAGTGGGTTTGGTTCTCTTCTCCCATCTCTCTTTCCAAAGTAAGTATAAGCAACAATTAGGGTACGAATGGGAAGAAGCCTCCTTTATGCAATTTCTTTAGAAACCAAACTAATTTCCCCAAAATAGGAAAAAATTACATAATTTCAATGAGTAGCTGCACTTCCTTTAAACGGATTAAGGACTAAAGAATGCCAATATAAAAATACTCTACAGAAATGCAAAACAATTTTAACACACTGTAAGCAGAGTGGATTTAATAAATGGAACCATAGGTCAAACAATGGAATGCTGTTTATTGTAATCTAATTGTCCAATGTTCTTGAACTTATTTAAAAATAAAGGTTTATAATAACACACTCATATATACAAGTAATCATCTTTTTATATTAAGGAAAGTTGCTGAACTTTTCAGACAGTTAACAAGGGAAAACAGAAGGACTTCACTGACTTCCAAAAGGTTAACCTGGATTTGTAACTATTTGCCTGAATTCCCTGTATTTTTGCTTCCACTGCATGACTGAAAATGCTAAGCAGCTTTTCCTCGCCCTTCTTCTAGCTCAAGTGGATCTTTGATCCCTAAATAATAGAAAATCTGGCCCTTATAGAAACCTAACAGAGTATTAATGCTATCCTTTGTCATTAATAGAAATTATATTAAGAGCAACCATTGATAACTATTATATGTGAATATTACCTTGAATTGTAAGAGGACATGCTACATTTCTACCTACAGAAAAGTAAGGTAAACAGCAAGGAGTAGCTCACTACATCCAACAAAAGCCCTGTTCTACAAGCAACTAAAAGTATACCCATGTTCTGTGGTGTATTCCTGTTGTTTCTTACACACACAAACCGTGACACAGCATTTTCTGCAATGAAAAAGAGAATATAAAATTATTTTTATTATACCAAGTGCAGCATTTTAATAATAGTAATTTCCTATCCATGCTTCTGCATTCATCAATAAAATATTTTTATAAAGATAAGAGTAATGCAATACAGCTATAGGACATTCTGATGATCTTCCAACTCAATCAACTGTAATTTGTGTTCAGTTCCAGTAGATGTTTATGAATATGGTAAGTATTTCATATAGAAGATGACTGCCACAAAACCACTTAAGCAGGCAGATTACAATGGAATCAAGCCAATACATTTTAAAACTGATACAAGGGTTATTACTTCTTAAACACCGTGCAATTAAACCACAGAACTCATTAAGACATGATATTGGAGAGGCCTAAAAGGTTTCAAAATTAGACGTTAACACAGAAAATTAAAATACTGATAACTATAAAAATTACGAATCATAGACATGCTTTAAGGTAATTCAAACATTAACTGGCAGTGGTTAGGAGAAAGAAAAGCTCTTCTCTTGGCAAATGATGGAAACGATAAATTTTAATGGTTTCTTACTTTATTGTAAAGCTGGTGCTAACCAATGTCAGAAACAGAACATTGCAGTGCAGCACACTCGCTCTGCTGATGCTAAAGAACATGAACAAATCTGTCATTTTAGAAGACTAGACAACATAAAAATTTTGCAGCTTACATGTTTCATTGAACTAGAACTGCAGAGAAGACAGTCACTGTTGGGTTTGGTTTTGGTTTTTTTTTTTTCTTAAACCATTCTGGGAATACACATGCAATCTTCCTCTTTGAAAGTTATGATGATTATGCATTAGTACAATTATATCAGCTAAAAATATTCGCTGTTCTAAATAGGCCTCTGAAAGCAAAGCAAGCTGTACTGTTATGGGCACTGTCTCACTTTCCTTAGTTGCCTGTATAAACATTCCCTGATTAAATATCAGTATCTCTGACACTTGAGTATCCTAGGCAGTTTTCACTGGGTAACTATAAGGTCATACCCCAAATACCTCCCAAATTTCTGACAAAGAACCACCATAAGAGCCCTGTGCATACTTAAGAAATTTAGCAAGTCTTCAGGGTCTTAAATAGAGAATAAGGATTATTTTTTTTTTAATATATCTGAAAAAGTATAAAGGACTGGTTCTGAGCAGCAGGAAATCCAAGCACTGAGTTAAGGTATAGGGAACAGAATTTCAAGAGACAACTGGATGAAAGCAAAATCATTGGTTTTATTAGACAGAAGATTCACTGAAATCTACTGCAAAGAATTTTCCAAAGAAATGGAAAAGAGAAGTGATGTCCCAGGTGGCTAGACATCCACCACTGTTTAGAAGGGTTGGAATGCTCTTGCCTCAGTGAGTAATGTTAAATCAGACTCACTAAAAGTCATTTATACAGATATTCAGAAGTTTAATACTGATATATACTCCACAAATTAAAATCCTGTAGAGAAAAACCACAAAGCCTTCTGCAACTTTCACACCATCCATGCTGCATTGTACATATTACACACATAACCAATATATTAGTGCATTTTTCCAAAAGACAATGCAAATAATTCTTCTTTTAGTGCATCTGCACAGTATAAATGGGTTTGCTGTTAAGAGCATTCTGCTTCAGTAGAAGTGCCAAAAAACCTGTTTAAATGAAAAATATAGGTGTGTTTTTCAGTCTGCGTTTGGTCTTTGTTGCATTTTTTTTTCCCGAGGCCTTTTTTCTACAACACAGCTCTCCTTGAGACAGACTTCTATCACAGGAAAAACTATGAGAGTACATTTGGTTAAATGTTCATGCCAGCTGCTTCATTCATGGGCTGGGTCAGGAACTATATATACATGGCTTTGGAGAAAAAATGAGGCTCCCTTGAAAAGGCAGGCTGAAAAACTGTTTGGAAAGTAAGAAGGTGCAGGAGGTGATTATGTTGGAGAAAACAGCATGGAGTAAACTAGGGGCTGAATTTTCAGTGAATTCCTCACCCTGCAGTAATTCTCTCCATGGATGTTTTTGTTCATATTACATGCATGTCTATACAACATTAACGCGGCACTCTGCATAAAAGCCAACCTAGCCAGATCCACAACCAGTACAGTGATGAGATGCAGTATTTACTGGAGATGGTACAGTGCCACACTGCTACAGCTACCCTGTCATCAGCACTCTGTCTGGAATCTCCACCCAGCAGGGCTCAGCTTTGTAATCACTGCAATGCAACCTACTACACAGGGTAAGTCACCATGATTCCAGCTTGGCCATCGTAAGGAAAAACTCCCAGTTCTGCAAAGTTCCTTTCCCGCATTTTTGTGTGTTGTTTTGGTAGATGACAGCAGTGGGTCCAGGTTCAGAGCTATGCCATATGTGCAGCCAGAGGCATTCCTCTTCCTCTCAGCCAGATGCTGCATCTGTGCCAGCAACTCCTGTTTCTGTGCCACACAGTCTGCAACACAGTAGGCTCCTCACAACACTTTACAGACAACCCTTCTCCTTCAGTGGCAGGGCACTCAAGTTGGAAATAGGCATAGATTCTGCAAGTCCAGACTTGCAGAAACAAATCCAGAACTACTACTATGTCAATTGTAAAACAGCCTATTTGAATTACAGCATCACTGGTGTTCAGGGCAAGTCAAAGAGAGAAAGGGGGAAAATACAAAGTGGGGGGAATTTGGACAATGCACTAAGGTGACTGATGGGTGCAAGGTGATACTGAAGCTGATAGCTATTAAATTCCATTTGCTGATTTTTTTTTTATTTTTTTTGTGAAGTCAAGGGGACAAATTGAAAAAAAAAACTGAGGTAAATTTGTTACTGAATAATCATATAAACAATTGGGATGCTACATTCTCAGATATGAATGGTGTCTTCCACAGTAGTTTATGGAATTTAAGAAGTAGGTGAGATGTATAAAATAGAATGCATTTCACAATCTTTTTTGTCCTCTGTACTACAGTTCATTGCCTTCATCAATTGTACTAGTGCAGCTGGTCTATGAGGCTGATAAAGTGTGGCACAGATGTGAAGGAAAGCTATGAGCAGCCAAGCGCAGAAACTTCTTAGGTTCCCACCTGTCAAAATCAGTGTGAGCTATGGAATAGCATATATCCTGCTGGTCTTAATTTAATGCAGGATTGAGTCTCTAAAAAACAATTACAGTTTTAAGAAAACAATGATCATTTGCTGCTATTCTCTTACCGACCAAACACTGGGATTTTTTTTCCTGTTGTTATGTTAATATATATTTTATAGTGTGCTTTAAAATAAACAAAAAAGGTGATACTTTAGTCTGTCAATATGTACCTACCATGTTTTGCAGGTTTTCCATTCTCTTCTCTCCTTCCCCCCCCCCCCCCCAAAAAAAAAAGATAAATTCTACTTAATTTTCACTTGTGGGGTCTCAGCCCTAAACAGTGTTGGAATGCTTATGCTGGAAACACTGCATGAGAATATTCTGTCACTCAATGCAAAACAAAATCTTTGCTGTCACTTCAGTTTTTGAGATTTGCAAGTATTTTTATTACCCTATTTACTCTGAGAATGTTTACTTCAATAATATTAACTGGTTTTAATACTGGTTTAAATCTTGTTGGCTTTGCTGTTGCCTCTGTGCCCACTGACCCCTTCTTTCACACTGGATTCCATTGATTTCAACAGAGTTCTGCAGTTCTGTTCTTGCAGATTCACCTCTGAGGTCCAAGCTTTTGCAGTAATATGAATATTGTTAAAAGCAGGGAAGTGTCATTATATAAAAATTCTGGTATGACAAGTTCCTGTCACAGTTATGTTCACCCTTATGCAACACGTCTGTGCTCAAAACTTATTTTCAGGTAGTTTATTCAAGATTTTCCGTAACACGATCTGATACGTAAACTGTCCTTAATGCTTATGGGTATGACATGGGGAAACCTGTCTTGAACAAACTTCATCCCAGATAAGATGCGACATAAGAACTCCTGTACGACAGCACCCTTTAGGCCTTATATAACCTTTGGGACATGGTGGCACACTGTGTTGAAAGCATTAGGAATGAGGTTGGCTCTGGGAAACTGGAAGTTCTGCAATATCATTTGTTCGGACTTGCCGTCTATACGGTTCAAGAGTTATTACATGTACCACTTTCTCCCAGTCATCTGAACTATGAGTCATACAAACCGAAAGTGGAAGGCGCGTATGTGTGAACAAAGCAGATGTGGATGTTTGTGGAGTTTGTTGTCAAGTTTATTTAGCTCTTGTTTTCTGTTGTGCCCCATCTAGGGCAAGTAAGTTCCAATCTTTGGGCAGTGCAGGTAGCTGCTACCTCAGCGACAACCTGGGACTGAGACCTGACTGTTAAAGGATAAAACCCCACACTGGTAAGCCTCTGGAAGTCTCCCATGACTCAAACTTCCACCTACAGCTAAAAGCCTGGCCATCTTTGTTTTGTTTAACTGAGCAGGAGCAAGAAAACCCCACCAGCTGTGTGCTTAACATGCTAAATACATTAAAATGTCTCTCAGGAATCCTGGTTGTCCACGGGTTGCCTGCAGGACGCCCTGCCACGGACAAGCCAGTTAATAGCTAAAAGCACATGCTGAGATACAAATAGTTTCCAAACCCAGAAAGCAAACCTGAAACTGGATCCGTACAGACAGGCTCGTGGAGCTCAAATGGCAAGTCTCCTCCTTCAGACCTGACTGCAAGCTCAGGACTATAGTCTATAATCAGCTAATTTTTTACCTCAACCAAATTTGAAATGTGGTCTGACTGAAAGGAAACCTAGGCTTAAATAAATGTATTAAATAATAATTAAAAAATCCCAAACAAACAAACTAACCTTACAAGAATACATATATATTAAACTGCCCTTGTACGAACGTGACAGAATCAACTGTAACTCACACTCTAGGCCTCTAGAACTGGGGCTCTGTGATGGCTGAAGCACAGGAGCAAACAGCGGAGGAGAGCGGCAGCCAAGCTGCCGCCATTAACTGGGTACGCCACTTGCGCAAATTTCCATTCCCTCCTCAGCCCTACCACCGACCATGTGGCGTAGCAGCTTTCGCGAATACGGATGCTGCACTGCGGCGATGGCACAGTTCAACCAAACTTCCTCCCTCCTCCGCCCACTGGGCCGTTAAGGCCACCCCCTTTCTCGGTCGTGATTGGCAAGACGGGCGGAGCCCTTCGCGGCGATTGGCGGCTGCTGGAGGGAGGTGGGGTAGGTTGCGTGAAGGGTAATAAAGTTAGTGGGGCTGGCTCGGTGCGCTTTAGACGCGGCAGCGAGCCGGTTCTCTATGGAGGTGGTGGAGGGAAGTGTTGGGCCGTTGCTGCTCCTGCTGTGGTGACTCGGAGACTCGCCCTGTCTCGCGCCCTCCCCCCTTCCCCTCCCCAGCCCCGGTCCCCGGCTCCCTTCCCCTCCCCCCCCTTCTCTTGCCTTTTCCCCTGCCCTTGGTAGCCGCCGGGACCCGGGGAAGCTGACAAGGCCTTAGGGAAGGTGAGAAACGCGGGAGTGGCGGGAGAGTGATGTGGGGCCGGGAGGGAACGGGTACTGCTGCAGCCGCCGCTTAAAATGGCGGCTGCCCGAAGTGGCCGCCATTTTCTCGTCGGCTTCTTCTCGCTTTCTTCCGCACAAAATGGCGGCTCGGGTCGATGGCCGCTCCTCCTGTCCGCTTTCGGATTACCGCGGATGCTAAGCGAAGAGGTGGAGGAGGTCGGCAGCCCCCGCTAGGCGGGGAAGGGAGGCTGAGCAGAAGCGTTTGAGGTTAGAGCCGCACATCTGCAGCGAGGGAGAAGGGGTCGGGTAGTGCTGGTTCGTAGCTCTGCCTTTCGGGGGATCCGATCGGCTACAGGACCCGCGTCTTTAGCCGCGGTCTCGGGGGGCCCGGCTGCCCGAGAGCTTTGCCCTTGGAGGGGAGTCGCCTCGGTGCACGTAGCGGTCTTAGGGCTTTTAGGATCCGCATTGCTGGGGGAGCGGCGAAGGGGAAGTTGTTTGTTCTCAAGAGTCAGCGGCGAAGGGGATTTTTTTTTTTTTCTCTGATCTACTCCTGTCTCTGTTCCTCGTGGAAAGGAGAGGGGACTACCGAGAAGCCGTGTCCGTCGGCAGCAGCCTCGCCTCGCCCGTACTTCCTGCACAGGCTTGGGCGAGAGGCGCTGCTTGAGCGGGGGTGGTGATGCAGGGGGGTACCGACCGCTTCCCCCCACCTCCTCCGGGCGCACCGGCGCGGCTGCCGCGAGCGGAGGGCGCCGTTTTCCGCCGGCGGCGAAGGAGCGGAGCCCGCTCCCTTCCCTCGCAGAGAACAAAGAGCCGGCCGGGCTCCTTGGCGGCGCCTGAGCCTGGAAACGGGCGGCGCCCGGTGGGGGAAGGGGAGGCGGCTCGGTGCGCCCGGAGCCGCCAGCTCCATGCGGCAGGGTAGCGCCTGCCTCCTGCGGGGGGCGCCCCTCCCGCTCCCGCAGCCCTTTTGTTCGGCGGCCGCCATGTTGGGAGCCTTTCCTCGTGCCCGCGCTGGCTCCGCGGCCGGTGGCGGGGCGCGGGAGTAATGGCCGCCGCCTTCCCGGGGAGGGGTGCGTTCTGTTGGGCTTGCCGAGGAGGTGACTGCGTGCTCAGCACCGTAATGTCTCGAAGCAGATCTGTGATGGAGGCTCAAAATGCCTGTGTGGTTTTCTTACGTGCTCCCCAGGCATTTCTGTCCCCATGATTAGCTTTCTGCTGCGTGAGCAGTGCAGTGAACTTTTTCTTCTTCCTGCTGTCTTGCAAGCTGAAAATTGAGGTGGGGAGGGGCGGTGGTTTTTTTTTCTTTTTATTATTAAATAGCTTAATTGGCCGTTTGGACTCGGATGGTAGAATACATCCCTTTTGCTATAGCTAGCGTGTATTTTGTGATTTGGTGTTTCTCACTTTGAAACCTGACTACTTTGTCTTCCCGTAATCATAGTTTGTGAAGTGTATCAGTGAAGGATTCAATTAATTATGCTGTACTAGCAGAAAAAAATAACCTTTTTTTCCTGCAAGTGGTTTTGGGGGGTTGACAGGGTAGATTTGAGGTTCTTACTTTCTCAGTCCGTGATTCTTTTATGTCCTTTCTCACCCCCGTTAAAAAAGATGGCTGTAATGATGAAATTGGCCTTTCCGTGAGTACCACCGAGTAATGCATGAATAAGAGTTTTCTTACCTTGTATGAGGCGTAGTGTTTGAGGGTTTCTCTAAAAAACGTTTGTACTGTTATTGTAAGTTAGATACTATGGCTGCTAGTAAAACAACTATAATATGAATGCTTGATTTGTCTTTCTAGGTTTTGTTTTTCCCCACCCCGTCAATTTAATTTTATTCTTTTGAAGATTCTTCGTTGTCAAGCCGCCAAAGTGGAGAGTGCGATTGCAGAAGGGGGTGCTTCTCGTTTCAGGTACTAGTGCTTTTTGTTTGTTTGATGAACACTTGGCAGTGGAAACTGTCCTTTAAGGAGAATTTAAATTTGTGTTATGTTAATGCTGAAACTGACATGTAGTTGAAAGCGTTGGGACTGTGAACTCACACAAGATTACATGGTTATTTTTAACAGTGCTTCTTCAGGCGGAGGAGGTGGTAGGGGTGCACCTCAGCACTATCCCAAGACTGCCAGCAACAGGTATGTCATCTTGCTCTTCAATTTGGCATGATTTTAAAGGCAGAGAATGCTTGATGGTGAATACTAAGTTGAAAATGTAGTATCTTTAAAGTTGTACAAGGAATACTGACTGAGTTCATGACATGCTGATGTCCTCCAGTCTGTGGCAGGTTAGCATATAATCTGTTGAAAGCGTGTGTCATGAGTGATAGGAGGTGCTCAGATGCTTTCATGCATTTTACTGAAAAGGTTTAGAGGGTTTTCTTTGATCTCTTTTTCATTATTGTGGAGTGAATACTTTACTATGCAACAGATGTTCCACTGTTGGTAGGGTAAGTGCATGCTCCTAACAAAGCTAATAACGGAATTAGTCTAAGTAAGGCAATTCTGAAAGGTTAAAATGCCAGTTCTTGAAACTGTTTGTTTCTGTTTTAATAATCATATTATTAAAAATTTTACAGCGAGTTCCTGGGGAAAACCCCAGGGCAAAACGCTCAGAAATGGATTCCTTCACGAAGCACTAGACGAGATGACGACTCCGCAAACGACAAAGAACGACATGATGCAATCTTCAGGAAAGTAAGAGGGTAAGTTCTTTGTAAGATTTTTTGTTTGTTTCCTTACTGTTTTCTTCAGCAATAGGTGTCTCTAATAAATGGGCTGGAGGAAAGGAAGATGTGTGATGTTGAGTTCGGGGGGTGGAGGGCATGTGCATGGCCCACTTTAGAGGGAAGGAAGCAGAAACTGATACGCCAGCAGCAGCAAACACTTCAAGTAATTCTTGGGAGAGGATTGGTCTTCTCAATATATATATATTCTTTTATATATATATATACACACACACACTTTACAATCGAAAGATTTCCCCCCAAAAAAAGTTTAATAGAAAATTGTGTTTTTCAATTTTTTTTAATAGACTTACAAAGTAAAGGTAAACCTGGATCTAAAATTACTTGTTAGCGTGCTTATAATATCTGTAATCTGGATTTTTTTTTGTTGTTGTTTGTTCCTCTTTAGCATACTAAATAAGCTTACTCCTGAAAAGTTTGACAAGCTATGCCTTGAGCTCCTCAATGTGGGTGTAGAATCTAAGCTCATCCTAAAAGGGGTCATACTGCTGGTAAGCTGGCTGCATTACTTTTAACTACAGTTTTCTTGCATATTAGAAATAGAGAGGTTGGCTGGTTCTGGTGCAATACAGAAGTAACATGACTAACATGGTGTGTGATAATCCAAACATACACAAAAAGCAGGAGTGATATTTCTGTAAAAAGGACATACTGGGGAGGAAGTAGGCTTAGTGCTCTAACTTTCTATTTTAGAAGTTTCAAGAATTATTAGATGCGATCAGGGATTTTTAGTTTGGGTTTTTTTATTATTTTTTTAATCAAAGATGCTAGTTAGCAGTCTTACTTCACTGGCCTCCCTCTTCCTGTTTCCCTGATGAACAAGCCTAATGGTCTTGGAAAATACACCAAGACCTCTTGGTACGCTGATTTAACTATGTCACTATCGCCAGTCTGATCTCAGATTAAACAAATACTTTTGATATTCTGACGATAAACTTCAAATATGTCCCATTCATTGGCTAAGGATTATAGAAGCTCTTTGGTAGCATAGAGTGGTGGAAAAGGCCCTGGGGGTGTTGGTTGACAGCTGGATGAATATGAGCCACTGGTGTGTCCAGTGGCCAAGAAGGCCAACAGCATCCTGGCCTGTATTGGGAATAGCGTGATGGGCAGGACTTGGGAAGTGATTGTCCTGCTGTACTTGGCACTGGTGAGGCTGCACATACTGTGTTCAGTTTTGGGCCCCTCACTGCAAGGATGACATTTTCTGGAGCGTGTCCAGAGAAGGGCAATGAAGCTGGTGAGGGGTCTAGAGAACAAGTCTTCTGAGGATTGGCTGAGGGAACTGGGGTTGTTTAGCTTGAAAAAAAGGATGCTCAGGGGAGACCTTATTGCTCTCTACAACTACCTAAAAGGAGGTTGTAGAGAGGTGGGGGATCAACCTCTTCTTGCTAGTAACAAGTGATAGGACAAGAGGAAATGACCTCAAGTTGCACCAGGGGAGGTTTAGATTGGATATTGGGAAAAATTTCTTCACCAAAAGGGTTATCAAATATTGAATCAGGCTGCCCAGGAAAGTGGTTAAATCACTATCCCTGGAGGTATTTACAAGATGGGTAGACATGGTACTTAGGAGTATGATTTAATAGTAACTTGGTGGTGTTGGGTAAACGGTTGGACTCGATGATCTTAAAGGTCCCTTCCAACCTAGATGATTCTGTGTTCTATAGAGTAGCTTTTTGCTTTGCTTCAGCATTAAGACTAGTGTTAAAACAAAATCCACTTCTTCTGTATGTTTAATTAAATAGTAAAAAAACATTTAGATGTTTCTACATCACACAGAGTGCTAATATTCCATTGTGTGTCTTGCAACTCACTTTCCTAATGAGTGCGTCCTGATACATGCTACCTTATTCTGTATTTATTTAGATCGTAGACAAAGCCCTTGAAGAGCCCAAGTATAGCTCACTGTATGCTCAACTATGTCTGCGACTGGCAGAAGATGCACCCAACTTTGATGGCCCATCAGCAGAGAGTCATCCAGGACAGAAGCAAAGCACAGTGAGTATATCTCTCAGTCTGGAATCATAAATTTTGCTAATATGTATAGTTGCACTGATTAGCTTAATTGTTTTCTTTGTTCTCTTTTCTTAGACATTCAGACGCCTCCTAATATCTAAACTTCAAGATGAATTTGAAAACCGAACCAGAAATGTTGATAGTAAGCTCTAAAACCACTTTAATACAGAATTTATTTATCTTTTCTTTCCACAGCCATGTTAAACAGGCTTCTTTGTTTTCCAGTCTATGATAAGCATGATGGTCCCCTCCTCCCTGAGGAGGAGGAACAGAGAGCCATTGCCAAGATCAAGATGCTGGGGAACATCAAATTCATTGGAGAACTTGGCAAGCTTGATCTTATTCATGAATCTATCCTTCATAAGTGCATCAAAACAGTGAGTATTCAGACTGGGTGGGGGCTAAGAGCAAACTAGGACTTCTAAACTAAAAAATGTAAATGCATTTGTTGCTTTGGGAATCTTGGAGCATAAAATACCACAAAAATGTTTCCTGTCAATTATTTACCCCCTACTGCTTGAAAGAAGCAGTCTTTTGGTGTGATTAAACAGTAAAATTGGCTTTGTTCAAAGCCATGGGAATTGTCTCCAAGTGAAGATTTAGTTTGGCCTAGACAGAAATACCGCAGGTACTTCAAAGTACGTACTCTTATGAGTAATTCAGCAATTCTTTAAACATAACTTTCAACTCCACTTGTCTTAAGAAGAACAAGATTAAATGTTTCTGCATGTCCAAAGTTGTCGCTTAGTATAAATGTCATTAATAATATGTTGAAATGCCTAATTCCCCTTTAATATTTCAGCTTTTGGAAAAGAAGAAGAGAGTCCAACTCAAAGATATGGGGGAGGATTTGGAGTGCCTCTGTCAGATAATGAGGACAGTGGGACCTAGATTAGACCATGCAAAAGCCAAGGTGTGTACATCTCCACTGCAGTCACTGAAATAGTTAAATTCTGTGTCTAAGACTTTAATTGCCTGAACCTTCTGTATTCAATGTTCTATTCATAAGTACAGAACTGAGGTCTAACTCTCAGAGAGAGCAAGAGTGCCAGCAATTGCTCCTGCATCAAATCTCTTCATAGCAAAAGGAGCCGATCTTTGAAATGGTTTTAAATATCTTTCCAGAATGCAGTTAGGGTCAGTAGGAAGTTATAAAAGTAATGTTTTTCTTTTGATTGCCGCTTGAAAAGATGCGATGACAAACTATTCTGAACACAACTAGGTGATCTGACAGATACGTTTTGGACCTTGACTTGCGAGTTCTGAATGTAAACTTGAAATTATGTCATAGTAAAGATGAAAACCTGCCAAAATTCTCATTAACTCTGGGATGTCTTGATGCATTGGCTTTACTTAAGCTGTCAAGGAGATTAAAATGGCAGGGAAGGGCAGTCTGTTCTATTACTTGATCTTAGATGTCTTGAATGTGGTCACCTTTCCTGAAAATACTCAAGGCATTGATAGAACTAGCCCTCACTTGTAACATCACTTTTGTTCCCCCAGTCCTTAATGGATCAGTACTTTGCCCGTATGCGCTCCTTGATGTCAAGTAAGGAATTGCCAGCAAGGATTCGTTTCCTGCTGCAGGTATGATGATAAAATGGCTTACTGTTTCTCACAATTGTCTTGAATCCATTCCTAATAATTCATTATGTTCTAAGGATACTGTGGAGTTGAGAGAACACAACTGGGTTCCTCGCAAAGCTTTTCTTGACAATGGACCAAAGACTATCAATCAAATCCGTCAAGATGCAGTAAAAGTAAGTGTTGCATGTAAATTCTTGTGCTTGCTTTTGCTTACATGTTTAACATGAATCCTTATGCTGTTTACTCCGTGACACAAAACTTATGCTGTGTAGTTACAAGTAGTTCTCAGAGTGTGATGGGTTAAAATCAGGTGGACTTTTATAGTTCAGGGTTAAAAACTTGACTGTCTCAGGAATTGTTACTCCAAACTGACCAAAACTGTAATTCCTGTTTTAAAGGATCTGGGAGTTTTTATTCCTGCTCCGATGTCTCAAGGGATGAGAAGCGACTTCTTTCTGGAGGGACCCTTTATGCCACCCAGGATGAAACTTGACAGGGACCCACTCGGAGGGCTTGCTGATATGTTTGGACAAATGCCAGGTACACTGAAACGGCAAGGCTGATGTGTTGGCTGCAGCTGCACTGTAGTGAATATGAACTAAAACTGTTTTCTCTCCTTGATAATACAGGTAGCGGAATTGGTACTGGTCCAGGGGTTATTCAGGATAGATTTTCACCCACCATGGGACGCCATCGTTCAAACCAACTTTTCAATGGCCATGGGGGTCACCTCATGCCTTCTGCTCAATCCCAGTTTGGAGAACTAGGCAAATCTTTTCTGAAAAGTCAGGTAAGGAAAATGTTGTTCACAGGGTGACTTCAGCATGTTTAGAAGCTCTTCTACAGATGCGTATGTTATGGATTATAGTCTGCTTATGTTAAAAGACTTCCTCAGATTTGATTCTGATAAGAACTGATGCTCAGCTGAAACAAAAATTCTAAACCACTTTTTAAATTGTGCAAGAGATGCAAGGAATACACTTTTTTTTTACTGCAAGAAAAGGTGCATGTGGCTTTGGTGGGTCAGAATGGTGTGTTTTATTTAAAAGATAGCCCTGTTTTTAGGGATAGATGCTACTCTCCCACCACCCCTGCTCCTTCTTTCTCCCTTCCTGGCAAATAGAATCTTTGTTCCTCTGGTCCCTCTGGTACTACTTACCATATGATGTACGCCACTCCATCATCTGCACTTCTTTCTCTATATCTCCCTTTCTGAAATAGGGGCAAAGCCAGCTCTACCATAACCAGAATCAGGGACTCTTATCCCAGCAACAAGGACAGTCGAAGGATATGCCACCTCGGTTTTCTAAGAAAGGACAGCTTAATGCAGATGAGGTACATTACATGCCTACATTACTTAAAGCCTATTCTGAATATTGCCCAATGATTATAGCAAGACGCGTTATTATGAGGACTAATGCTGGAACTCTTTCTCCTCCTCCTCCTCCTCCTCCTTCTTTGTCCCTTCCTCTTTCACCTTACCCCCCTCACTTTCCTTAGGGTATCCAGCGTCCTATGAGCAAGACTGAGATATGAGGGCAATTTCTTGGGGTGTCCCCTCCTTCCCCCACACTTCCCCAGGAACACTACTCTGACATCAGTTCCCATGCATCATATTGATAACAATATATTTAATTAAAACTTCAGAAAATCTTGAATTTAAGAAACCCTGAAGTGCTGGACCAGGCTAAATTATTTTTTTTTTTTAGAACTGGCTAATAGGCAAAATGTCAAATGCGAAGTAAACGGCATTGTTATTTTGAGTGTTAACCAGACTTGTATCCTGATTACTGAGCAATTGGTAGAGTTTTATCTTGGCTGTAAAATACATCAGCAAACATGCTAAGTATCTTCTTGGGTCTCTAACATACTGCATCTAAAAGGAGCAATTCCAGATCTTAATACCGATGGAACTAAATATCAGTAACTTGGAGCAAGTTGTGATTCATTGAGTTGTGCTTTTGGGGGAATTTCAGTACACGTGTGGCTTAATCTGTATTTGAGTGTTAACGTTGTAGAAACTGAAAAGTTATGCTTCGGTGGGATCAGTTGGTGTGAGTCCATGGCTATGTATTCTTGGTCAGAATACTTGAAACAGTTTGAATTTTTTTTCTGACTTACCTATTTACAGATTAGCCTGAGACCTGCTCAGTCTTTTCTAATGAATAAAAACCAAGTGCCAAAGCTTCAGCCCCAGATAACTATGATTCCTCCCAGTGCTCAACCACCACGCACTCAGACGCCACCTTTGGGACAGGTAAACATAAAAACTACTATATATTGTTGGCTATACTTAATTTTTTTTGTGCATGTAAAACTTCCCAGTTTCTGATATGGGACAGGAGAGAGAAGTCTCATTGCACAGAGCAGGATATATGAAAATAATGTCTGAAAACCTAATTTGACTTTCATTTGCCTTTGTACATATTTAGTGTTCTTTAAATATATGTAGGTAGATGTACAGCAAAGAAACAAATTCTGGTACTGTCTTTTTCAGCCTCCTCAACTTGGTCTTAAAACAAATCCACCACTTATACAAGAAAAGCCTGCAAAGACCACCAAGAAACCACCTCCTTCTAAAGAAGAGCTACTTAAACAAACTGTAAGTTAAGCTTGTAGTAGTGCTTCTTGAAGCCTTGTACATGCTCTTTAAAAACGAATGTTTAACTATAGATTCATTTATTTTCTTTTTTTTCCCCTCTAGGAAGCTGTTGTGACTGAGTATCTGAACAATGGAAATGCTAACGATGCTGTCAATACTGTGAGAGAAATGAGAGCTCCAAAACACTTCATTCCTGAGATGTTGAGCAAAGTAATCATTCAATCCCTAGATAGATCAGATGAAGACAAAGAAAAAGCAAGTACTTTGATCAGCTTGCTCAAGCAGGAGGGAATAGCCACAAGTGACAACTTCATGCAGGTACTGCAATCTAATACGCTCACAGTCCTTGTTGCTTGGTTGTTCGTGATGTTTAGCTTGTGTAAAGGCAGTGTGCAATTTTTAAGTCCTGTTGATCTGAGGGGGTAACAATAACATAAACCTGTGAGGGGCATAAGAAGTGATGAAAGGAAAAAAATGTAGGTACAGGATTTCAGGAGCTGGAAATGGGGAACCTCTTGGCAAGTGATTCAATGCAGAAGAGAAGTGTGAGGCTCCTATGTAGTAAGAGTATTATTGTGCATAAGAACAAAATTACTTTAGAATTTCAACCTGCGTTTACTGTTTCTTAGGCATTCCTGAATGTATTGGACCAGTGCCCCAAACTGGAGGTGGACATCCCATTGGTGAAATCTTACTTAGCGCAGTTTGCAGCCCGTGCCATTATTTCAGAGCTGGTGAGCATTTCCGAGCTGGCTCAACCACTGGAAAGTGGCACCCATTTCCCTCTCTTCCTGCTCTGCCTTCAACAGTTAGCTAAGTTACAAGATCGTGAATGGCTAACAGAATTGTTCCAACAAAGCAAAGTGAATATGCAGAAAATGTTACCAGGTAAGAGTTAACACATAGCTCTTGTGACACTTTGTGTCAGTATATGCAAGATGTTTTTTACACCAGAGTAGAATAACATGCAAGGTTATTTTGATGCAGTCAACTGTTGTGATTCTTAGGAATGGTGTTTCTTTAGAGGGGGTTAGACCCATGAACCATTGATGACTGATAGGTTTTGATTAACACCAGCACTTAAGAGTTTTTCTTATTTATTTGTCAGAAATCGACCAGAACAAGGACCGCATGCTGGAGATCTTAGAAGGGAAGGGGCTTAGCTTCTTGTTCCCACTTCTGAAACTGGAGAAGGAATTGCTAAAGCAAATAAAATCGGATCCATCCCCTCAGGCCATCTATAAGTGGATTAAAGATAACATTTCACCCAAACTTCATGTAGATAAGGGATTTGTGAATATATTGATGACCAGGTGAGATGCTATTTTGATGTAGTTTAGGCATGTGTTTCGTTATGCTACCAGTAAGTCACTAACTCTGTAAAGACTGACATAGAGCTCTGTGCAGAAAAAGATACAGTACCCAGGGTGATAGACTGTTCTGAGTGGACTTCCCCTGTATTAAACACCCGTTGTATTTGAGAATTTGAGAAAAGCAAGTTTCCAGGCTTGCATTAGTGTAAAGTATTGCTTTTAGAAGTCTAGACCTCTGCATTATTCTTCTAAAACGTTTCTGAGCCATACAGAAGCAAAACCAGGATTTTTGTGGTGCACAGTCAACCACAATACTAATCCACTGTGCATTCGCCTAAAGGCTGATACAAGCAGGAGGGTATTTTTAGTAATAGCTAGCAAATGGAACTTGAAGAGTATTTGTCTTACTGTTTTAGAACATGAAATGTAGTTGGTTATCAGTTCACAGACCTTACTCTTTCCTGTTTTTTTGTCTAGTTTCTTGCAGTATATTTCTAGTGAGGTAAATCCACCTAGTGACGAATCGGATTCTTCGTCTGCTCCATCTAAAGAGCAACTAGAGCAGGAAAAACAACTGCTTCTTTCCTTCAAGCCGGTAATGCAGAAGTTCCTCCATGACCATGTTGATCTGCAAGTGAGTGCTTTGTATGCACTCCAGGTGCACTGCTACAACAACAACTTCCCAAAAGGTATGTGCATTGAGATGTTCTCCAAAATTTAACTTGGGTCTGCTTGCTTCTGGCTTTCAGGCTTGTCACTACATTTCTTGATCAAGTAAGCTGTTTGAAAGGTTATAAAGCTAACAAAGTTTAAATTTGCTTCTATAGGCATGTTACTGCGCTTCTTTGTTCATTTCTATGACATGGAGATCATTGAAGAAGAAGCCTTCTTAGCAT
Source organism: Anarhynchus alexandrinus (assembly GCA_008711295.1). NCBI lineage: Eukaryota > Metazoa > Chordata > Aves > Charadriiformes > Charadriidae > Anarhynchus > Anarhynchus alexandrinus. The sequence continues at coordinate 3,666,082 of VUYV01000053.1, forward strand.
GGAAAGAAGATATTACTCAAGAGTTTCCAGGGAAAGGCAAAGCTTTATTCCAGGTAAAACTCCTGCTGCACTGAAGTGTTTGAGAACTCCTTCAAACAATGTTTAAGACTTGTTAATATCTAGAAACTTCATGGAGTATTTCACTAGGTAGGAGTGAGGCAAGATAAACTAAGTCTTTTTTTTTTTTTACTAGGGACCTACATGTAGTACAAAAGTGGCCGAAAGATTTTTAAAATGAGTTGGGGAAAAAAAGTGTTCTGTAGAAGTACATAGTGGGGAAATAATTCCTGCTGCCTTAAACCAATTTTGTGTAACTGCAGGTGAACCAATGGCTAACCTGGCTGGAAACTGCTGAAGAAGAAGAATCTGAAGAAGAAGCTGACTAAAGAACCAGCCAAAGCCTTAAATTGTGCAAACATACTGTTGCTATGATGTAACTGCATTTGACCTAACCACTGCGAAAATTCATTCCGCTGTAATGTTTCACAATATTTAAAGCAGAAGTATGTCAATAGGATATCCTCTGCAAAAGGTTTTTGTAGTATGTCTTAATAGTCTACAATAAAAATATTTTAGAGTATCTTTAATGTTTAGATAACAGTGTATTAGCAGCATGCAATAATTACATCATAAGTTCTCGAGCAGAAGCAGTCTGTTGCAAGGGTCTTCTTTGCTGCCAGTTATCATAGGCTGTTTTAAGTTAGAAAACTGAATAGCAACACTGAATACTGTAGAAATGCACTTTGCTCAGTGTAATACTTGAGTTGTTGCAATATTTGATTATCCATTTGGTTGTTACAGAGAATCCTTAACTGTAATCGATGGTTGTTGCCGTAATAGTATATTGCCTGTATTTCTACCTCTAGTAATGGGCTTTATGTGCTAGGTTTTAATATCCTTGAGCCTGGGCAAGTGCACAAGTCTTTTTTAAAAGAAACCGTTTACTTGCACAAAACTGATCAGCTGAAGAGATGGTTTAATGCCCTTTGGAAGAGGTTTTTGTGGGTGTGAAACATGCCATGGTGAGAAATTTGAATTGGTCCCTCTATTATAGTACTGAAATTAAGTCTACTTAATTTATCAAGACATGTTCATGCCCTGATTTTATATACTTGTATCTATCAATAAACATTGTGATACTTGACTTGGTTTTGAATGTCTCCCAGTAGAAAAGCTTTGACTGACAACTAGTTAACTTACGGAAGGAAACATCAGTGGGAGTTGACTTAAACTGGGACCATCTTAAGATTCTTTTTATAATAATTGTCTTAACATGCAAATGAATTCTAACTAAAGTCACAGACAAGATTAGACACTACAGATGTGCTGTGACAGGAGGAAAATTAAAAATTCTGCTGAAGAAATGGTAGGAGTTTGCCTTGTGGTCCAATGTATGCTTTATCAGTGAGTATGTGCTTTTTAACTTCCTAATGCTTTGAACTTTCCCCAGGTCACATGCATGTTTTTTAATCAAGTAGCACTGACTATGAGCTGCCTGTTTCTCTAATCAAATTGGCAAAAAAAAACCAAACCCACGAAACAGTTTAATGATGTTGCATTGTATAGGCTTGAAATGTCATCTATTAAATACTCAAGATACCTTACTTCCTAGAACCTTGTCCCTAGTGAATTTTTTTTACTCAATGATATTCAGCCTTTAGAGTTGAAAGGTGGTGTACTTGTGATGGCAAAACAGTAGGCTCTCCTTGACTGAAGGTTGGTTTTTTTCCAGTGCTGGAAGGGCTTTAGACTACATAACTCTTCAGCATTGTGGGAGATAAAAAAAAAAGTGGAGCACGAGAAAACTAGTACTAGAGATCATAAAAGGGCTTGCTTTAAGGGGAGGGCTAGCTGGCATTTATGCACTGTAATGCACTATGGCTGGGGGCAGGGCTGTGCTGTTTTCATTTTGCTGGCCCTCTGCTGTGAAAGGCGGGCTTCCATGGTCACAAGTGGTGGCCTCTTGTAGCCTTGTAAGTTGAGTCCCTCAGTGAGTTTCTTCAGATGCAGCAGTAATTTGCTGTACAATATGTAGTCCAGTAAATCAAGGTACTGTGCTTCTGTAAACCAGATGACATCCATAAAGGGTATTTAACTTCTGGAATTGCTAAAAAATTCCATGACAGTTAAACACTGTGTCTGCATTTTAGAAATGTGGCATATCTAGCAGTAAACAGGAGAGCAGGGTGTTTCTGTGGGTTCTAGTTCAATTAAGAGAAAGGAAAGCACTAACCACACTTAGCTCCCAATTTCAAGCTGCTTGGCAGCTTTTGATGTAGCTGCAATTTCTGTGCAACAGTGGTGAACAGTGACATCATGGGTTCTCAAAAAGTTCTTAATGGTGCATTCCTCCCAGTCATGATGCAGACTAATCTTCAACTTATGGAAGTATTTCCTTTCTTACCTGTAGAGTGATATAGTTGATGCTAGACCTACAGGGGCTTGCAGGGTTTACCCTCATTTCGTGTCCATTCTTGGGTAGATGAAGATGCTTCTCAAGTGGATGTCCTATAGTCTCAATATGGTTCTGCAGTTAAATACCTTTTATTGGGATAGAGGGATATAAGCGTAGTTTCAAGGTTAACTTACTCCTAATTCATTCCAAATTCTGCTGTTTGAGAATTGCAGTCTTCCTACACTCAAGATGCAGTATAGTGAAACTTAGCATTGTTTCATTAATGGGCTTGTGTTTCTGTTGTTAGTGTTAAGCTTTGCTGTTGGAGCTGATCAGTTTAGTGGTGCATGCCACTATAGTACTGCTTTCTGCCTACTTCAGCTATTGGTGCTGCAATGCTGAAGATGGGGAGGAACCACAAGTCATGAAAAAACAGTCCTAATCAGTAGTTTCCAACTAAATTTACTTACTGTAGAGGTGAGAAAAAGGCAGAAGTAGAAAAAGCAGGTGCAAGTAAAACCAACTTATAGTGAAAACATCAGGAGAATAGAACCAGAACTTGCAGCTGCATCTTCTTGGAGGTTAAGGTGGCAGCTGTAGATCGTTGGAATAGCGTAACTAAGCCTTGTATTCTTGCCCAGTCTAAAATGCAATTGCTACAATCTTGCATACTTATGTATGGAGGCTTTGTTGCTTGGCTTGTTTGTAACTAGTTGCTGAGTTAGAATTCTGTTAAGGAAGAGTAGAACTCCTGTAAGAACCATGACCAGAAGTGTGGAATAGAACATACGCAGCAGGAAACATCACTAAACTGTAGCATTACTCTCTATCATGAGACACTTGCAAAATTTACAAGCAGTTAGTATGAACAGATCTGGTTTCTCAAAAATGGTATAAAAATTGCTTTTATAACTGCAGTGTATACATTAAGATGGTATTTACATAGATAAGGAAAGGGAGCATTTTGATCTTCAGCTACTTGTTAAGTTTTTAGTGCTTGGCTACAGTGCTTATGACTAAGTCAATCTGGAAAAGGGGACGGGTGTTCAGTTGGTCTAACTCCTGTGTGGCTTTTGAGTTGCATTGTACTTTACATGTCAATAGAGTGTACTCAAGTAGTAAAGTCACAGTCAAAATTAAACCAATATAACTGATCAATGACAATGGCTTTTATTAGTATTAATTTTGTTAAATGTTAGGCATAACAACTGCACTCAGGAGGATTGGGAACAACTGCATATTAAACACATTTCATACAGTTAGTCATGAAAATGAAATTCACCTGAACTAGGCTGTAGTTACCATTCAGGAAGCTTCATTTCCTTGTGTTGGAGTTGCTTGGTGTACCTGGCAGCATGTCCATTTAAATGATGCGATCCATACCAGATTTAAAGGTTCCTGCAAGAAAAGTTACAGGTTGGTTATTGAAAATGACCAGTCAAGGTGAAATCTCATGTCTTTCATGAAATAATTGTAACACTTGGACTGCTGTTCATTGTCACTGTTTATAGCAGTAGAAGACTAGATCTGTTTTTCAAGCTGCAGTTGTCCCTGGTGCTTTGTTATATTAAATTTGGGTATTTCAAGAAAGCGTTCTGATCAACACTTCCAAAAGTCAAAACATCGTCATAACTCTGCACAGGCATTATTTTTGTTGGGGGGGAAACTGCAGGAAGAAGCCTTCCAGGGTTGTTGGGTACAGACCAAAACTTTTGCAAGGGTACGGAGCAAAATTTTTTGCAAGTGTGATTTAGCTGACCTGCTTTTTTAACAGATGGAAGCTTGCCCCTGAATGTTATTTGGATTTGGAGTATTTTCCAGAGCAGTGAATAAATCCAAAAGATGATTAGTTAATTTCAACACAGTCTTGAATAATAGTTGCTGTAAATTTTTAGATTGCATCTGAAACATGAATTATAATAGTTTATGTTGCAATCCAGGCTAGCAGCTGCAGTGACTGATAAAAAATGAGTTTCTTGCCAGTTCATGCTTATTTTCTGAAATGGGTTACCAGAGAGCGGGTGCAGCAAACTGAAGGGAAGAGCTTACTCCTGCACGTACCTGGAGAAACCTACATTTATTAACTGTTGCTTGTTAAAAAGCTTACTTCAAATACTGCTTGTCTAACGCCTTAACTGTGGCCTTAGACAGAAGTATGTTGGTGCGTCCTTGTCCTGTGTGCAGGGGGTTTGGAGTATGTGGCACCACTGATGTCACGAGTATTCCCCTAACCTAGAAGGAATCAGGAGGAGGAGGTTGATACTCTGGACGTTGATGAATAGCAGTAGTGCAACTCCTAGAATTCCCTGTGTTCTGGCTGGCCCCCTTTAGCCTGGGATGCTGAGGTGGCACTGAATGCAGGAGATCCCTGGAAGCGGTTGATGGGTGTCTGGCCCAGGGTAGCAGCTGAAGGGCCAGGTGGGGCACAGGACCACACTTGACTAGGGATGAAAGGGTGGTAAGGGAGGGTGTCTGGGAGAGAATAAAGCAGAAATACTGGCTTTGCACCCTCCTGGAAGGAGGGGGCAGGCTCGAGAGGAGAGGAGGGTGGTGATGTGTGCCACCTTATGTGGAAATTACACAGAATTGCTGAGGTGCAAGTGTATGCCACGGTTAAAGTGGTCTGGGCTCAAGTATTTTTGGAATATTCTCACCTTGTATGAGAATATTAAATATGTTAATTTTGAAGAGCTGCTTAAGTAAGTAGTTGCATTGAATACAAACCATTTTTGAAGCCAGTGATTTCATACAATTATGATTTGAATGAATATGGAAAATGGGAATTAGAATGTGACATCCCAAGCAGAATATGTGATGATGTCACACAAAGGGAGTACTCAATTATCAAATGCACTTGTGTGAAGCTACTTTTTCCCCCACCTCACATAAATTGCCATATCTTGTAACTTTAGCATTGCTGCTTTTTATCTTGAATGATGCTGGCCAGAGACCAGAAGTATTTAGCAGTCGGCTTGCCTCTGCAGGCAGGTAACGGTCTCAGAACAGGGGGGCAAAGTCTGCTTTACAGGCACATCTATAAATTTGTACATTACTCATATGTTGTATATTCAAAACCAAAATAGAAATAACCACATGCAGCTGAGACAAGCTGCTCACTGTAACAGGAAAGGAAAAACAAAAAGAATTGTACAGTAGATCTATAGTTGCGGATATTAGGGTTTAATAGAACTAGTAATAGTAATTTGAAGGAGACTATATCTATATGGCTTTGAGAGTTCTTCTGCATCTGCTTCCAGAACAACCAAGACCAGACACCCAAAGAAAGCTCCCCGTTGCTTCAAAAAGAGCTGCATGGAAAAACTTTGCTATCCAGTAAGATAAAACCCAGTTACAGTATCTCCCTGGCTCCGCTCCTACCCAGGTATTACAGAATAAGCTTCACTTCTAAATGACTGAGAAATTTCTGGAACAAAATCAGACCTTTACCTCTGAGGTTCAGGGACTGGATAAGATTCCTTAGGTAGAAGGCATTCCTGGAATGGTGTAGCTTTTAATGTGGTGATGTTAAAGCGATACAGGCTCATCTGGATTCATTTTATGGAGCCCACATCCATTTCCTCTAACAGATTCCATACAGCTGGTGGTTGGAGACCAGTGAAATGTTATTTTTAATGAGTTGACTAAGCAGCCATGACAACAGAGTTACACTTGGCATAAATACATGGCTGAAGTAAGGAAAGCAACCATCTGAGTGGGATTTTTATCTTCAAATATTTTGAAGTTTATAACAACGAAAATCTTACTTTTAGTTTTTGTTTACGTTAGCAGTGAAAGTGCCTGAAGGACCTGATGTGTGAAGTATTCCCAGAATTTTATTATTCTATTATCTAAGAAGCTATGCAAAACACTGAAGTCTGTGAAAGGAAAAGGGATCTTTAACTGGTTTGATAAAGTATGTGGAGGATGAAGTTTATAGAATTTGTTCTGCTGTAAAACAGATGTTTTTGGTAGGACAACATAGAATTTGAGAAACGAAGGGTAAGTTAGCAAGAACATCATGGAAATACAGGTGAAGGTTTAATTTGCATTTCTATGGTGATTTTGTTTAACCCTCTAAGAAATGATTGCACATTCTTTCAGACTTCATAGATAGTTGAAGATTTAAGCAGTTCAGATGGAGAATACTGGGTGGCTGGCCTTTCTCAGAGAGCAATCTTGCAGATTTGATTGAATATTTAAAATTATTCTGAATTACACCAAAGCACGGTTCACGGTGGCAGAGGCTTGCTTTGTTTCTGCTGTTAGCCAGGGCTAGTCCTGCCACCTGCATCAGCTCAGGGACCCATGGTATGATCAGATCCTTGAAAATAAATTTAATTGGAATTGGTCTCTTAACAGTTTTCTTATATATTAGTCAAATTATAAACCCAAAGGCTAATAAGCTGTTGTGTTGGAAATTTACATTCTGAGGAAATGAATTTTGCAGATTCCTGGGATACTTCAGTGCCATTATGATTCAGCGATAAGGCGACATCATACAAATACAAGTCTGGAGAATCAGTTCACAGCTGCTCCTTTAGAAAACAGTTGGTCTCCACAGCAAAGTAATAATCAAGGTGCCAAGCATGTGCATTAGGCCATCTCTGCCTTCCGGCTGAGCCAGATGCATAACGCCGGGGAAGTACTTAAGGCCTTGTTTTTTTCTTTATGTATATATACATACATATATATTTTGTATACGTACATCATTATATATTATATATATCCCCATTTATTTGTATTCTTCTTGTTCCTCTTAGACAAAGGCCATTCAGTTACTCAATTATTTTAAGCTTACACTGCTTGCTGAGTTAATATTTCAGATTCCGATTAACAGTAGAAGCGTTAATACTAATCCCCCTTCCTAGTATCGATGCAACAAAAGAGCATGAACTGTACAGCGGACACTTTAACCTTCAATATTTTCAGAATGTGTAGTGCAGTGAGCCAATCTGAGAAGTGTAGAACTGTCTCAATTTCATACAAAGAAAGCTGTTTTAAAGTAGAGCCCTAGCCAGACTGCTGGAGGAAGTGCCAGGCGTGACAAAGTAATGAGAGCTGGGGTGGATGTACTGCACTTTCAGGATGTAGATAACTGTGATTAGATGACTCACTAGATCAATACATCAGTTTCATTCTGGTCTAGTGAACGTTTCCATGGTGACCTGCACTTTCCCATAATTTTCCATCTATAGAATTGATACGACAGTACCAACTCGACTAACTTTCAAGACCATGAAATATTTAAATACCATGAAAGGCCATTCATATATCCAATTAGATAAGTAGCTCACTAGATTTACAATATTGGTAGGGATCATAATGCAATAAAAGCCAAAAAATCCCACCCCTATCTCTGCATTTTGGCACATACCTTCAAATAGGTTAAACATGCGGAGAGCCACTGAAACCAGTAGGAGGACACTGATTGTAGCAGTTCAGTGGCTGGAATATCTCTGCTAAAATACATCAGCCATATTAAAGTATATGTTATTCTATCAGCTATCCTTACTAAATTCTTGCCGGTGCAAACTCTATAGTAATCATCAGAAAGGACTGAAAAAGAACTCAATTCAGGAAGTGGGCCCACATGCAAATAATTTAATGTTTTACATATTCTCCAAGAAGACTCTGCACACTTAATCTGGTTTATAAGGAAATTTCATTGATTCAAACTCTTCCTTTCCCTCCTGCTTTTATAAACAGACTGCTTCTCACTCAAACAATATAAATTCAGGTAATACTGTTATTTCTGAAGTTGTATCAACTTTGAATTTCATCTTTAAATAGGAAACATTCAAGATAATAAAAAAGATTGAGTTGAACCCTGGTGATCTATTATCTGTGCAATAAAATATATAACCAGCAGCTGAGAAATAAGAAATTACATCCTGGAAACATTTACTAGAACAAGCATAGGCTTTCTCTAGAACCTACTGCATGCATTACAACAGCTCCCTCTTACACACACGTCAGCCTGACCTCTCTGTGATTCCAGCACAGACACCCATACAGGAAGAGTCCCCCACTCACTGCAACACTGTACATTTGGGTAAGTTACACACTGTACTGTCTTTGCATACTTACCGCAAAACTTCTGAGAATTCCATCTTGATTTGTCAGACGCTAGCTTGCTAGATAGATGCACAAGAAGTAGTTCTTCGGTTTAGCTGGCACTCTGAGAAAAAACTCGGTGTTGATATTTGCTGAAATAGCAGACCTATAATACAATTTGGATAAACCCTAAATGTAACAAAAGAAAAAAATCTCATAAAAGCCAAAATATGATGGGAACTGGTAGATGGACACCAGTTTATGTGTCTAATATGTCTAAAATTGGAAACTAATTCAAATGAACAACAAAGATACTATCTGAGCTATTGTTTCACTGGGTGGGATTCCTCTTACTTGAATTTAAGTAGCCAAATGTTGAGTGTCTAGACATCTATACACTCCTTAGGCAACAGACAGAAACAGGTTCCTCAGAAAATGACTCATTCCACCTACCTTAGATAATTATCTTAGGACAGCATGATTTGCCCTCTGGGGATGCCAGTCCATGGGCCTCTGTGGGCCTGTAGAAGGTGTCTAGACTGCTAATTTTTAGATGTCTGAAGATAACTGAAATTCATCTAAATCACCTGGCCATATAACAGAAACAAAATTTGTCATAATTCCATATTGACACATATCTGCACTGCACACAATCTGTGTGCTGTCCCAGTACTCTGCCATGATTAGGCACATCCATGTTCTGACACCTGCTGAAGGCACTGCACACCCGTCCCTGAAAAGCACTGGCATTAACAGGCGCCTCTTCCTTCATCACAACTCAGTTTTTAAAAATACATTTATTGTAATAGGACTAAATAAAATGTGAGAACATAATGGGGACAAATATACATCGAAACTCAGTTTAAAACAGTAGTGGTGGAACCAGCTGAACCTCCTGCTTCTAGCAGTGTTCCAGAAATAAAAATGTCTAGATTTCTAGAACTGCTAGAAGTTCAAATTGTTTGAGTTAGCCTCTTTGGTTAATATACAGAAGTTATCATCTGTTTTAGTCTGTGCCCCAGAAAACCTAAGCCCTACTCTGGGGACTAGCGGGGAACACTGAGACTTTTGTACTTTGCTAAACTCTACCAATTTTCAATTACTTTCATTATTAAAAATGTACACCTTATTTCCTGTTTAAATTATCTTCAACTTCTAATCGCTGAACCTTGTCATGTTTTCGTTGGTAGAGGAAAACTTACTTAGGAATCTAATTGATCCAACCCTAAATCTCTCTTCTTTTTTCTGACCACAGTCTTAGATTGATTTGTCTTTGGGAAAGAAACTTAGAACTCAACCTGGGAATTTTCTCTTTACAGCATTTACAGTAAGCCATTAAAATTAGCGCTTTAAATTTAGATATGTGACCTGTAAGACAAATAAGATGTGATGCAGGAAATACATAAATCTGCATGAGAAAAACAAAAACAGCAATACACAAAGAAAATCTTGACCATAACATCTTTCAAGGTCTCTAAAATTAGTATTTTTAAATATCTCCTTTCAAATGCCCATTTTATCAGATTGGTAATCATTATATATAGATTTACTTTGTCATTTTGTTTTCCCTTCTTGATTTTTCTTCTTCTGGAGACTTCAGGAGTTTCTCAAAAACACTGTATTTCTGCGTCTATAACCCACATTGTTTCCCCTTCTCTTCTTTGCCACATTCAAGTAAGCGCTTCTGCCTTTCAGCCTCACATGTCAGCCCCCTGGCTTTCTCTACAGCCTCTGCAGCTGCCGCCGCCCCGTATCTTTGACACAGTTCCCTAAGTCCAAGGGAGACAATTATGAAATTCAGAATCACAGTAAAGGAAAAGAAATCCATGCATACTTCTCCATGCACCACCCTGTATGTGTGCCATCTCCCTCTTCCTCTCTCGTTTTCAACCCCAACAATTCAGAAACATGAGATGGGTCCATCTAAACCTAAATCCGGATGGTTCGCATTAGAAATCTTGACACAGAGTAAAGATGGGTTTGGGTTTTTTTTTTGCTTTTCCAGTTTTGCATCTCTGGGGGACCTCGCTTCAGACATTCAAACTTAACACTGCAACCACAAGGGCTAAACACTTAAAAAAAAGAAAACAACACAAAACCAAAAAACCCACAACACCCAAACAAACAAACAAAAAAAAACAACCACAAAACCCCCACCAAACAACAAAACCAAACCAACCCCCAAACACCAAAAAGTGCAAGCAGTTTTTATTATTCTTGCAGGTGGCGTTTAGAGAAAGCACCAGGTAAAGCAAGAATTGGGCTCAAGCGAGCTGGCAATACTGAATACAGAGCTTGAGGCTCTGTTTCTCAGGTACAACTGTGTTAATCAAAAGTAACTCCTATGAAGCAGACAGTGGCTAAAGCCATCTTGTAATCTGACAAAAATCACTAGATCTATATTGATACCTTTTAATTAAGAAGCTTACTTTTCTTTAAATTTAGAATTGTCCTCCGTTTCTTCTCTCAGCTGGATTTTTAGCTAATTCTTTTCATGCTCTACACATCTGTTTTCTAAGGTAACTTTTTCACAGTTATTCTGTGCATCTCCAACTTGCTTTCAAAATAATTCTTTTCCACTTGACATTAATCGTGGCTTAATTCCTTTAACTAAAGTGACAAGGGCATTCCCTTTTACATCTTTAAACTTCATAGGTTAATACGAAATTACATAGTGGCAATTCAGTTGTCAAATTACTGTTACCAATTCCTTTTGTTAAAAAGATGATAGTTTTAAAAAAATTGCCAAGTAACAAGTTTTTAAACATCATTCCCAAGATAAGGTGTGGATTTATCATATTTACTACCAGGGGCTACAACACTCTTTGCCTCTCAAGGCAGTGTGCACAACAGTTCACATGAAAGGGAAGAAACTTAATGAGTCTCCCTCTAACCTCCTCCTCCCCCCACTCCCTCAAAGGAAAAACTGCTGTTGAATCCTGCTCACAGCGTTGATTTTTTGTTTGGTTGGTTTTGGTTTAAATATATATCCCATGAGCTACTTAGAGCATATACAAGAGAGTATATTCCACATGTCACCATCCATCAGATGGATGCAAATCTGAAGGATTTCTACTTTCAGAAAAAGAAATCTATTGGCTATGGAATAACCATCCTTGCTGTATCTTTTCTCCTATACCCCAAAAGTTATAACACTAGCTCATTTTAGCTGTATCAGATTTACTAATTCTTAAAAAAAGATCATAGAATTGCACCTTCTTAACTATTACTAGAAGTGATGCATTTGTAGCAAGATGTTAACAGCATCATAAGACAGTTGACCAGTGAGTTCATAGCAAAGAAGATTACAACTGGGTCTTAAACTAAATCAAATTGGAAGGCAGGAGGAAGGATACTAAATATTAGGACAAGCCCGTAAGTCTAGGGAGACACATTCACTAGGCTGTACCTTCTGCAGTTCTGATTCACTGCTTATATCATCTGTGAACTTGTAGGTTTGTCTAACGAAGCTTTTCCAGATAATCCACATAAAAGAATTTATGTCACAATCTACTAGTTGTTTGAAAGTAAAGCATTCTTGATATGAAGTCTACACCTCTCTGTTCAGGTGTAAGTTTTCTTCTTTTAAACTGTCTCAAACACAGCTGCCTCCTTTTTCTCTTGACATCGGTGCTCCTGGTCATGAGCTTTTGCCCAGGATTTCTCTGCCTCTGCTAGAGCCAGAGATGCCTCCACTATGCGTGAATCACAGCTCTGCTTTCTGCTGGGAAGCATATAGCTTTGGCCTCAGTTACAAGAGGTCCAAAAGATGAGATGAACATTTCCATAACCCAGCCTCAAGCACAACTCAAACACTGAGAAGAAATTTCCTAAGCAGCTGTTTAGTTGGGTAGCTTCTTCAAGAAATTCTGAAAGAAACATCTAAGCTGAAACATAAGCTGCTGTCAGGGAACGAGGGTTACTCAGGCACAACTGGAGCCCTTTGTACTAGCTACCTCGGAAGCGATTCAGAGCACTACAGATGCCAATACCAGAGGAACTGGAACCTAACAAGTCTTAGTCACCTCAGGCACCAGATAAGGCTTAGTATGCTTCAGGCACCAGGAAAGTATCTTCTCTTTTCCCTAAACACAAGAAAAGCTAAATACAGCATGATAATTCTGTTAGAGTAAATTAGCTGTCAGTCTTCCCACTGATTTACAAGCCACTCACTTATACTTATGAAGGTTTTTTGTGGGGTTTTGGTTCAACATCCTGCTCCCCCTCCTCCCTCCCCCCAAATGATTAGTTTGTGGGTGGTTTGGGGTTTGGTTTTTTGTTTAAAAAAAAAATCGTCATGGTAAGTTTCCACAAACAAAATAAACACGTGATTATTTGGCAGCCTCAGTGATTGTGCAACTATAACCACAGCCTATGCTGAAGCTTTCTAGAAGATATTGATTAATTGCCTCCAGAAAGTACTCTGTAAAAGCAAAGCAGCTTCGGAGCAGTTTACTTAAGACAGGAATTGAATCAAGGCATGCCTGGCCCAAAACCTAGCTCTTCAACTTGGAGATCAACAATGAAGATTAGCTTTTAGCCATAAAGATTTCATTCTGTAAGACAATTCTAGCCCTAATTTGTTTGCAAGTCATATCCTTGGCCAGGACTTCAGCCTTTCTAATAGTAAAATTATGCATTTATATTCTTCTCTTTAAATTAAACCATTCAAAACCAAAACCTGATCATTTTCACTAGCCTTTCTACTATGAAGGAGGAGAAAGAGGCTGTTTGTGCATGTTGGAGATAGTATCCTATTATTAATCAAGCAACGATACTTGCTATTTTATAATCAATAAGATACAATTTATACTCCAAGGACCTTGCAAATCAGACAAAAAGAGTCTGACATGAATTACAGGAGACTGTATTCTCTTGTTGTGAGTAAGCAGCTAAAAAATGAATTTGAGTGAAAATCTGAGTGAAAAACATTGACCCAATCTACATTATTCTATTTTTATAAAGTGATATTTTTTGCCACAGTAATGACTACACGTGCTTTCAATAATCTAATTAAACATAAGAAAATAAAATGGTTACAAACACTACAATAATTCAGCAAATTATGTTACTGCATTATTATTAAAAACAACCACCATAAAAATTAGTAATAAATATGATTTTAAAATAGCAGCTGGAGATGTGAACAAATCTGAGTTCCAGTATTTTAGGTACTGTACAACTCAGTAAGAAATCATCCTGGCCCAAAGCAGCTTAAGTTCTATTCAAGTCACACAAATTGTTCCTCCACACACAGGTATCAGTGAGAACATGCAATGTGAAATTCAGGTCTCCCGATATACAATTTGTAGCCCACCACTTTGTCCACTATGCTTTCTTACACATTTCTTAAAAGTAACATCAAAGACAAAACTGTCTGAAAACAGAAACACTACATTATTTCAGCTGGAATAAAGAAATGGGACATTCTGCAAAAGTACAATTGAAGGTAACTGCTGATATTTGTAGGCAATTTAAACAAAGACAGTGAGCAATTTAAAATTTGCAATTCTTTTTTACTGAGAATCATTTCTATGTAAGTACTATAGATGTTACCAACCTTTATGTACAAGCTTGCATTGCAGCCAGCTGATGTGATCCTTGGGTTCTTCATGGATCATAGCACTATTTGATTGAATTGAACAAATCAACTTAGAGTCCACGAGTCCTGCACCTGGGCCACAACAACCCCATGCAACACTACAGGCTTGGGGAGGAGTGGCTGGAAAGCTGCCCGGCAGAAAAGGACCTGGGGGTGTTTGACTGACAGCCGGCTGAACATGAGCCAGCAGTGTGCCCAGGTGGCCAAGAAGGCTGACGACATCCTGGCCTGCATCAGGAATAATGTAGCCAGCAGGACCAGAGAAGTGATTGTCCTACTGTACTCGGCCCTGGTGAGACCGCACCTCAAGTACTGTGTTCAGTTTTGGGTGCCACAGTACAAGAAGGACGTTGAGGTGTACATTGAGTGGGATGTATTCAAAAGCCATCTAGATATGGTGCTCAGGGACATGGTTTAGAAGTGGGCCCGGTAGAGTTAGGTGACAGTTGGAATTGATGATCTTAAAGGTCTTTTCCAACCATAATGATTCTATTACTCCATGGTCTATATAAATATACCATGGCAGTTGAGAGAGGTGGTCAAAGTTTTTTTGGTTTTTTTTCCTCATCGTCCATTAAAACTTAACTTTCCATTAGGAATGCACATAACCAGTAATAATGCTGCTACTTATTACAAGAAAATACCTCTGCAACTGCAATCATGGAGTGCTGTTCTTATGCATGAATGATTTTCTGTCTCTAGATGATGTCTTGTGTGATACATTCTTTTCTATTTTTTTTAATGTATATTTTGCTTGATTTTACTGTTACAGTTTCCACTCTCTGGTTCTACAGTTGGACAGATCAATAGCTTTTGCATATGCACTGAAAAAGAAAATATATATCTTTTCTCCTGCACTGTTTAAAGACAATGGAAACTGAAACACTCATGGGCAAACTGAGTGTCCCTCTGGGCATTAATTATGAATAAGTGAGTGCAGAGCAAAAGAAAGCCAAGACAGAAGATCCAAGTTAGAGATACGGAGACCCAAGTAATTAAGTAGCAAGACCATAAATAATATCTATTTTAAGCACTAATCTGACACATCGTTTCTTTTTGTTTATTTCCTTCCCTGTCCCTTCCAGTAATACCATTTTGTTTATACGGCAACACCCAATTACCTTATATCCATAACTCAGATAACGTCTGTAAGGCTCTTTTCCCTGCACAAAGCACGAACAGCCTACAGACTGAAGAAAAAAAATGAGGAACACTCCAAGAAAGAGTTATGGGTTAAGACTCCTGCAATTACGCATTAATCCTCCTGATGCAGTGATCATCAGGCCAAGGCCAAGTGCAAGGTCTTACATCTGGATCGGGGCAATCCCAAGCACAAATACAGGCTGGGCGAGGAATGGCTGGAGAGCAGCCCTGAGGAGAAGGACCTGGGTGTGCTGATTGACGAGAAGCTCAACATGAGCCAGCAATGTGCCATCGCAGCCCAGAAGGCCAACCACATCCTGGGCTGCATCAAAAGAAGCGTGGCCAGCAGGTCAAAGGAGGTGATTCTGCCCCTCTACTCCACTCTCGTGAGACCCCACCTGGAGTACTGCATCCAGCTCTGGAGTCCCCAACATAAGAAGGACATGGACCTGCTGAAGCGTGTCCAGAGGAGAGCCACGAGGATGATCCGAGGGCTGGAGCACCTCTCCTATGAGGAGAGGCTGAAAGAGTTGGGGCTGTTCAGCCTGGAGAAGAGAAGGCTCTGGGGAGATCTTATTGCGGCCTTCCAGTACCTAAAGGGGGCCTACAGGAGAGCTGGGGAAGGACTTTTTACTAGGGCATGTAGTGACAGGACAAGGGGGAATGGCTTCAAACTGGAAGAGGGCAGGTTTAGATTGAACATTAGGAAGAAGTTTTTCACTTTGAGGGTGGTGAGGCACTGGAACAGGTTGCCCAGAGAGGTTGTTGAGGCCCCATCCCTGGAGATGTTCAAGGCCAGGCTGGACGTGGCCTTGGGCAACCTGGTCTAGTGGGATGTGTCCCTGCCTATGGCAGGGGGTTGGAACTCGATGATCTTCAAGGTCCTTTCCAACCTAAACCATTCTATGATCATAAAACAAAACAGATGAATGAAGACAAGGACTAGTCTGTATGAATACAAGGCAGAAAACCCAGTGCATCCAGGTATCCATCTAGTGAAGTGCTTTGTACTGTCTAACCAGCGCAGTCTTCATCTATAAGGAGTATTTAATAGAAACTCAGCTAAGTGATAATGATCCGAAAGAGATAAGATCTGGTAAGATCTGAGGTAAGTTCTGATACTGAGAAACAAATTCCAACTTTTTGTAGCTCATCAGGTGAGTGAACAAGTTGAGTACCTCTGTTAGGACACCATGAAAAGAGAACAAATATGCCCCAGAAGCAGTCTGTAACCACCATTAAGTGCAAGTATTCTTAACAAGTACGTCCTTGCTGAAATTTAGAAGTATGTATGCTGGTGGTTAAAAATGTATTTCTTTGGAAAGTCAAGATCATTTTGACTAAAATCACCAACTTGAATTTGTGCATGAACATGCTTAGTTCCTGCAAACCCAAATGAGACATAATTCCGCTCTCCTTTTTAGTTCTCTGGAAAATAGCTGTTGGCAATAATTCTTCCTCTCCAGCTGGTCCAGGACAGCTTCCCACAAGAAAGAAGAATGTTACCTTTTCCTTAGACAGACTCCCGTGAGAATGGGACATGTACTAGACATATTTTAGTACAGCATGGCAGATACAGACAGCAGAAACAGTTTAGAACAGTTCAAACTCTATTGAAAGTTGGAACGAAACAGAATTATCTGCCTTGAAAGAGTGGAGATGGATAAAGAGATGTTTCATATTCCCTGATGCATCTTCAAAATTGGTAACTAACTGTCACCAGTGCACAGAAAATCAAGACTGGAATTAGTATTAGATTTATTAGTATCTTGCCTCTGTTTGACAAAGTCCTACTTAAAGCAGGTTGTTGATTTAGCAGTGCCTGTATAGCCAGAACCTTCAGGTGCAAAGGTGAGAAGACACTGAAGACAATTTTCTCTGAAAAGATTTGTGAAAATAGACAGAGGGAATACAGTATTGCAAGAGATTCTTCTTAAACTACAGTCACCTCTGTCCTATTGTTATAGGATGAGCAGCTAGCAAAGATTTAAGTTCTCTACTACTAGCTCTGTGACCTAAATTAGAAAGTCACTTACGCATTAGAAAGCACGTCTAAGCCAGAACGTGCCAGACTCTATCCATCACTGAAGGTATTGTGTGACCAGTAAACTACACCTTTGACCTGACTGCACCAGTGATCTGAGCCCTAAAAACCAGAGTGGACCCATGATATTCCTCAACATGTCCAAGAATGCTTTGGCTGTTGCAGTTAGCATACAGTATTTGCACAGCCTGAACTCTGCAGTGTTCAAAAAACTTTCAAGAGCTAAAGCATTGCTTGGACCCTTTTAAAGCAACAGAAACCACTATGGAAGTCAATGCCAGATGACACTCATGCTAAGGTGCTAAACAGAAACTGTTTCTTTGGCTAAAGCAGCATATTTGTACTTTTAATCAACAAGAAATGGGAAGGTATAAGACTCTTGTATGCTCACAAGCTAAACACAACATATCTGGAGTGCAAGCAACACTGTAACAATGTTGGGGGTTTGTCTTAACAGTCAGATACAGGGACATGCATAAGGTAAGAATGATACGTATTAAGAAGCAGCAATACGGACTCTTTAGCATGAATCATTTCAAATGGAGGTATAAGAAGAAGGTAAACTCAATCCAGTGTGCCAGCATGACATAGTTTGCAGGCCAAATACTTAGACAGTCCCAAGCTCTGGAGGCTGCAGAGAAAGGAGGAGTTTTTGCCTAAGGGTAAAAGAAAAATTAAAAAACTGGAAGAGAACAACCCAGAGGGACAGGTCTATCCCTGGCAATAAAATAAGCTCAATTCAAAGAATGTAACTGTGATGAGCATTCTTAACTTCTCTAGTAGTTACGGACCAAGGGAAAAAAAAGATGTTACAAGCTGCACAACTATACAACTGTACCCTCTATAGGTTCTGGGAAGACTAAAAAATCCTAAAGTTTCAAGTATTTCCAGTATAAACCTCACAGTTTGAGCAGATGCATAGACTGAAATTTACAGATAGGACAGAAATACTACACATTTTCAGTATACATACTTCTAATTTCTCTCCTAAGTATCCCCATGTTTGGTATTGCCTTAGATTCTGTCTCCAATTCAAATCCCCTTCTGTAGGTCAACAGCTAAATCATAGAAGACTATTATTAGGAGAGTGGTAAGTACTACTAACTATGAGAAGAATAAGTATTTGGTTACAATACCCCTTTGCACATCCATTTTGTCAACTTGTTTTGTTACCCGTATTAATACTGAATTTGTCTTTGCTGACTGTGGCTCCAGCTGTAAGAATTTTTCCAGGTAACTTCTGAATTCAAGATTCATTTACAGCAAGTTAGCTACTACTATCGAACAAGTAGATCATCAGAGCACGACATTGTAAGAGCAAAGAAATTGCCAAAACAAAGTAGGGAGGAAACTTGTTTTGGAAAATCTACAAGTTTTAATATAATATATTAACAGTATTAATCAACCCCTAATGTAAGAGTTTAAATCTGTGCAGGAGGAAAAGGCCTTGTTACAACAAACATTGCTCTGAACAGTGAAATATTTAACATGGAAAGCAACTTATTCCCAGAAAGAGGCCCTTCCTTATAAAAAGAACTGATATAATTTTAGCCGTAGTGCTCCTACAGTCTTGCCTTCTCCAAAGCATTCCTTGGCAGCACATTCCCAAATATATTCCTGCACCTTCCTTCTATGTAGATATACTACTGTTGTTTTCAGAGTTAAATTAGCAGAAGTGGATAGACATTTAGAAAGAGAATGAATCAATTTACACACAAATGCCTTGTTATTCAGCAGTGACAGCTACTCCTTCCCACCAAGTACTGACCTGGAAAAGTTTCTGAAAAAGAAAAACGGCTATAGGTAGATTAAAAAAAACAAACAAACAACCGAACAAAAAACACACAAAAAACACCAAACAAAAAACCCAAAACAAACAAACAAAAAACCCCAAACCAACACCACCACAAAAAAAAAACCAAACCCCAAACAAACACAAAAAAATCCCCAAACCACACAACAACTCAGCCACTTTAATTTTTTAACTTATATTTGAAGTGTTTGTTCTGTGAAGGGCCTAGTCTATAAATTTCAGGAATGAGATAACTTTCTTTTTTTTTTTAAATCAACTGCTTGCTAACAGCAAATTCTATATGATCCTTTTCTGCTGCATTCTAGAGAAGACATACTCACACATTAGGAGAGCAAAAAGCAACACAATAGAGCTTAATAGGAAACACTTTTCATACAGTCATGCAACTTGTTAGTGGATGCATAACAGAAACTAGGAATAAAACACTGCTATAGCAATGCAGTATTACACTTCTAACTCCCTGCATTTTATCCTGGAATAGATTACTGCTATAAATAAAGGAATTTAATAGCTGCAAGCCAACCATCTACTTCAGAAGGCAAGGAATGCTGCCAAGAGAATGACGGCAACATTATTCCACCACCGCACTTTCAAAAAACAAGCATTAGAAAATACGATTTAAGCTAAAACACAGCTTTCTCTCCAATTACAGCAACGTGACTTTTAAAATAACCTTAATTCTCCCATTAACCTTGCTAATCAAAGGAAAGAAGAAAAGAAGAGTTGACTTGGGTAATTTTTTCCCTTTTGCTCCATAAAAGCAGGGGAAGAGGGACGCAAGAGCATCTCATGCCCTTTCTTTCCCTGCCGATTGGCCTCACGCATTTCAAGCCCTTTCAAGTCATAACCTCTTCTTACAAGCCTCCTTTCTGACTGTGGAAGGCTCAAAAAAATGCACTTACTCCTCAGACAATGCATTTATGGAAACCCCTTTTATTTTACACTTACTGAAAATATTTCTCTCTAACTGGATGTTACATCCAAAGACCCACTCAGCACTTTATCTAGAGCTAAATTTTACCTACAGAAAATATATTTTGCTACGTACAGCACCAAACCAAGACCTTCATACCTTTCTTAAGAAAGATATAATTAATAACATGATAGAGACAGTTCAGACAGTAGAGATTTGTTCGAGGCAGAAAAAAGTTTCTAAGATTTCGTAAGAAGTGCTGTACATTTTCTTTTTCCTTCCTATTGTTAAAAGCCGGTTACTCTCACACTTGCCATTGCTGCCAGTGCTCCCTTTGTTTCACTTTGCATGTATTAGTTTTCCTTAGCTGCATTAATTTCCTTAGCTTCGTAAGTGAAGCATTGTGATGTCAGGTGTACATACCTCATCTATCCACTGCCTCCTTGTGATTCTGAAAGAGGTGAGCACCTGGGTCACGATTCTCTTGTTAGAATAATTTTCTACATGGGCTACAAGTTTTCCTCAAGTGCCTGTTTTCAAAGCTATCTAGCTTCCAGTCTTGGACTGCGGCAAGTCTTCCACCTAAGTGACTATATGAACAAGAAGACTGAGTTAAGATTCAGTTTTGCTCTAATCCAACAAGCGTGACAGCTATTCTTCTATTCTGAATGTTACCAAGCACGTAAGGTTTAGGTAAGAACACATACAGAAACTTGATACCAGAGTGAGCTGCGAAAAGAGATGTCTCAACTGTTCTACATTCTGCTTTGTCTGCTATGGTTACCAACAGCCCATAAACACATCAAAAAACCATACACAATGAGAACAGCTAATGCTCACAGCAAACCAGAAATAGCAGCATGGGAAACTTAGCTTGCAGTTAGTACTTGAAGTGAGCTATCAGTAGTGACAATCCGGACCTTCTAAAAACAAAGCAACATAGTTTAGGCTATACAGTCTATTAAAAATAGTAGTCATACACTACCCAGATCTGCATAATCTTCT
The DNA here is from genome assembly GCA_008711295.1 of Anarhynchus alexandrinus. Lineage (NCBI taxonomy): Eukaryota > Metazoa > Chordata > Aves > Charadriiformes > Charadriidae > Anarhynchus > Anarhynchus alexandrinus. The sequence continues at coordinate 3,687,051 of VUYV01000053.1, forward strand.
TGTAACAAATGCTTAATGTAAGACTCAATGACCAATGAAAAAAGTTAGAAAAATTTTTTTTGGACTGGTGCAAAATATTAACATTTTCAGAACTGCAGGGAGAAATCAGATTCACTTCAGTCTGAAACACAGCAATTTTTCATTGCTGTTCCTGAACACGTTACATGAAAGGACTTAATTCCAAAAGCCATGTACTTAAGCTAAAATAAAGTTAAGACTACTTCCTCAAAACACATTCCTTAGTCAAATTTAACATGTTCAGGTTTTCTGCTTATACCTTCCAAGGGGCAAAATAAATCACTCCAAGCAAATAAGCAGGAACAGTTTATTGTGACACTGGCAGCTTTACCTTTCTCAAGTAGTACTGAACTCTCTAAAAAATTTTTTTTTTTTTACCTGCCAACTTAAATATTTCACCTACATATGCATCGTTACTTTATAAAATTTCTTTAATATTTGCATCTTTTCACCTGATTTAACACAAAAACAGAAGCAAAAGAACAAACAAATGGAAACATAAGGAGTTGCATCATGGCAAATGTAATCTTTAATAGAAAGTAAGAAAAGCCTCCCTACTGACCTTTATTCAGAATGAGGAAAAAGATAAATATCCACAGCTCTTTGTTCCATTTGGTAGGACTTTAAGATCCATCAATGCATGTATAAGCACAGAACACACAATTTTAGCCACACTGGAACCACCTAAACAAAGATTTTATGTTCCATAGTTTTTTACATGCATTCCATCCTTGATGCGCTGATTATAGTACAGGGATTCTGTTCTTCATCTACAGCAGTTTCAATTTAAGAATACACCATAAGCCAACTTAGAGAAACATCCATTAGTTGCTAATAGAGTCACAGGAAGGTCTCACAACAGTTTACTAAAACATTAAGGTTTTTTTAAATCACAGTTTTCAAATATAAAAATTGGATTTTCCCTGTAACTGAAATATATTTACAAGAACATTTTAAAAAGATGGTCTGTAATTTAGATCTAATCACTGTCATCTGAACCACCTTCAGACCCCTCATCATTGGATCCTTCTGGTTCAGACTCGTTACCAGATCCTCTGCCAGAACCCTCGTTGTCAGATCCTCTCTCAGAATCTCTGTCTGAGTCAGCACTGCGAGAAGCTGGGCGAGATTCATTTTCTGAACCACCAGAACGACTTCTCCCTGACTGTACAGACTCATTGTCAGACTGCTCCGAATCTGACCGCCTCCTTTTTCTAGCTGACCTGTCACTGTCAGAATCTTCCTCAGATGGGCGGACACTGGATCTCCTTGGACTACCTGCCTCACTACCAGATTTGTTTCTGTTATCAGAATCACTGTCAGAAACAATGCGTTTACTGTGCTGCTGTTCCCCATCATCTGAATCACTGTTGCTATTTCGAGCATGTCTGTAGGGAAAAGAAAAAAAAAATCCAGTATTAAAAGATGCTATCCTTAGCTTGAAAATAAAATGAGACACCAGGATTTGAGTAACGCTAGCATTATCAGAATGAGAAGAATGAGTAGAATTAATTTGCAATGGAAAGTGATGTTGTGAGTACAATGAAAGGCTTCTCATTATCTTTGCATTATTTCATTATTAACACTGCAGTTTCTCTGAAAAGCATGCATTGAAACTTTAGTACACACAAAGTAAATCAAGGTTCTTACCCATCATCAGCAATTTTGAGTTTATCCTCATCAGAAGAATCATCACTTGATGAAATGATGGCTTTTGATTTGATCTTTCCTTTCATTGAAGGAGGCAGACGTTCTGGTTTGGGCTATATAGGGGAAAAACAAAGGGTTGCCTGTTCATGTGGCTGGTCAAAGCATAGTGCCGAAATGCAGAAACATATATACTCAGAAAACCAGACATGCTTTTAACAGTTGTTCTAAAGTCATTAGATCAAAACTTTCCATTTACTATCACTTAATTCTAAATGGCTTTGGAAATATCCTTTTCATCCTTGGAGCCACTATAGCAACAGGGGAGGAAGACAAAAATAAGCTCAAGGGCAGTTTGCTACAAGAAGTTTTGTTGTAATTTTCAACATTAATAGATCTCTCTCTACTAGAGTAATGCTGAACTCCAAATGCATATTTAGAAAGTGATGCAGTTATCCAGGGTTTAACTTACAGCCTTCTTTTTCTCTGCTTTAGGTGGACGTCGTTTTTTAGGTCTGGGACCATTTTCGTGTTCTTCATCATCACTCCCCTCATCTGCCTTCTGGGGTCTTAAACAGAAACATATTTCATATAATGTAAAGCATAACATCAAAAAACCCTTAACACTTAAATATCAGTCTCAAGAAATGTCCAGTTGATCAAGGGTTACTCATACTTCTTTTGCAGAGTGGCTGTTTAAGTCTTATAATGTGCACATGTAAATAAAAATTAATCATGTGAACTCTTGACAACAGTTCATTTTTTAAACCAGTATGAAAGACTGCATGAGAATATACTTAAAAAGCCATACTATTTCTCGGGGGGGGGGGTAACATTAAGGTATCAATTACCTCCTCCTCTTCTTCTTCTTTCTCTCACCCTCCTCTTCTTCCCCATCTTGTTCACTACCACTGCCCTTCCTCTTCTTTTTCTTTCTAGACATGGGCAGATCTTCATCGCTGTCATCGTTGACGAACTCATCAAATTCCCCTGCTCCTTTTTTGGAACGCTATAATAAATAAAAGCCCCACAAGATAGCCTGTTATTCACCTTCCAGGTAAAAAGCTACCAGACAACAAGTCAAAATCGAAACTTTACCTGAACCTGTTTTCATAGATACGAAAATACAGACCTTCTTGTCCCAACTTCCCCATAATCTCTAGATTGATGTCATTAAGAAATTGATTCCAAATTGGCACATAATAAAACAATCATCGTCTGTTATTTTAACAATTGAATAGAACAGATTTTGGTGATGCCACCATGCTTGGAACTTTTAAGTATAGCTTTCAATTTTTATATTTGAGCATTAAACCTGCACAATTTCACTCAGTAGAGCCTAGGAGCTTGAAATCAAAAACCTGTGCTACTGCAAGAGACCATATATCAACAGGGGAAAATGAAGGAGACTTAAAAAAAAAAAAAATCTGTTCTACCCTGCCTCCACCGCCACCACGTTTTTTCTCCTTTGATCCTTCTACTTCACCAGTGAACATCAGAATATTCTTGGTTTTCTCCACATATTGAGCTCTTTGTTCCAGAAGTTTCTTCTGTTCTTCTTTTTCTCTTAGGCGCTTCTCTTCCTGAAACAGAGAGAAAACTAACCATTACTACTGTATTTGCAGCATTGCAGTGATTATAATCGAAGGCATATAAATTATTTGCTGACAGGAAACTGGAAGATTGACTTTTGACAGTCTATGTCATAGCAGAGGGTCCACGTGGCAAAAAAAGAAAAAGTTTTCTACAAACCTATGCTAGAGTAGGCAGAAATCCAAATGAACTGTTGCACCAAGTGCTTCCTCACGCAGCCTGCCAGTACAGAAATTTGATGGCAGACCTTCTGGGGCATGAATTTTATTTCATTATAAAACCAAAAAATCTATTTCTGAGGCTATGGGGGAGAACAAGTGAGTATCACCTGTTAGCTATAACATTTTCTGCTAGCACTTACTTTAACGAAGCAAAATAATTTTATCAGTAACACTAGGTACTACCAGAGAGCAACAGGGGCATATACATTGTTGATAGGTGTACTTTTTAAAAATAAAGTATGTTTTTAAAAGATATAGTATAGACAATGTAACAGAATAAAACCTGTTCTTTAAGTAGTTTTTGGCGAAGCAGCTCCTTTTCTTGCTCTTGCTTTGCACGCAGCTCCCTCTCTTCTTCGTCTTGCTTGCGTGCCCGAGCCACATGATACTGGGCTTGACTCAGTAAGTCAGAGCATTGCCTGTAACATGCAATGTTTTCAAGTAAAGGAAGGTGGCAGGCACATACTACAAGAAGAAACAGTTTTATAACGGGCACACATCACAACACTATGTTCATATCACTAAGAGAAAAAAGCTACTTGTAATAGCACAATAGAAGAGTAGAGCACTACAGATTTTTGAGTGAACTAAAGCACTTTCTAGTAAGCTAATTTATCTTTAAATTGCAATGTACCATTTCAGAACATATTGCTTCCCACTTAAAATGTAGCTAATTCAGATACAAAAAAACCCACACAAACATAAAAGGAATCAGTCCAACTAATCTGGACAGCTTCAGAAGTACGGTTAATAAAAACTTGTATTTAATCATAACATACTAGCAAACCTAATCAGAAAGGTAGGTAGAAATTCTATCTTAAAAACCCCAGTTGTGTAAGAGTTAAGGTTGCATAAAGCATTTGTCTCATGAAACACGAAAGTGAGGTGCTTTCAATACCCTCTTATGAAGTGTTATAATGACATTTCCTATAACATTAAGATTAAAAATTTCTTCTCTGTACAGTGTTTTAATGATATCCATTTAAGATGTACAGTGCATGATGGCCAAGAGATGTTATTTGTATATGGCTATGAACATCTTAGAAGAAGGTGCAATAAATGAAACATAGGGCATACTGAGTGAAAACTTAAGAAATAAGCTTACAAGGAAACTGATTTGAATAGACTTGTGTACAAACTCACTACCCTGAGAAAAACTGAAAGCAAAATAGCTTCTGCAAAACAAGTTTTTCATGTTTCAGTAACTGACCCATGCTATTCACCCATGAACTACCTCAAAAATCTCCATGAAAGCAAACCTGTTGTTAGATTATTAAGTTTAAAGTCAAAACAGTGAGAGCTAGAGATGTTCAAATAAATGCCACTTACACTCTCACCAATGGAATATTTGCCATTAAACCAGCTAAAGTTTTGCAGGCTCCAGCTAATGGCAGACACCATATGTTGAGAGTTTTAGACTACACAAACGTGTTAGAAAGCAGACAGGCAGGAAAAGAACAAAACAGTAATAGGGAGTAACCCTGCATTTGTATTTCTACTGCTCTAAGAAATTGTTAGTTGAAATTTTGGAATCCAGTTTTATTATGAAAAAAGAAGACAAAAATATTCCACTTGGACTTGTTTGTGGGCTTGTGTTTTGGTTTTTAGTTTGTTTGTTTTGGGTTTTGTGGGTTTGTGGTGTTTTTTTTTACCTGGCTTCCGTAGCAGCGAGTGCCAAGTCAAACCTCATCTTATCACCTACTTTACTCAAGTAACTGAAGTACCTAGAGGAAAAAACAACAAACAAAAAGCAAAAATGGCATTACTTACATATTTGTTGTAATTTTGCCTTAAAACAAAGCATTTACTCCTGAATTACAATCCTATAAAACTCAACAGATGAGGAACCTCACCAGTTTTCTCTGTGTGCAGCCACTTTTAATACAACAGTGTAAGAGTACATTCAGAGTTCTCCAAATGTAAAACATTCTAAAACCACCCTAGCGTGGAACAAAAAACTCAGAAAAATTCTAAAGAGAATCCTAAGGTTTCATTTACTGGCTCCTAGCAATAAGTACATTGCTGACCGCAGTAGATTTATTCCTTGTCTGTCACAGCTTAAGTGCTTGAAACCAGCATAAGAAAAGGAAGGAAAACATTTTTTTAAAATCCTTCCAGAACACCCTCCTTGAGCCTAGGTGACAGGCCCTTGCAAATACAACATACCTTCAAGTAGATGGGTAAGCTATGATGATCAATATTTTGAAAACAGCTTCTCCAATTCATTTAAAGAAAAACGACTTTCTAACTTTCATGGTTGCCAGTTTCTTCCCATATTCCAGAGACATTTTAAATGTGTTTTTGTGCTAGACTGAACTCAAATTCTTGTGTATATGAAGAAAGTAATTCCTTGCTCGCATTTTAGATCATGGAAAATATTTTCCAAAATGTGACAGGCATCTGAATTTTTAGTTAATGGGTACAAAATAAAGGATTTCATGCAACTTTCTCAAGACAATAAATACCAAGCTTCTAACTGAATTTAAGTTAGAATTTGTGTTTGAATGTTTAGTTTGCATTATGTAAAGCACTAGAATTATGAAATGTTTACTTGTATTAAAGGCTTGCTTTAGTTGACAAAATTATTGAAAGGCAACATCTATCCTTGACATAACAGCAGAGCTAGCAATGCATAAAGCAAGCACCAGCCACACCAGAAATACGTAGAGCTGAATAAATGATTGAAAGCTTTCTGTTCAAAGACAGTGACAATTGGATCAGATTAATCACACTGCTTTCTGCCCAGAATTATTTTTATTTTTTTTTGTAAAGAGAATTAAAAGATCTGAAACGCACTTAAGAAACCACTTCTGTTCTTAAGCTACGAGAGTGCTTAGGCTTTACTTCCCAACAGGTAGGCAAAATTTGTTTTCAAGGACTACTGGTCATTAGCTAGGCTTATATAATATAAGCATATTTGCTTTTGAGCCTTATAAGTTGTTTTGAAAGAAACCATCAAAAAAGTAATCAATCGGTAGAATAATTTCAAAATGTTTTTTCAACTACGCTCTTCCAGGAAGAAGTGCATCTTGGTCATAGCAATACAAAACCCTTTGAGAAATAGATATTGGCCACTTGGCCAAACAAAACTGGCTCTGGAGCAAAGTCTGAATACATAGTTTTGTGAGGCCCAATCTGTTTTCCTACTAGAAACTCTAGAATTACATACAGTGTTTCACGAGAGATGACTGCTCATTCTTCTAACCAGATTTGTGACCTATACTCCAAATTTACTGTAAGGGAACAACAAAATAGATTATAATGACTAGAAATAAATCAGCTTTACCTGTGGGCTAGCTCCAGTTCTTTCACAGCATTAAGCACTTCCTTTAGATTGCTTTTTTCATCTTTCAGGACAGAGGTAGCTAGTCTTTGTAGCACTAAAGCCACGTTAAACATAAGGACTGTATCACTTGGCGCTACGTGCCTGGCCTGTGAATAAAAAACATGTTTTAAGATATACTACAACGTGACACAGAGGTATAAGGAAGTGACATACAGAGAATAAGCACCATTATTTCAATCCCAGACTACCAAATTTAAAGATACAAACATGCATCAACTTACAGTAATTTTATTCTGTGATATATGATGTTTTATATTTGTACCTTTAACAAAGTTTGTTTGCATTCCTGTAATTTGCCACATTTGAAGAGCGCCCGGGCCAAATATAACAATACTTCAGTATTTTGGTGCTTATAGAACTTTCTGAGGCAGTTTTCATACTGAAATGGGAAAAAAAAAAAAAAAATCAAATGAAGAGGTGACAATGGTTAGTTATTTTGATTACCTAACTCCAACAAATGTTTCTGTTCCTAAAAAGCATTACTGCTAATATGTGTTTTATTTTTTAAAGTGTGTCATGCTACATGGATGCCTCCTTTTCACTGATCAGAAAATTCTTTCTGCTATTCCATAGCAAGTACCTGATTTTTCTGGAAACTGGCTGCAGTCCAGGAGGCTCTGCAGGTCTTAAAATACAACAGAATACTTTGTAAGTACTATCTATTGTAACAAAGTCCAACACACACAACTCATTTTAAGAGCACTCAGTTATTCTTCACAGTATGGGGTGGAGGGAAATCCATTTTCTTTATTCATACAAGATATTTTATAAATGGAAATATATTTAATGTAGTGATTCCATATATCTGATGCAACTAGTTAAAAAAATGCACACCTTTCATATAACTCAATGTCAAATTTGTTCTGTCCACCAAGCTGAATAACTTGGCATGCCAAGGGATATTTGGTTGTTCTAAAGTGTAAAAGATGACTTGTTACCATAGGTTTTCTCGGTCTAGAATTAAAGCTTCAAACAGTTATGAAACTTATCTCTTTCAGCAACAAGCACCTTTTGTTTGACACACCTTTTTCTCAAGAAATCATTCACCCTTTCTAAACCTCCAAAATAATAAGAAGTACAAAGTAATTTTTATTTCTAGCTCAAATACAGAAAATGCCCAGAATTGTAATGCCTGAAGTCACTACTTTTGGATCACGCTGTCGTGCAAGCACCCAATTTTCACTCACCTTTAGAGTCAAAGACTTTGTATTTAGTTTAAGTCTGCCTTGGATTTGTATGCTTTATGGTAGAGAACTCACTAGAATAATTTTTGCGGCTGCAGTAAGCTAGGTTAGTAAATGCAATTTGTCTCCCTTTGAGTCAAATATTGCACATTTCAGACTGTACCAACTGCACAGCAGAACCCAGGAAACAAACAATAAAACACCTCAGTAAAGAAACACATTTCTACTAACAGCTTTACTTAATTATATTAGCAAATGAGTACAATATTTTTCTGACAAATCAAAAGGTAAAAATGATACCCAGGTTCCCACTGTAATTCACTGCTTAAACAATTGCTAAAATTAAATTTTCATTAGGCTTTTTGTCAATAAAAACAGACGTGTTAAAAAAAACAACAGACCTCATTCAAACACAACAGAATGAATCTTGTTAACGGTAGTTCACTGTCAGTAGCAACTACTGAGATCCTGATCAGGTAAGAAAGGCCCAGTATCTCTTCCTTACAACCATCACAAAAAGCTTCAGGATAGCTCTGAATTAAGTACTTTTGGGCCTCAATGTGGACTCAATGTTAATGAAAAAAGTATGTTCTGAGCTTCTGCCCTGTCCAACATATGCTTTTTTTTTTCTTTTAAGCTTACTTGTATGCTTTTGATCAACTGAGTCAATTTAGTTAGAATAGGCTGATACTTGGAAGTTAGCTTGCGTGAGCAGGTTGAACCAGATGACCTCAACAGATTTCTTCCAACATGAATTACCTTGTGATGTTAACTATGGTGAAAGAAATCATGGCACAGTCAGCTTTTCAGACAGCTCCAATTGCTATTTATGCCATCATTTGCAAGAACAAAAATAGGAAGTGTTGCTATTAAAAAAAAATCCCAGCAGCAAATTGCTTTTACTTACTTCAGTAACACCTGAATGTAAGTCACATGCAGTAACTACACTGAAACCTCTCTGACTAAAAATTAATTCCAAGACCAAAATTCTACGCCAATTATGTTTTAACTCTGCTACCACAAAAAAAAAGTGTACAAGTTGGTAGGTGCTTTGTTACCCCTTACCCACATTTGGCAGTTTGTTTTTAAATCTAGACTTGACAGCCAACAGCATGCTAGAAATAGCCCTATAACTTGTTAAAATATTATTCAGAACCTTTCGCAGCTGCTATGACAGCAGAGAAACATCCAGAAGTCATCTAACCCAACATATTATGTAGTTCAACTTAGAGATGTTACCATCTGCACAGCACTGATGTACTGTTTCTGTTCTACGTAGATATGTGCCAAATTCAGCCACACATCACTGATATCTGCTGTTGCCTCTCTCACTTGGGCAAAAACATCACGAGCTTCACGGAAATATCCTTTATGCGCCAAGACAGCTCCTAAGGGGAAAGTAATATGTACAGCGTAAGTTTCCAGGTTCATGTACTATGTACTCCTACCAAACAAAACAAAATATTGCATGAATAAAGATCCCCATCAAAAACTAAGCAACATAGCTGCCATATGAAAGCTATTCTTTCCTGTGCTCTAGCACATAGTGTTCAGGCTCTGCAAAAACAATTCTATATTAAAGCATGAAACATAAGAATATCACCACCTCTGAAGGAAAATTAGAATCTAATATTCACCTATGCCATTAGCAGCATACAAATTCTTTGGATCATTTCTGAGTACTTGCTTGTAGATTGCTAATGCACGGTCTTGATGACGCTTCTCCTGCAGAAAGAAATATCCCAATTGATCACTCATTTCTGTAATGGGGTATTAAAAGATCTACACAGAAGTTTTATGGACTATAAGGTGCCAAGTAGGCATCAAGAAAAGGCTTTAACTAGCTAATAGCATACACAAACTAACTAAATAAAACTGCATACAGGGCAGACAGACACCCATTACCTTTTCTCTGTCTCTTGTGGGTTGATGTAGAGTCTGCAACCAGACGTTGCCAAGAGCCAGCATGGAATAAGTATCATTTTGCGTGGAGGGCTGTTTCAATATTCTTTCAAATTTCTTCTGTCCTGGACCCCACTCTTGTTTAGCCAAATGAAGATTGCCAATCAGAGACCAAGCATCCGGATGGTCCTGAATAAAGATTCACTGTAAGTTGCAAAAGCACTGTTTTCCCTTGCAAGGTAACTTTTTCAAGTATATGCCGCAATTTTTCTTACATAGAATTTCATATTAAAAAAAAACAACAAAAACCCACAGAGAGCAGATTATGGTAGTTCTCTCTTCTTCCCCTAGTTTATGTGGACAAACAAAATAAAAATTCAACAAAAGCAAAATAAAATTTTAAGTCAGTATTTCAACTGTTTTAACTTTAAACACTTAAAGGGTTACAAACCTGATTTATCTGAAGTGCTTCTTTAAACCAATCAGAAGCCTCATAAAAATTTCCTTTATCCCTAGCCATAGCTCCCAAGCGCAAGTAGCCTAAAAATAAAAATACAAAATAGAATAAAAATCAGGAAACAAGTTAAAATCATCTCAAAGAAAATATTGACCATGCATTAATTTCAAAAGCAATCTTTTTCTTGATCTGCTAAGGACAGCAAACATTAAAACACCTTTCCTAGTCTATTCACAATCAGACACACCATGTAAACATCCATCCACAATGGTGATATAGAAATTGCAGATTTCTAACAGTTAAAGTAACGTAAATATTTTTAACTGGTTTCATGTGTTAAGGATGATTGAGAAACCTCAAAGAAGGGTACGGTAGTTACATAATACTCATCCCTCCACTTTAAACAGCTCTCCCATCTCCACAAACTTTGGGAAGAGTATCAGTTAGCAGGTGACAACGGAAAACAAGCAGAGAAAAGGCTATAGATTAGGCTGGGGCATGCTGTGTGCTGCAGCTTTCTGATCAAGGGCTATCACCTCGCCTTTACAGCAAATATCACAGCTCACCTACTTAGGGGCAAGAAGAAGAGCAGAGTGAGAGGAAAAAACAGGATGTCCCATAGAAGCTGTGCTAACACCCTCAACAGCCCTTCTTCCCTGGAGGAAGGCCAAGGTCCAAGATAAAGTCGTTCTCCCACAGGGTGTCTATTTACACCCACAAAGGTAGAGTTGCAGAGCCTGGGCACATCAAATGGATGGCCTTGATTGCACCTGTGTGCTGAGGTGCTAAGGCTTTGGTGGGGAGCAAGTGAGCAAAGGCATGGAAGTCTAGATAAGCTAATTTTGCTAGATTTTTGGAGTACAGTATGATTTACCAATAATTAGAAGGCTTAAAGCTGGAGATCGCACTATAAGGACGATGCAGGCCTTAAAAAAAGGTAGGGGAAAATAGCGGGTAGGCCCCAAAACTACTATGAAAAGTGGAGACAGATATGAGACCAGAAGACACTGTAAACAGGAAGATTTTCGGTATTATAAGGAGGACCGTGGGACTAAAATACCAAATGTTTCTTACAATCAACGTAATTAGGATGTTCTCTTAAAATGTTTTTATACAGCTTTTCCGCTTCGTGAAATTCACACATCGCCTCATATAGTCTGGCAAGGTTATAGGATGTTGTTACAGAGATAGCATTGTAGTAATGCTCGTCATGTTCAGCTTCTGCTTTTGCACGATCCAGTGATGCCAAAAAATATTTCTGAAGTATAAAAAGAAAAAAGGAATAAAGCACTCCAAAATATTCTTAAAGGAAAACTGAGTGATCAAGAAACTCAATTCAAACTCTGAGTAATTACATACCTTTGCTTCTCCTAGGTTTCCCAGCCTGAAGTGCAGAGCACCCACATTATTCAAAATCTCTGGTGGGACATCAGCCTGTACTTTCTCTTGCAGAATGCGTGTGGCTGTACCATAGGCTGAGAGTGCACCCTTTATCAGAAGTGGATGAAAGAAATAAGAGAATGAGCTCTATGCGTTCTTACAAAAAGCACACACATAATTCACCAAGTGCATATTAATAATACCTGTATATCAGTCTGTTCTAGAATTTGAGCCAGCTCAATCCATGCCTCTACATCATCAGGATATTGTTCTGTGACTTTCTTTAGATGTCCCTGAAAACCAGCAGAAAATAATTATGCCACTTTGTGGACACACAAACTGTTTAAAAACATAGAAATAAAATCAAAAGAAAGAGTGAAGGTATCAACACTAGAAAGATATACCATAAAGCAAAAGAAAAGATCCTAAATATATGCACAATTTGGTCACCAAAAAAATTGCATTAGTTTCCTTCCTTCATTATTGTATTTTTCTGTAGAACATAACACCTGCCTAAAGACTTAGAGAAGCAGAAACTGTTACACCAACATGAGAAGCTAGAAAAGTGATGTCTAACATTTTTTGTATTTATATACCAAACATTAGATTTAAAACCCCTTTCATTTAAAAAAAAAAGCTTAACACAGTCCTTCCAGATAAGCTAAGACAAGTGTTTTCTGGAAATCACTGGCTAATTTGTTGTCTTCAGAAAATCACGAGCTAACTTACCATCTTCAGAGAACTTTAACATATATGGGAAGAATTCTGCCCTTTTCATAGTACCAAATACAAATGCGAGGCTGGGGCTCCTCTAAATTCTCGGACTTGCTTTAGCCAGAGCCCAGAAGGAGTCTCAGTTCTGTCCAGAAGTTGTGACTCTCCACAGTTAGTGGACAGCTCTCACGACAGCCAATATTAAATATCCTATACCTACAGCCACGTAACCCTGTGGTTTATGCAGCTTAAGGTACATCCTGATTTTCAAGTTCTACTCTTGTATGTAAAAGTATGATACTGGCAGAAGCAAAACTCACCTTCGCAATATCCCGTTTCTCCTGGTCTTCTGAAGCCGCATAAAGAGATCCAAGGATTTTCATAGTCTCATAATTGTTAGGATAGGCTTTCAAAACTTTTTCAAAGCATTGTGATGCATTCTCTTTGTCCCCTCGATAAATATACATTTGACCCAATCCAAAAAATGGAAGTACAAAAGAAGATGAGGCAAACTGAGTGGCCTGGTAATAATACTGGAAAGCTTGATCATAATCTTCCTAATTAAAAAGAAGTAAATAAAGAACAGGTAGTATTTTCACAGGTAAAGTTTGTATGAACTTTTATAATACAGATTTTTACGAGTAATCTCAAAGGGGACTTAAAAAATGCCCTACCTGTACATGAAAAGATCTAGCCAGCTGATAACAACTCTCCGCCTGCATTGCTTCAACTTCTGTATTATGAAAAGCATGAAGAGCCAGGTGTTGTACTTTACCATAGTCCTGAAAAAAAGAAGTTAAATGAAATTCGAGAGCCTTCACTTTACTTACAGTCAAGTGTTTATAATTTAAACAAGGACAGCTGGAAAATACAAGAAAGCTTTAGCCATAGCACTGACTAAATTAATAACAACAGATTTAGTTTTAGTGGTTACTGTTCTTTTCTCTATTTCATATTTTAAAGCATGGAAGAGGGGGGAGAGGAAAAAACCAAACCAAACCACCCTTCAGAACACAAAGGTGACCTTGACTTAAGAAATAAGTGTACTTTTCTTGGCTTTCTTGAGAAAAGTTTATACAAAATTTAACTCAAAAACTTTACACTTGTCCATCTAGATTAACAGTTCCATATTAGGCACCACTTAGCCTGATGAAACGAGATTGAATCTAACACCAGAATCCTTGCTGTTCAGAGGTTATCAAGTATTTAACTGTAAAATTCCATAGACGTCTTACCTTCTTGAAGAAGAAGTGATTAGCCAAGTGATTCAACACCATTGGATTACTGGGATCAATTGTGTAAGCCCTAGAGAGGAGTTGAACACCATTCTTGATGGAATCAGCCTGAATGAAACATTGAAAGGTATCAGCAGTATCTCAATAGCTGTATCTTATTAACATCTTCTAAACCATTCTTCAGCCTAGGCTGCTGCAGGAACTCAGACAAAACCTTGCTGGGCTCACAGAAAAAAGTAAATTCAGCTACTAGCATTCTCCCTGCAGCACACAGATGGAAAATGTGAAATGAAGCCACCACAAAGGCATGAAAAAAAGCAGAGCAGAACTTTCTAGGAAAAAAAATAAATACTTAGTCTTGGTGTCCTTTGACATTTCACACTCACACCCTGATAGCCTTCCCTCTGCTGTTCAACGTCCCCAGTTCCTGTTTGGTTTAGTTTTCAACCTTTTGAACAATTGCGTAACAGTGAAATGAAAATACAGTCAGGTTCAAATTGTAAACAACAACTTCAGATGTTGAAGTAAGAGCTACTAGAACTTAAGTTCTAATTAAAAAAAAATGGTAGAAGTTTGCGGTGTTTACATAGGGATATCACTATATCAGCTTACTCTTTTCTAAAGAAACTTAATAGTTCAAAGAAAGTTTTCCATAGGTACAAATTTGACTTGTCTACAAGTTCAAATCCATAACTGATAAAATAATTGCTATTTATTTGGGACACTCATGAGATCTATATCACAAGCATGTCAACTTAAATCTGTATTTATTTCTGAACAGAAACACCAAGAACAATATATAGTAATCATGTAACATCTGTGTTTTACTTTGCAATTATTATCAGCAGAAAGCTATCTTATTGAACAGATTAGGTTTTATGAGGTTGAGAAATAAGATAAAGTCCAATAGGCAGCTAAAAAACATAATTTCAGCTTGAAAAGGCATTATCTTTCCAAACCTAGCATAACAATATACCTTGATTAGGAGATATTGAATAATTATTGGATTAATTTTCAAAGGCAAAGAGGTTTTATAATCACAATATGTATACGTTGAAGTTTTCTGATAATTTGAGTCTCATGTCCAATTTCAACCAAATCCAATACATGGTTAGAGGTTCCAAAGCTTCTACATGCTTTCATGAAAGAAAACCAGAGCTAAGACAGACCTCAATAAGAACACAGTGTAATCTCAACTGTGATTTGACATCATAACATCTTCTAGGAGGGAGAAACATTAGAAATATCTAAGCACAGAAAAGACCTTAGTTAGTAGTTTGCAACTTGGAGAAAATCTTTTCCTCAGAGAAAGTGTTCTCCCTCCCCCATGCCAACTCTTTGATGATGTACTAACTTTGCAGTGCAAGCTGTGAAAACAGTTTGAAGTAAAGCACAGATGATATATTTCTTACAAAGAAGAAAAACTGTATTTGAGTATGTCAGCTTTTAATTACAGCTTTTCGAAGCTTAAGCTGAGTGGGCTCGTTCCTTGACTTTAGTCAAAAGACCTTCAGGGGAAAGAAAAAAGAAAGATACCAGGCTACCAGGTTTCATTAGTTTCTCACCCATGGAATAATTTATTAAAATTTGACTTTAGAATATTTTTGGTTGTCTCTGTTGTTTTAGGAAAGAAAATTCTTGTGCCCACACTTTTTGGAATTCTTCATGGAAGTCTTAACAGTTATTTTTTCCATGACACAGTAAACTAAGTAATTTGCAGACATTTCTGTGCTAACAAAAGATCTTTCTAGGGAGCTACATGTTCTACAGATAACATAACATTAAATTTTAGCAACATACAATTATGTGACAATTTTTTTTTTTTTTTTAAACACTTAAAGGTCTCATCCTCCACTGATAACTTCCTTATCATAGATTAACCATCTCAGATCTTATGATCCCAATTAAGCTATATGAGCATATGTATTTTCCTAGTGATACAACATATAGAGAGGAAGGATCACCACTTTATTGTACTTTCATCAGCCTAGTTAAAATTCATTCTTGCCTACTCTTTGGTTTACCACGTGGTATGCATGCCAAGGTAGCTTGAATACAACTTTAACGCTTATTCAAAAGCTTATGTTCCTTAAAGCCCAGGACTAATCACCTGGGACTGTCTTTATTCTTGACCTTCCTGTTAGCATGATGCTCTTTCAAAAAAAAAAATTCCTGATGCTCTGGAATAGAGCTGCCATTGCAAGTGAGGTCTCCCAGTATTTGAGGGCTTTCAGAGCATCCTGAGCACAAACTGATTTAGTTAACCTTCAGAGTCACAAATGACTAAGTAAGGCTCACTATTATACATATTACAACTATTGCTCATTAAAGTAAGATTTTGATATCATCACTTTTGGGGGTTTTTTTTAAGTGATTGGACATGCATTCACATATCTCATCACGGATTTTTATTATTTTAATTGAAATAGTTAACCCAGCACTGGTTCTCTGTACTTAACACCTCTATAAGCAAGATAGTTGAAGATTGTTAACAATAGAAGAAAGTTATTCAGAATGTGCTGCTCACATCACAAATACATATCTGTAACATCATTCAATAGTGACACACTTAAAATTATTTAACCACAAAAGTTATTACCCCTTTTAAAAACTGGACTACCTTTCAAAGGATTAAAAGTTTGCTTTTTCAGATAAGAAGAAAGTAAACTGAGTATGGATTCTTTTCAAGTCAGACCCACCTCTTTATTATTGAGTTCCAGAACCGCCAGTCCAACCAAAGCACCTACACATTTTGAATTTAGCTCCAGAGCCCTGCTGAACGCTAAGCGAGCTTTTTCCAACTTGTTCAGTTTCACGAAGCAGTGGCCCATACCTAATCGAACCTCAGCTAGAGAACAAGATGACACCATTCAGAATCCCAAAATTTCAACTTTATGACTTTTTTTACATTATGGACATCAATTAAAGTGAAAACAGAATTTTTAATATTTCTTTAAAACCTGCAAAGCCATCTAATGATTTGCTGTTTTTAAAGGCAGCCTCCCTAACTTGGCAGGAAAACTAACTTTAACAGATTAGTAGGATTCTATTTCTCTTTACACCCCAGAACATTGGTCTATATCTCCAAAACACTCTGATACCAAAAAAAAAAATTGATTTTATAGAAATGTATTAAAAAAATAATAGAGAAAGGCAATAAAAAATTGCCAGATGAAAGGGCTGGAAATTTCTTAGGCAGGGTAAGTTCACCTGAGACTAGCAGGCCTTCAGAAAACACAGACGAATAAACAAGTTAGCTAGACATTTCTCCTCAAATGATCAACTGATTCACTGCTAACAAAATGCTGTTTATCATCCTCTAACTTCCATGATCTTGCACAAATGAACCAATACAGACAATTCACATCATGTCTGTGTGAAAAAGGGGAGTGAATAAAAGATGTTTGTTTAAAAGTAAGACTTACATTTCTAAATTCACTTTTGCAGCAATGATTCTCATGTTAAACCAGACTACAGAACACGTATCAACTTTGCAATAAATTCTTTTTGAGATAGGTTATGGCAAAGTAAACCACATCTCTCAAGAGACTTTATAGTATTTATGATCCTAATGCAAATACCCTGAACTAATATCTCTAAATCACATCCATCACTTTTATAGCTGTTACTGATAGCTTTCCCAGATTTTTCTGTTAAGAAAATCATACAACAGGAAAATGCACATCATGCACTATAGGCAAAATTTTACTTTTCATGCCTTGTTTCATTATTAATGCTAATAAATCATTTTCTTAACCCTTATTCCAAGAGCTCACAGATAGGTTCTGCAACAGTCTTGAACAGTTCCCCTGCTCCCCCTACAATTATAACTTCTCTTACATGCAACTTCTCATTTTCTAATAGGTCTTTAAAAGGTAATAATTAGGAAAAAAAAAAGTATTTTTCTAAACATAATTTCCTTCTCTAACAATTAATGAACACTTCAAGTCAACAAACACATGAACTCCTCTATAATGAGAGTTGGGGTTTTTTTGACAGATACAGATCACAATAAAGCCCTTAGGTATTAGGAAGACTCGAGTTAGTTTGCAAGCACAGCAAACATTGCCACTAGAAAATACTTTCTGTATTACCTGGGCAACCTGGATTGGTACGTAATGCTTTCTTGTAGTAGGCAAGGGCTCCTCTATAATCTTTCTTGTTGAAAGAAATGCATGCTTTACCTGTCATAACATACCAGTTACGAATAAATCAGAAATATAAACAAAGCAGTTAAACAACAGAAGCTCATAAGTATTATTTAGTAAACTTGTGCTGTGACGATTTTCAAAAGTTGGCATTAAAAACTAAACAGAAAATTCAGACAACTACAACTTTTGCTATCTTTGATGATGTCAAATACGTGGAAAAAAAAAAATCCAACATAGGAACACAATAAATTTACATTTTAATGGTTTTCTGCAGAAACTTAATTCTTTCCTGGTCCCAAGGAAAGACACTTACTAAGACTAGATTAACTAGCAAACAAATTAAAATACAAGTGCTACAGCCCGCTGTCCCCTCACTACTGGTATCTTCACCTTCGACAGAGTATACAGCTTCATTGGCATCATCAGGGAAATATATGTAGTTGGACCGGATGTATACCTATGGGTCTCAGAAGATGCTAGCTAGCATTATACATTTTCCCGGCTCTTTCACCTACATATACTTTCCACGTTTAAAGTAGTCTCTGTCATGTCTTTCTGGTCCAAAGTGCACACTTCTTTCTCACATTCTTTCTCTCTACTCAAATATGCACCCTCTTCTTAAGAACACGATTCATTCCAAAACTCAACTGAAGAGACCAGGTTTTTACACAAATACCCATAAACTCATACCAAGAAGCGCAGGAATATTATTTGGAGACTGGTTGAGCACAAAGTGGAATTGTGCATCAGCTTGGTCCATCTTATCCCCTTCAAGGAGACAAAAGCAGGCTCTTCCCAACAAGTGATTCTAGATAAGGAGAAAAAATTTGCAATACATTTATCTTTGTAAAATATGAAGATTAACTGGCTATGCTATAAGGCTTTCTATGATTAACTTATTTCTCTTACATCAGGAAGAAAAAAAAAAACAAAAAGAGCCTTTATCATCCACTTCTAAAGTTCACATATTATCAAGCAAGACAGCAACAACCAATCTTTCCTTCCCAAACCCCAAAAGTTGACTTAATTCTAGCAGGTGTCCCAAGACAGAGATTCCTGATGGCACCACACACATTTCAGGTACTTAGAAGTTTTGCTTACATGTACTACGCTAACAAACTTTAAAGCTTGAGCAGTTTCTATCTTCTCTTTAGTAAATCAGTACTTGTTTTCTTTACTATCACTAAATAATTTACAAATATGGATTTTTAAACAGATTTTGATTTTACCTGATCATACATGATAATTTTGTCAGCCATAGTATACAGCAAGGTAGCTTGCGTAATGAGCTCCTTCTTGTTATCTTTGTTCTTCTCCTTTCGAGCCTGCTGTACATAGTATGCTGCCAGAGTATCCAGACACGTCATCTGATCTTTTTCATGGTCTCTATAGTCCAAGTTACCATCTATGCGTGCAGCTTCCAACAGCTTCACAAAGTCTTCTGTTTTTCCTTGTTTATAGTATTCCAGCTATAAAACATACAGTTTTAACTCACAATACTTGCCCAGCAAGTAAGTAATATATCAAGTTGATGCCTTAGGTGTCACACAGATTCTTCTTCCAAAATGTAGGGATAAATCAGACATAAATGTAGGGATAAGCAGACAAGGGCATTCCGATACTGCCAAATATTTTTCTGTCACCATCCCAACTTAGTATTTTTACACTAAAACACAAGTCTTACAGCTATTTATAAGTGAAGAATCAACTGAACTTTTTCCTCTGAACTTGTTTTAAGTTTTTGCACATTTCACCATACTTTCTATAGTATAGACACTGCCCCCTCCTTTTCTATGAAGTGCATAATCAAAGGCACAAACCAGGAAAAGTATGGATTGAGAAAAAAACAAATCTTAGAAAGCAGGCCTCAAGCAGCATTGTTTCATGAAAAAAGGTAAAATTAAAATCTTAATATGCACGTGTCAAATCAGAAATATCTGGCCTAGAATCAGTGACCGAATAAGCCCGTTAAGTTCCTGTTCAGAATTCAGTTATCCCTGGTCATAAAAGTAAGGAAGTGGAAATTATTATTTGTTTATCTGAATATAATATTTAAATATAAAATTTTTATATATACTAACCGCTAAGGCAATCCATATGTGCAGTTGAGTGTGTTCCTGCTTCAGTATACTTATAACTTCATCACCCTCAGGTAACTGATCGAAGTCAAGCTCAATCACCTAGAACCAAACAATAAAGATTTTATTTTCACAAAGCATTAACTATGTTATCTATCACTGAGGTCAAAGGAAGCTGGACATTTCAAAGCACAAAACATAATTATTTGTGTTTAAACAAGGTTATGGACAGAGAAAGAAGTGATAACGTATTGTATTCTGTACAAGACAAAAGTGATGGCCTCTCACAACTACTGGAGAAAAGGCAGTCCAGTGTTTGGGATACTGGTCAGGAAGAATAAGCAGAGATGCTAACTCAACTTCCTTCACTATAGACTTCAGTCTTAGAATTTTTACAGTTCAGCTAATAACCAATTTGATTGCACACTGCTGAATTTCTAAAACTTTTCCTACAGGTAATACAAAGATCTAGGATACAGTAAAAACCTTCCAGCAAGGTGTCAGAGAATCAATACCTAAAACTTATCTCAGAGTCCTGAAATTTTGTAAAGTCATCTTTATGCCCAAGAAAATTAAGAGATTATTGAAGTGGGAAACATTATGAAGAACGAACTAAAGTTCTGAATATTAACAACCATAGCCATCATGAGCAAATGACATCAACAACTTTTCATCATGCAAGCATTATCTTGTAAATACTATTTTCCCATGTTGATCTACTTTTCTGATATAGACAGTGAGGAAAAAGGAACAGATACTCCCAAGTTGGGATGTTTGGGAAGACAATTTAACTGCCTGTTAGTTCACTTGCTACTCAGTCATGCTGACTTTATTAGCCATCTACGTTACAATTTAATTTTACAGCAAGGAAGAGGTGCAGTTGTTGTAGTCAGACTTGTACCCCGATTACCAATGCAGGGACTCTTTCTCTGAAGACTCGATCAGAGCAAGCCAGTTTATAAGGGCTTATAGTTTTGACTAAGCAAAACGTGAGAGTACCAGCAAAAATACTTCTGCTTCTATTGTTATTTTTAGTTGGTCTTGTACAATACCTCCTGTTTGACAGATAATGAAGTTTTTAAATTTGAGCAACCCTCATCTACAAACCAAAATAGTTATTAATGAGAAATAGATATTATCAACACAGCAAATAAATACAGAAGGAAAAAAGGGCAGTAAAAAGAAAAAAAAATTATGGCAATCCTTAGTGATTAATTCAGAACTTCAGGATTCAAGTAGTCCTAGCCATAACTTGAACCGCAGCACCAAGATCAACTGTTCATGTTGACACCTCAGACAAATTTCTGTCAGAGAAAAAAGCCCTCCAACGTGTAACCTAGATGGCAAAGTATCTCTTGCAAGACTTAAAAACTCAATAGCAGTTGGATGGCAATTTGTTACAGTATGGATACAAATGTTCACCAAAAACATTCCTCACCTATAAGCAGTATGTTTCAATAACTTATTTAGTTATGGTATTAATTTAGTATCTTCTACAGAATGATTCAACTTCAAAACTTTATAATACCCTGTAAATTTCCAAATACTTCTTTTAAATCTTTTTAACCTTGGCTTGTGACAGTCTACCTTAAATAAAGTTAAATAAATTTCTAAATGCACATTGAATTTACAGAGTGGAGCCACTGCCCTGCCTGTGTCTGTATGCTGATTTAGGAACACGCGTGCTGTTTACAAATCACTGTGGTCAGAAAAATCAGCATCTAACGAACTAAGGAGAGAATTTAGCCGCCAAGGCCACCGTACACAAGCACAAACTAAAAATTAGACGCTGTTCCCAGCAGGGTCTTCACTCCTGAGGGCCGCATATACTTGAAGCACACACTGTGGGAGAATCAGCTGCCCCTTCTTCACAGATATGCGGTACCGAAGGACCCCGGACAGACCGCCTGCCTGCTCCCAGCGCCTCTCCTTCATCAGCAAGCCACTAGGCAAGGACAGGGAGGCTACGGCTACCAGAGGGCAGACACCGTTCACCGAGGGGCACCGGCGAAAGCAGGTTTGGGTTTCTTTCCGCAAAGCGATACACCTGTGGACCCCCCAACAACTTATTCCTCTCAGTGAAGGAAGCGACACTCCCCCTCGAGCCCGGGACAGAACTACGAGGGGAGGCGACAAGCGCCCGCGCCCCGGCACGCATCATACGGCGCGCCCCTCCCTTCCCTCTCCCCGGGACCAGGCCGCGCCGCCGCCTCCCAGCCCCCGACTCGCCTCATCGGTGTCCCGGAGAGGGATCTCAATAGACCCCCGCGACATGATGGCGACACCGCTGTCCGCTGAGCCGCCGAGCCGCGAGCACGCACCGAGCCCTCTCGCGCGCACTTCCCCTCACAAACACCGACTGACCCGGACGTGCTCGGGCCAAGGGCGGGGGAAGCGGGGCTGGCTCCGCCCCCGAGGCGCGACGAGCCAATCCCAGCGACGCACGAGCCTGGCGGGCCGCCTGGCGCCCGTGCGTGAGGAGGAGGGTGGGCTTTGGGGCTGGGAGCGCGCGGCCTTGTTGCTGCGGCAACGGCGGCCTCGCGGGCGCCCCTCAGCGAGCGGTGAGGCAGGGCCGGGCCGGGCCGGGCCACCGGGGCACCGGGAGCCGCCAGCCCCGGCCCCGCCCCAGCCCCAGCCCTAGGCTGGAGCGCTACGTAGCGCTGTGTGACCTCCCGTGCGGCTGCTCGCAGCCGTCTTCCGTGTGGTGGCCTTTTAAAACGTGAGCAGTCTCCTCAGGACAGAGTGAGGGCTTACTGGGGACTTCCAGACAGGTATTAGTCCCGCTAATTTATACATATATATCACATACTTACCTATAGAAATATAAATATAGAATACTGAGACATAATGCTGTGTATTTATACACGTACACACTTGAAAACATTGAATAGGTTTGCACCTGGGTGCTCTCTGGTCTTCAGACCACAGTTCCCTCAGGCTGTGCCTCTCCTGTCATTTTAAAATCACTAAAATTTCCCAACCAAATGCATTAAAATGTGTGGATTTTCCCTGTCTTTGTGGAAAAACAAATAATGTGTAAGTCCAAATACTATATCTGACTAGCTTAGGTGGTGTAATATTGTTAATACATATCTACATTTTTTTAGCCACAGCTTGATCAACTATTTTCAAATTATCTAAGTGGTTTTGGTTACAAATACTGAATCTGATAAAATTCTGAATCCTGAACCTAGGCCCTGATCCTGGAACTTGTTTTGTGTGAGGCATTCAGCCACATGGAGGTGCATGAGTAAAGAAGAAATTATAAAATTGGGTTCCTAAATTGTTTTTTCCAATTATGATGGCAGATGCACTGATGTATTTGGATGCATAGTAACAGGTGACCAACCTGTGTTATTTTTGCAGCTGTACCAAGGAGAAAAAAGGGTAGTAAGACTAAAAGATTCTCTGGCACATTTTGACTAAGAAGATTAAAAAAAAAAATAATCTGTGATATATTACTTAAACACTTACTTAAAGCCTAAAGCAATCTTGATTTTGTCCTATAGCTAACCATCAACATAATACAGAATTTTGACTGAACTGATAGTCACAACTATAAAGCATTAAATTCCTAAATTTAATTTAAAAAATTGTGTATTACTGTAATAGTATATATTATAGTAGTAATGACTAGCTTACTTGCAGTGTCACCTGTTCTCTAAGGCCAAAGCAAGTGGTATTTTTAATTACTTAACATTTCGAATCTCAACTTTTGTTTTTTATTTATGCACTAATTATTCTGAACTGACATACCTGGTCCAATGAAGAGTAACTAGTATTTCTCCTACTCATATTGGTCTTTGAGTGGGTATGTGCCATAAATACCTATTTGTAGAGAAACTTTTACACGTGGCAGGAAAGCAGTGTGACATTTAAATTAATGGGAGTGAAAGACTGTGAAATTTTTTTGTTAAAAACATGTCAAAACCAACGTTATGCAGAGCAAGATGCTAATTAATAGAGTTCCTAGACCTACTTTTCTGATTTATAGGCTGTTTTTTTCACAAAGAAACTGCTTTTTAAATATTTTTATTCATGTTGAAGCAATTTGGGCTGAAAAGGCAACTATGCAAACTATTGACTTTTATATTGTTTGAAGCAGGAAGACTCCTTTTTTCCATATACACTGATAACAATAAATCACTATCGGGTATGTAGAACTTCTTTAATGTATAAAATATTGTTCTATTGAAAAAAGCTTTTTTTTTCTTTTTTTTAACTTTCTGAGTGTTTAGGAACATTTCAAGAAGAGGCTTGTTTCCTCTTGCAGTGTCTTATTTAATTGAAATTTTTTATTATGAAAATTTAAATTACTACTTTTAAAGTTGGATTGTTATCAATATCAAAATTTCTGATATAAAGTATTCTATAGCAAATTCAACTTCCACTTGTGATATTTTATATAGACAGTGAAAAGTAATATTTAAAAACTTCATTACCACATATAAGCCTTTTTCAGGAATGAAAATTGTTCTTAACTAAGCTACTTTAATAATGTAATAAAAAAGGCCTTTACCTACCTGACCACTACTCTTTGCAGGCAAAGTACCATTTATGTTTGAGGCGTGTATGCTTAAATAAATAAGCCTCCATTTAGAACAGTTAGGTGGTGAGAGCAGGGTATTTCAGTAGCAAAGTTTCTTTACTTTTGATTGCTAGAGTAAATAACTTTTTCCTTCAGTTTTTTTTTAAGAGTAAAGATAGGTAGTTTTTTTAGAAATCTTCAGAATGCAAATTAATTCAATTCTAACAGTGTGAACTATCAGTCCAGAAGTCACTTGTTGACCTTCCCATTCCAAGCTGTGAAAAAAAAACAGAAAGAGGTATTACATTGGTGATTTGAAGAGCTCAGTGGTGTGTATCAGGGAGCAGCGAGGGCCACTGTTCCATCAGGGACGGAACCCAGGAAGTGAGCAGGGGCTTTGCCAGCTGAGACCCAGCCCAGATTACCTGAGCAGGGCAGACATTAATAAGGCAGGTCCAAGGTCAAGCTGGAAGTGCCAGTCAAGGAGGCAGGGTCTAACACAGCCTAGTGATTGCCAGACAGATCCTTACTGATGAGGCAAGTCCAAGGACAAGGGTGAAATCAGTCCTTAGGCAAAGGCCCAGATCAGGAGGGTATCTATAGCTAGGTAGGGACCTAGCTGTGACTGAGATAGGGACCAACACTTTGCAGTGTAACTCAGACCAGGACTGTAGGTCCCGGGCTGAGCTTAAATGGGGCTTCTGGGCTGTAGATAGGAGTGTGGCAGGATGCGCCAGGTGGGGCTGGTCAGGGCCATTAAACCTTATTCATGCACTTAAGGCCCTGACGTGGTGTGTGTATCTTGAAGAGATAGCAAGCAGGTTGAGTAAAATGCTGGGTTGGTTGGTTTAGAAAGCACTAAAAATTTAGTTAATAGGTATATCAATTGTTTTATTAGATGACTTAATATTGTGCTAGTTCCAGAGGCCATTGAATTAGCTATGCATCTCAAACTTGCTATAGTAAGGAGTTAGGAATTTCTTTCCTGCTAGTAAGGAATGCTGAAGTAGGCTTCATTAAATGTACTTTGAGCAATGTTGCAGGTACTCTTTTCCTACAAGGCTAGCTCTTTTTCTTTTAATAAAACAACGTGAAATTTAACAAGACAGAGCTGTAAGAATGGGTGGTCTTTACTGCTTTATGTTATACTTGAAGGTATAATATTTTTACAGACCGAGAAACATTTTGTATAGCTACTAAAAACTATTATGCTATGCTGCTAGGATTAGTAACTTTGTTGTTGTTGTTCACACTTCTTCACATGACTGTATTTGCCTTATTTATCTGATAAATATAACTATGTCCTACTGAGTTAGATTGTCACCTAAGTCTAAAGAATTGTTTTGCAAGCAAAGGCTTTAAGGAGCGATAGTTTATGTTTTGTTAGCAAGTTGTGTGTTTGAAGATGGACAGAGAATGCTTTTGTATTTAAAGTACAAAATCATGAGATGCTTATACATAGATTCATTTTGGTTGGAAGAGACCTTTAAGATCATTGAGTCCAACTTCTAACCTAGCACTGCCAAGTGCCACTAAGCCATGTCCCTCAGCACTACTTCTACATGTCTTTTAAATGTTTTTTTCTTATGTTATGCTTCTTTGAATTCCTAGCATGAGAAACACTAACAGCAAAGTAACTTGAATTTTAATTTCTAACATCATCACCTAGTGCTAAAAACTTCTTTTGTGCCCTGCAGACCTAAAAGGTGCAAGTAACTTCACAAAAAATGGTGTAATGCTAGACTTGTTCTAAATGCTCTAGTATATTCTGTGACACTTAAGGCTGTTACCCTGTAGATCCTTTTACCTAGCGCTGGCGTGCAAAACATTTCAGCTTTCTACAGGTTTACTTCTATTTACTATACCATTGGTTGTGGTTTGCCTGGGTTGCATAAAATGTAACATCTCTGTGCTAAGGAATATTGTGGAGCTGAGACTACAGCTGCACTTCTTTTCAGTATCCTTCTTCATGTGGGGTGTAGGGAGACATTTCTGTTTATTTTTCTGTGGATGCAGAACCTGGTCTGACACCAGTACGGTTCATGGTTGGTTTTCAGAGGGTGATTTTTTTTGGGGGGTGTAGTTTTTGCACCAATAGCTTTCTACTTTCTAGGTATTGCACTTAGCTTTGATTAGTAGGTATAAAATTGTGGTTTAAAAAAAAGCAAAACCACAGAAACACTACAGTCTTGGTTTTGCTTTGCTTTATAGAGTTTTTCTTAGAAAACTCTATAGACGCAACTGTAGGGTGCAGGATATTTCCATTCTGTCCTCTGTGGGGCTAATGTAAAATGAATAGTTCCATAAAAGGTTAGCAGTACAAGCACAATTCTATAAAGTTAATTTTTTAATGCTTAAACCCAGAAAGTTTCTGAATGTAAAACTGTCAGTGAAATGCTTTTTAAGTATGGTATCGTTATTGCCACCTTCAGGCAACAAAAAGAATGATTCGTTTTCAGAATCACAATCCAGCGTTCTGTTTACAGAGGGTTTGGGCTTATACTGTGGAGTTAAGTTCAGTATTTTTTCTAGTCGCAGCCATGCATTTTCCTATTGAAGTCAAGTTTTTTCTTTGGCCTTAATATGTTGCAACATGTCAAAAATATGCTTACTTGTTCCAGGAAACTGTGGTTGATAAACACCAATGATAAATCACAGAATCACAGAATGGTCAGGGTTGGAAGGGACCTCCGGAGATCATCTAGTCCAACCCCTCTGCCAGAGCAGGGTCACCTACAGCAAGTTGCACAGGACAGTGTCCAGGCGGGTTTTGAATGTCTCCAGAGTCGGAGACTCCACCACCTCTCTGGGCAGCCTGTTCCAGTGCTCTGCCACCCTCAAAGTAAAGAAGTTCCTCCTCATGTTAAGATGGAACTTCCTATGTTCAAGTTTGTGCCCATTCCCTCTTGTCCTATCACCAGCAACCACTGAAAAAAAGACTGTTCCCATCCCCCTGGCACCTTCCCTTTAAGTATTTGTAAGTGTTAATAAGATCCCCCCTCAATCTTCTTTTCTCTAGACTAAAAAGACCCAAGTCCCTCAGTCTTTCCTCATAAGAGAGATGCTCCAATCCCCTAATCATCTTTGTAGCCCTCTGCTGGATCCTCTCCAGCAGATCCCTGTCCTTCTTGAACCAGGGAGCCCAGAACTGGACACAGTACTCCAGATGCAGCCTCACCAGGGCAGAGTAGAGGGGGAGGATGACCTCCCTTGACCTACTGGCCACACTCTTCTTGATGCACCCCAGGATGCCATTGGCCTTCTTGGCTACCAGGGCACATTGCTGGCTCATGGTCATCCTGTTGTCCACCAGGACTCCCAGGTCCCTTTCAACAGAGCTGCTCTCCAGGAGGTCAGACCCCAACCTGTACTGATGCATGGGGTTATTCCTCCCCAGGTGTAGTACCCTACACTTAGCCTTGTTGAATTTCATAAGGTTTCTCTCTGCCCAGCTCTCCAGCCTGTCCAGGTCATGCTGTAAGGTGGCACAGCCTTCTGGCATGTCAGCCACTCCTCCCAGTTTTGTGTCATCAGCAAACTTGCTGATGGTACACTCTATCCCTTCATCCAGGTCATTAATGAATATATTGAACAGGACTGGACCCAGTACTGACCCTTGAGGGACACCACTCGTTACTGACCTCTGACTAGACTCTGCACCACTAACCACAACCATTTGAGCTCTATCTGTCAGCCAGTTCTCAATCCACCCCACTGTCCATTTGTCTAACCCACACTTCCTAAGCTTGCCTGTGAGGATGATGTGGGAGACAGTGTCAAAAGCCTTGCTGAAGTCAAGGTAGACAACATCCACTGCCCTCCCCTCATCCACCCATCCAGTCACATGATCATAGAAGGCTATCAGATTAGTCAGACATAACTTCCCCTTGGTGAATCCGTGTTGACTACTTCTGATAACCTTCTTTTCTTCCAAGTGCTTTGAGATGACATCCAGAACGAGCTGTTCCATCATCTTTCCAGGGATGGAGGTGAGGCTGACCGGCCTGTAGTTTCCTGGGTCTTCCTTCTTGCCCTTTTTGAAGACTGGAGTGACACTGGCTTTCCTCCAGTCCTCAGGCACCTCACCTGTTCTCCAGGATCTTTCAAAGATGATGGAGAGCGGCCCAGCAATGACTTCCCCCAGCCCCCTCAGCACTCGAGGGTGCATCCCATCAGGCCCCATGGACTTGTGGATATCCAGTTTGTCTAACTGATCTCTAACTTGTTCCTCATCAACCAAGGGAGAGTCTTGCTTCCTCCAGACTTTCTCTGTTACCCGCAAAGTCTGGGTCTCCTGAGGACTGGCCCGAGCAGTGAAGACAGAAGCAAAGAAGGCATTCAGCAACTCCACCTTCTCTGCATCATCTGTCACCACGGCCCCTGTCTCGTTCAACAGTGGGCCCACATTTTCCCTAGTTTTCCTTTTGTCTCCTATATACTTAAATAAACCCTTCCTATTGGCCTTGACATCCCTTGCCAGGTTCAATTCCAAGGCTGCCTTGGCTTTCCTTGTTTCCTCCCTGCATACCCTGACAGCATTCTGATACTCTTCCCAAGCAGTCAGCCCCTTCTTCCACCTATTGTAGACTCCCTTCTTCCACCTGAGCTTTTTCAGAAGGTCCCTGCTCAGCCACGCAGGTCTCCTGCTTCCCTTGCCTGATTTCTTGCTCTTCGGGATGCACTGATCCTGAGCTTGGAGGAAGTGATGCTTAAATAGCAGCCAGCTCTCTTGAGCCCCCTTACCCTCTAGAGCCCTCTCCCATGGGATTTGTCCAAGCAATTCCTTGAAGTGATCAAAGTTAGCCCTCCTGAAGTTTAAGGTTTCAACCCTACTTGTCATTTTGTGTATACTGCACTTAATCCTGAACTCTGTCTTCTCATGATCACTGCAGCCCAGCCTGCCCCCAACCTTAACATCCTCCACCAGTCCGTCTTTGTTTGTCAGTACTAGGTCCAGTAGTACACCTCTCCTTGTGGGCTCCTCCACCACCTGAGTCAAAAAGTTATCATCAATGCACTGGAGGAACCTCCTGGACTGTACATGCCCAGCTGTGTGGCCTTCCCAGCAGATATCAGGGTAGTTGAAGTCCCCCATAAGAATCAAGGCCTGTGATTGTGAGGCGATTCTCACCTGTCTGTAGAAGGCCTCATCAACTTCCCCATCCTGATCAGGTGGCCTGTAACAGACACCCACAACAGTGTCTCTCATATTACCCTACCCCTTAATCCTTACCCACAAACTCTCAACTTGCTCTTCGTCTGCTCCCAGCGAGAGCTCGATACATTCCAGTTGCTCTCTCACATAAAGAGTGACTCCACCACCTCGCCTCGCTGGCCTATCTTTCCTAAAGAAAACATGGCCCTCCACGACAGTGTTCCAGTCATGTGAGCTATCCCACCATGTCTCAGTAGTTGCAATGAGATCGTGGTCTTGTGACCGCACGCAGATCTCTAACTCCTCTTGTTTATTCCCCATGCTGCATGCATTAGTGTATATGCAATTCAGAAAAGCCAATGAGTGTATAATTTTTGCCCTTGAGGGGTGGTGGGCCTTCCAATCCTCAAAAATACTAGCGCTCTGCCCCACAAGTGCTGAGCTACTACCCCCAGGCGCCTCTCTAGCGAGCCCAGTTACATGCCCAACCCCTTCAAATCTAGTTTAAAGCTCTCTCAACGAGCCCTGCTAACTCTACTCCAAGAATCCTTTTCCCCCTGCGAGACAGGCTCTTCCCATCTGCTGCCAGCAGGCCTGGTGTTCTGTAAATCAGGCCGTGATCAAAGAACCCAAAACCCTGCCGGTAGCACCAAGTTCGGAGCCAGTCATTGGCCTGCTGGCTCTTCCTGTTAAAATCATATCAATGATATAATTAATCAGTGATAAATTTTATTTGAATGATAAATACCTCATATACAAAGAGCTACTTAGGAAAAGCAGATTTTTTTTTTCCCTTTCTATTCCTGGGGAAGGCTTTTTCAGGGATTATGCAATAGCATTACAGATTTAAAATGCATGTCAGCAATTAATAGGACAAGCAAGGATTATACAAAAGACTGTAGAGGTATCAGATGAAATTGCAGTGCTGAAATGTAAAGAATTAAAGTATCACTGATTTCTAGTATAGATTTTTTGCTTGGAAGAATTAGTGTCTTTGAGATTTTAATCAGATTTACACCTAGAGAGATGAATTTTTTTCTTACTTACGATGAACTTCAGGAATTTTTCCATTCTGTATTCTGTCTCTTCTTAAAATACTTAGTTTTACAAAAGCTTGCACTTGAACAGAGCAAAAGTTTTAAAAAGAAAAAAAAAGTTTGAGATGGAGACGACACTGATTATTCTTTGCCAAAACTTTCTCCTAGGCAGACTCCTGAGTGCTGATACCATGTTCTTTGAAATGAAATTGTTCAACACAAAGATCAAAATGATGTTTTAACAAAGAAATTAGTAGCTAAACCAAGAACTTTGAGATCTAGCACCTCCACCATCTTCTAGTCTTTTTGATAAAATTATTCTTCATAGAATGTTTTTGACAAGTACTTTGACATAAAATAATGATGTTTAATAATGACAGTTATTTTTCATAAAATGCTTAAAATAAAATATGCTCTCCTTATTCAATGGAATATTATTTGTGTACTGAAAATTGAAGGTGAGAAAAGAATACAGAATAGGTACAGAAATCAATGTCTTCTGAGACTATAATCACACTTTTGAAAAAGTTACGAAAGTAGTGGAGGGACTACATCCTCTTTAAAATATCTCCTCCTTGCTTTGTATCACAGTTAAAAAAGTTCTTTTCATTCTGAAATCTGTGCATGCTCTCTAAAAAATAAGTTTTTAACAGAAAGTTTAAGGAAAGGAAAACACATTATACAAGCAAGTACTTGAGTGTAGAAGTCAGTTCCAAAAATAACAGTGAACACTTGAGCTGAAATTCTCAGGAAGGATGAAGCCTGAGAATCAGCCTGAAGACGAAGAAAGCTTTTGGGAACATGTCAACAAATCTTTCTCTGTTTCCTGGGGGTGGCTGGTTGTTTTCAATGTCCTTTTCATTAATGTGATTTATAATATAAACTATATACTGACTTCTATACCTAGAAATTAAATAGAAAAAAACCCAATTAATTTTCATGTCTCTAACATCCATAGTCTCTTCTCTGATGATTTACTTTTCTATGTCTCCCTTCCATTTTTCGTCTACAGAACTTTTTCCACTTTTGTTTAATCACTTAAAGTGACCATGTTTAAACAGATCAATGATCTTACTTTTTGTGGGCAGAGCTCTATCCTGCCAAATGAGATCTGAAAGATCTCTTCAATAGCCTATGACTGTGAATACCCCCTGATCTAGCTTGAAAAAAAATATTTTAAAAAATTAGAATTTGATATAAATCTCTTTTGCAGCACACAGAATTCTTCTGAAAACTTAAAGCCTATTGCTAATGTGCTTGAAAACATGGAGAGCAAAATCCCAAGTCTGCATGAGGAAAAGGTTGGATGTCATGGATGTTGCGGACACTGGGTATGATTAATATTTTAGTTCATAAATGCTTTGGACTTCCTGCCTGTGTAAATGTTCTGAATATGTAAAGTTTAAGATGTAAACAGGAGACCCAAGCTTGGAAGTTTGGGTCCTGTGCTGATTTTTGAAACCTGTCTTTTTAATATTTTTCTGAGTAAACATTTAAAGCTATTAAAAGTTTATTCCATAACCTTTTAAGATCTTTTTTTTTTAAAATGAGGAATGTCAAAATAAAGAAATATTTGTGTTTTGAAATAAGGTGTATGTACATACACAGATATATATTTTCCCCTTCCTTACGGACATGTGTACATTATATTTAATGTAGAATATATTTTATAATATACTATATAATATATTATGTATACACTTAAAATAATAAACTGTAAGTAACCTAGCTCTTCTGTCTATTTACATATCCATGAACTTAGATTTCATGGATGTTTCCTTCGGCCTTAACAGAAACACTGCTAGGATACATAGCTTCAGGTTGCACAGTATTTACTCTTAACCACAGCATTAATTGTCAGAGATGGGACTTTTTTAGGGTTTACTTTATGTTCTTACCAGTGTATTTTCATATAACTTCGTGCCCCCCTTCTCCTCCCTCTCTCCCATCTGTAATGTTTCTTTAACATCTCTTTCTTACTTTTTAGATATGTCATTAATTTTCATTGGGCACACTAATAACTTTAGGTCCTGAGGAAAAAAGAATAGTCTTTGTATGGGCAAAAAAAAAAAGTTATTTTATTTTTTTCCACTCAAGATGGAAACTATTATTCTGCTAGATTTAATTACTAGTTTTGAAATAGGTATATTTTTCTGTAATTTATTTCATCCCAAGGGGAAAAAGTGAAATTTTAAAACTTGACCTTTATGCCAATGATTCTGTATAATATCGTAACATGCATCTTACAATTAATAATGGAAAACACTTTATTTTTTATCATCCTACATTGTGGATGAAAAACATAAATCAGATTACTTTAAAACTCCAGTGTAATAGCACAATGTGTGTCTAGCTATTAATTTATTTAAGAAATGTCTGTTCTGTGTTTCTGTCTAGCACTTGGTGTGTTTATTTCCACATTTTTCTTAGAAGGCCAGGGACATTTTGTTCAGTTATTTGAGAAGTAATGTGGATGGATGCCATACTTGAAGACTGTTTTCATACCTCCTATCAACATGTAACTTAAGTTTACAATTAACTTGATCCATGCAAGTCGAGGCACTGATTCTTAACTTGACCAGGCTTATGCCTATCTTGTTGAATTAAAGCCTCAGATAGGAAGAGAACCAGTAACTGTTATCATCCAGAAACATACGTTATTTTAAGATGTGAGGAGGTATTCTAGGCACTGGTTCACTAGATAATTTAGAACCTATTTCCATGTATTGCTCTGAGTATACTTTCTTGCTCAACTTCTGAAGCCGTGTGGCAAGTGGATAACACTGGTGTGTGGGCAGCAATGAATATCCATTTAAAAGTAATTTAACTGAACAAGTACCTGTTAACTTTAACTTCCCAGAAGCAGGAAACAGCATTTAGAAAGAAAAATAATGTACAGTTGTAAGTTTTCAGGCATTCCTTTCCCCCTTCTTGAGACATCTTCTAAAATCAGTATTTTCTGATATGCCAAGATGGTTACACAGGGAGATATTGGACTTCATATTCTCAGCCCATGTTGCTAATGGAGTCTAGGCTACAGCTCACAGCAGTAGCAAGCTACCAGGCTAGAAATGCTGTATTGCAAACTGCCTGGAAATTCTTGGTTTTGCGTATTAATAGAACAATATCTATCATCCTCAAAGTGAGTAAAACTGAATAGTGTGAGGCATGAAATT
Organism: Anarhynchus alexandrinus; assembly: GCA_008711295.1. Lineage (NCBI taxonomy): Eukaryota > Metazoa > Chordata > Aves > Charadriiformes > Charadriidae > Anarhynchus > Anarhynchus alexandrinus. The sequence goes on from VUYV01000053.1 coordinate 3,720,873, forward strand.
GGCCTCTCTCAGTAAGCTGCATATGGATGTCTGCCTGGAGTTTAGAGTTGACTTCATTTGCCAAAGGGCAGTAGTGGTACTGTTAGTGTCTTGTAGTCCTCTGCTGCTGGAATTGCCATCCATGATGCAGTATGTTTATAAATAAAACTGTGTTTCTATCTGCAAGCTCAGCCTGGGATGTAAAGTCAAGTTGTGTTCTTTCCGGCTTGCCACCACTAATAGAGCTGCTGCTGGAACTTAGTCAAGAATTCTGTTGGTTCAGAAGCCAGTAAAGAAACTCCCAGAACTATGTTGCCTCTGCAAGTATGAGTAAAAGTTTATTTATATCAGTCAAGTGACTATGCATGCACACAGATCAGATCATTTATATGAAGGAAGATGCAACTTTCACAAGTTACTCCTTCTGGTTATTATCTCACTGGGTAAAGAGGGGCTCCCATTTGCGCCTCAGCAGATTATTTTGCAATTTCAAGGTGAATGTATGGTAATTCATAATGTGCTGGAAACACAAAACTTCTAAGAGAAACACTTTTAACTAGTTAATAACTAAATATTGTTCAAGCATAAATCCTTTGAGTTAATCAAATATTACACAACTCAAGCAACAAACTAGGCAATTCACATAGGCAAAATTGGTAGACACATTTGGCAGCTATGTGACACAAGTCTAGAAGAACAGGTATGTATGCCTCAGATTCTTACCTTTTTAGTGATATATACTTCTAATACTGAGTCCCTTTATAACGGTGCCAAGGGTGGTTGTGTTTTCTAATGGCCTCTTAAAAATATATGCTTCTTGCTAATATAATCTTAAAAATACATCCTGCTTTCTTAATTTAGCTGTACCATTTTGTGCAGAAACTGTACATAAAAAATACAATACTGATATTAATCTGTCTGAAACTGTAGTGATGGAAACCCTTCAGCCCTTGTGATCAGTTTCATTGCTTAACTTCACTGTTAAAGTTTTTCAGAAAGTTTAGCCTGAATTTTTCTTGCAGATGTTTAGTGTTGTTATGTCCCATTCAGCAGTAGATGATAAAAACATATGTCCTTTTACCTTTCTGCAGGGTAATTTGTATTTTACCATGGGCATGTTAATGGAGCAGTCTGTTTGGTTCTTTGTAATCAGATGCTGCTTTAGAAAATACTTTATACACCGTCACAGGAGATGTGAAAAGCATTAATCCTTTGAATTCATATACATGTGATTGGTAATGTCACATCTGCAAACATTTCTCCTAATATCTTAACTGTAATATAAAAATACCTGTAATACTTCCCCTCAGAAAAGTTCAGTCATGGTGATTTCTAATAGGCTATTATTACTCATTAACTAGGGAATATGGTCAGTTTAGTAGGACCTCTTATTGGCCATTGAGCCTGTAGGAATACAAAGGAAAAGCAAACTCACACACAAATTTAGCAATGATATGTCTAAAATAAGACAAAACACTTCTGTAGAACACTTCAAAAATTGGACATCAGTGTAAGCATTGGAGAAAAGAATATCTACACTTAGAAATTAAAGTAGAATGAAAATTTTGAAGGGATAACTTTGACATCCTTTTGCAAAGCTTTATAGCAGATTTAATAAAATTTAATTCTCATACAACTCAGAAACTTCTAAAATAGCCGGCCAACCTCATGCAGTTCAACAAGGCCAAGTGCAAGGTCTTACATCTGGATCGGGGCAATCCCAAGCACAAATACAGGCTGGGCGAGGAATGGCTGGAGAGCAGCCCTGAGGAGAAGGACCTGGGTGTGCTGATTGACGAGAAGCTCAACATGAGCCAGCAATGTGCCATCGCAGCCCAGAAGGCCAACCACATCCTGGGCTGCATCAAAAGAAGCGTGGCCAGCAGGTCAAAGGAGGTGATTCTGCCCCTCTACTCCACTCTCGTGAGACCCCACCTGGAGTACTGCATCCAGCTCTGGAGTCCCCAACATAAGAAGGACATGGACCTGCTGGAGCGTGTCCAGAGGAGAGCCACGAGGATGATCCGAGGGCTGGAGCACCTCTCCTATGAGGAGAGGCTGAAAGAGTTGTGCCTGTTCAGCCTGGAGAAGAGAAGGCTCTGGGGAGATCTTATTGTGGCCTTCCAGTACTTAAAGGGGGCCTACAGGAGAGCTGGGGAAGGACTTTTTACTAGGGCATGTAGCGATAGGATGAGGGGGAATGGCTTTAAACTGGAAGAGGGCAGATTTAGATTAAACAGTAGGAAGAAGTTTTTCACTTTGAGGGTGGTAAGGCACTGGAACAGGTTGCCCAGAGAGGTTGTTGAGGCCCCATCCCTGGAGGTGTTCAAGGCCAGTCTGGACATGGCCTTGGGCAACCTGGTCTAGTGGGATGTGTCCCTGCCTATGGCAGGGGGTTGGAACTCGATGATCTTCAAGGTCCTTTCCAATCTAAACCATTCTATGATTCTATGATCTTGACAAACATTTGGAGAAGCTGGCTTTCTGTTGTGTATTGTATTGTTTTGTTTTTTATGTATGTCCATTTTAACTGTGTCTTAAAAGCATTTTTTATGTTGCACTCCTAAGTAGAATCTGCCAAGAGTTAATGACAATAAATTACATCAAAATCTTTTTTTACTGAAGATTATAGTAAGATTACCAAGTTGTCTTTGTCACTTGCATGGGTTTATATATGTAAAACTTTAGCTCAGGCTGCTGGAAATGAATGGCAGCTAATTTTTTTGATCACTCTGATCTTCCAGGTTTGGGAGGTTTCTCCATCATATCCTTTTTAATCTCCTCCTTCAAGTTACCTGCATGGACTTGCTATTGTTGTAGCAAGGAAGGCCGATAGTTTTCTTCGGAGCTTTTTACATACTCTGGATAGGATGGTTCTGTAGCTCTGAAGGGTGCTGTGAAGTATCCTAAATTTTTATTGCATGAGGGACAAGACACCTACTTTGGCCTTATACACTTTCCAAGCTTTGACCTTATATATATATACACACACATTTTCCAAACTGACCTGGTAAAGGTATTGATCACTTATGTTCTCTGCCATAAACCTAGAGATTCAGCCTGCTGTACTGATTTGCATATTAGAGAACAAGAACATTCTTCAATTGTTTCTTTCCTTCCTTCACAGAAAAAGTGGTAAAACAGTCACATAAAATAGCCTTGCAATTTTTCCGTGCAAATAATCAAACTGTATAAACATCAGCAGAGGGCAGTGTTGAGGTATAAATAGAATAATAATTGACATTTTAAAAAGTGTTGCCATGTGTTTTCAGTTTTCTTTCATAGAATCGCAGAATAATTTATGATGAAAGGGGTCTCTGAAGGTCATTGGGTCAATCCATGTCTCAGAGACCTAAATTCAAAGTTATGTACAATCAATATGGTCATGGTAATGTGTCTACATTGTTGGGTATTCTATAACAACCTTTACTCACATTAGTTTTCTCTTCAAACCACTTTTACATCAAGTTGTGAGATGGGGTGCGAAGAATGCTCAGTGCTGAAGTGTAGTTATTTTGTCTGAATAATACTAGAAAAAAATGTTTAGCCATTTTTGTTTACAAGGTCAGAGAATAGTATTTTTTAACAATTGCTCTTATGTGTTCTCATCAATTTTAATAATAATAATAGGCAAGCATTTGGAAAAAAAATAAAATTAGTCCTACGAGTATCTTGTCTGTTACTTCTGCAAGGCAAGATTGACCAGCGTGGTTATATATATATGTAGCTTCTGTTGAAATAATGTCTTATTGTTGTGGTTTTTTTGTTTCTAAGTATAGTTTCTATACTATTTGCTACTCAGTAGTATGATTGTTTTCCTACACCTTTATTGGAGAGATGAGATAGATAATGACAGGAAGAATTTACAAAAGTGAATATTGCTCTTAATACAGCATTTTCCTTTAGCAAGTTCTACAATGCTTTTCAAGAGTGTGTTTGAGACAAAATTGCAGACTTCTGAGCTGTGGAACAAATGTCTATTATAAGATACTAAACACAATGCTATGTTAGGGAGTTTGCTGACACTTGTGTCACATGAAAGCACTTCTGACATTTACTTAAACCATTTAGATGCACTAATAATTTGTATAATTGACTTGAAGACAAATGTTTTACTCCTGTCTTCAGACTGAGAGGCAAAGTTGTTACATCTCAGTGTCTAGTTTTCAGTCTTTTATTGACAAACTGTTAGTTACAATGTTTATTCAGACAAAATATTTGTGGTTCTACTTATTAAATAGAAATGCTGAAAAGGAGAGCATCTGTTTTTTTAAATTCTCTTTTTGCTCCTAGAAAAGTGAATACTAAAAGTACTGTTAAGTCACTCTTATGAGTAACACAAATGTTTGCCTACTCCTGTTGATGACAAACTGGAACAACTCATAAACAGTTTGTTGACATCTTAAAAGTGCTTTTACCTCTCAGATCAACTGGGTTTGAAAGCTGTTTGACTAAAATTCTAGCTCTTCTCAGATGACTAGCTACCCCTTTAACATAAGCAGTGGGGTTTAGTTAAATCGGCAGTTTAGATTCCTGGCAACTATCCAAACAAATTAGTTTGAACTAGCTCAGGCAAATGGCCCCATGAGCCACATGCATTTTTGAGTGCTGCTGTGTATATATCCTCACAAGAGAAAATACCAGTTGATGTGGAATTCAGCAAAGGCTAGGAAGTGCTGCTGGGACCTTAGGTGGATGCAGACTAGACCAGAACTGTTTTGTTATCAGTACCCAGCAGAGCCTGGGTATGGTATGTATTTCAGTTGTGATCAGAACTTTGGCAGGGATTATATGATGTTTTATAAGTGTAGTTACATTGCTTCAAGGCCTGCACAGCTTGGGTGGGCCCAGTTTGCGTATCAGCACTGTGCTTCCCAGTATCTCTGGTTCCTGAAGCAGCATGAGACTGCTCTTTGTACCACTGTTAAAATATCTGTTAAAAGTTGGAGACAGATCCAAACGAACAGACAATATATTTTGATCACTGATAAGAAGCTTTTGTCTGTGATGGATGGGAATATTTGTCATGCTGGAATAATATAAAGTCAGAAAATGTATTCTCAATTAGTATGTTATTTTTAAAAACCCAATATTTTAAAAAAATTTGAAATATTCTTAGTTTCAAAATGCTGACAATATCTTTATTTTTTGTGTAGATAACATCGGTGGAGAATTATTTTTCTATTGGATTTTGATAATATTTTATATTCAACATGCAGATGAGTAATACTAGCTGTAGAGCAGAGGTAGGCATGAATGTCTGTGAAGGTAATGTGATAGTTGAGTGTGATGGAAGATGATGGCATGGAGATGAGAAAGTACTTCTGTAGTGAGTTTTAAATGGTGTACAGTGTGGAAGACTTGGGGCCATGCAAGGCCCAGAAAAGGAAAAATCATTTTAGGACAGCTGCTAACAAATACTGTCTTTTCTGACTGCTGACTGAGACAGTATCAAATAGCTGGGCTTTAAGCAACACAGAATTCACAACTTGGCAGTCCCTGTAACGCTAATGTGGGAAGGGCCCCTACTGTAGACTTGTATTTCTCCTGCAGAAAATGTGGCTCAAAAGGTATATCGGGGACAATGATGAGGGATTGACCAAACCTTAATAACATGGAAGTTATGAATGGTCTTTGTTTAAGTTATCAGTCGTAACTCCCAAAGTACACTTGTGAGTACCATTGTAAACAATAGCACATTTAGCACTCCTGCTGACAATCCTTCTTGCAGTGAGTATTTGGAGTGTTCTTGGTGAAAAAGAATGCAAGGTCACACATTGTATCATCCAGTAACTGAAAAAAGTAGAGATATGTGAAATTATGTGGGAAAGCAGCTGAATTATACCTGGTAGACTGCAAAAGGAGCATATCCCTAGTGCTTTCAGAGGTACGTACTAAATCTACCAAAAAACAAGTAATGATTTTAGTCGTGACCTTATGAGATAAAAGTTACTCTGATTGATTAGACTCAAGCACATAGCACTGCAGATCCTTCATGTAACATCCTCTGTTTTGCTGTTCCCCTTCCTCTCCCGCTGCCCCAAACCCTAGCACGTTGCCCTCAAATGGCTGCCAAGCAGTTTTGTACTTGCATAATGAGATTCTATTGTGTATACTTTTTTAAAAAAAATGCACGTCATTGTCTAGTTTTACATGACAAGCTTTACTTCATCTTCGTAGCAAATTATAGGGAGAGTTTTGTGATCTTTTCTGTTATCTTAATATTGTAAAGTTAGTTGTGACTCTTTCGGTGACTTTTCCATGAGGATGACCAATTGCTCTCTTGCTTAGTTTATATTCTGTTACTATTCTAATAGGATGAGTGAAGAGAAGAAGATATTGTTTATTTTTACTTTCCTCTGTAGGGCTTTGGTTTGTGACACTTCTCTGTGAAATTATCCGTATGTTTCCTTAGTAGTTTTCAAGGAAGAGTTAAGTTCATTATTATACAGAAAAGGATGACATCCAAGGTGCTGCTCTTGCTTTGGCAACTTAAATTTTGTTCCAAATGTTTTGTTTAAAATAAAATCAATGGGATTTACTGTCAAGGATTTTTAAATGCTTCTTGTATTGTGGAACAAGTTAGGATGAATTTAAAATCCTTCCTTTCCCCAAATTTATTCTGAACCTTTAAAAAAAAAAGAAAGGGGGAAAGGAATTTCTTATAAACATTTGCAGGGGCACTTATAAACACACATTTCTTGGATTCCTGGAATTGAAAGCAACTGTATGCAGTGCATCTTCCCAAATCCATGTAGCTAATTATCTACAATAAACTTTATAAAAACAAACAGATTAGATCAGTATATCTCATAAGAAAAGTTTTATGTGGGTGCTCTACCTCTGATCTGGAAACAAAATTGGTGGGAATTTCCCATTATTTTTTTAAAAGACTGACATTGGTAACAGTGGATTGTCTATGGGTTCTTTTACTAAAGAAATGTACACATAGCAGCTGTATAAGGAAGGAAGCAAGTCTTTTGCCTTTCTTTCATTCATTCAAGTTTTTTTTTGAAGAAATGTTAAATTAGTTTAATAGCTGTATTTCCAAAAGTGAGAAGGTGTGTCTGTTCTTGGTTCTGTACAACGCCTGTCCTAATGGGCTTCTGAGCTTGGTTAAGGTTTTTAAATTCTACTATGTTCCTTGAGTCAAGTTCTTGACCACTAACTCAGCTCACAGATATTTAATGACATTTTTTGCAACACTGCAAGTAGGAATGGAGATTTAGTACTGAGTAGATGGTACAGCGCTGAGGAATAATTGGTGAGTTGATATTACTTAAGTAAAGTTGTATTATTTTCCTTATTCCTGAGATTCTGTAAAAAGGAAAAAAATAAACCTGAAATTCTGTAGTGGTTGAATGTCTGGGTAGCTTCTGCATAACTGGAGCAGTGGGCAATGGCTACCTTACTTTGCTGTGTGGCAGTAAGCGTGACTTTTATGGACTATTGACAGCCAAATCAGTTGTCATGTTTTTTCTAGCATTTTCTCATGTCTGTGTTTGAAAACTCGGAAAGATCAATAATTCAAGAACCCTCCAGCAAGTATGCTGTAACTTGACTTGGCAGTTCAAAACCATAAACCTTCAAAGGCCAATGCTAACCCTGCTTACTTGTGAAGAAGATAGGACCGTGCTCAGGCAGTACTTAAGCCTGCTGCTTAAGCTGCTTATTTAGTATGTATTTTCTGCTAATGCACTTAGTATGTTCTATACAGTATGTGTTCTCTGTGACATCAGAACAACCAAAACATGATGTGTAATGGAAAGGATCAGTATTTTGGAGGCAAGATTAGGAATATAAAATGCTTTACAGTCTGAGTGAGAAAAGGGCTTACATGGGAGTTAAGCACTGTGGACTGTAGGGCAACTTACTGCCACTCCTAAAAACTAAATGCATACCTGAACTAAGCTAGGTGCCCCATGAACAGCAGTAACAGTGTTGTCTTGCTATGACTGCAAAAATAAGGGTTTTATTAGCATATTCACAAACTTTTTCCAACTTTGTAGGGTTATTGCATACAATGTTCTATGCAGTGCTGCAAGCAAATAGTGTATTTGTTTGAAAAATACAAATCTACTGTTGAGCAGATGAAGGGGGGGAAACAGCACGTGGAAATGAATAAAATTCTGTGCTGAATGTTTAAATGTCACACCTTCTTGTTATGCCTATGAAATGCTAACCAGTTTGTTAAATCTGTTTTCTAAATGCAAAACTTCTTACATCAAGGTGACTTTAAACCAATGCCGATGCTGGAGGGTAGCAAGTGACAGGCAGCTCTTTCTACAGGCAAGAAGCTGGAGCCAGCAGTGTGGAATATACAGAGTAGTAGCATCTGTTTTGTTGTTTGTCTGGACCATGTTTACTCCCTCATTAGGTCAGCTCTGAGGAATGAGACTGACTGTGGTTTATCAAATACTACTTCTTAAAATGGCTTTGTTTCCCAGATGCAGAAAGCTTGGAAGAAGGGGACAACATAGCAGTAGCATAGCATTTTCTGAAGAGGGATAGGAGGGTGATCCCGGTTTCTTGTGGGCAGGCAAAGGAGGAGAAATCCTGCCTCACACACCTATGTGTGGTGGAGGTGGGGAGGAAAAGTCTGCTGAAGGAGGTGGAGGGAGGGTGGTGCAGAGAGGTGGTGAAGGGTGGTGGAGCTGATTTTGTTGTTCTGGGAGATTGCTCCCCTGTTGTTTTATAGGGGTCAGATGTGTTTGGAAAGCTAAGGGCTTGAGTTTTAGAATCTTAGGCCTAGAAATTTAGGTATGCTCTAAGTCAGAATCTGCCATACACATTTTGTTCTTACAAGTGTTCATGTTTGCATGAAAATAGTTGGACACAAATGTTACATGTATGCTTGTGGCAGACTGTGCCTCTCCTCATCTTAAAAATCAAAAGAAGTATGTTTGTGGCTGTCTGGCTGTTGATTGTTGTTTTGTGGTTGTGTCTTTTTTTTCTGGAATGAACCTTGGAAACTGAATTTTGAGTTCAGTTATGAAGGACCTGTGAAAGCATTAATGGTATGGCATAGCCTTAGCCTCTCTTCTGATTCTGCCATTTCTATTCATGTGAATGCTAGGCACTACTGTGTAAATGTCTGCTAATGCATGTGCAGTGCCTCATGGTTTACAAAATATCATGGGACACGCCTGCTAACCTCTGTGTCCATGGTGGGTTTTTTGGTTGGTTTTTTTTTTTTTTTAATTGACTAAAGTTTCTGGGTAAGGCTCTAGCAAAAGAACAACAAAAAGTATACAAACTAGGGGTATCGCATGCCTGGTAAATTGTAAGGACTGCATATTATGAGCATGCAATTCTCTGCCAACTAATGCAATTAAAGTGAAAATTTATGCCTCCCAGTTTGGGGGATGCCATTTTATTGGCTTATTTAAGTAGTTTGTTTTCCTCCCCCCTCCTTTTTTTTAAACTGTTACCTTAGCAGTGTCTGTTGGTCTCCTGAAGTTCTGTGGTTAAGCAGTCAACAAGTGCTTAGCCAAAGCATAGAATTTTATTTAACTTACAACTGGTCAGATATAAAAAGCCATGTGAATGCGTTGTTCTTCATATGGAAAATTCAGTAATACTTGAATTTAATACGAAATTAAATACAAAATTTAAGAGGGCAAGTGTGCAGGTGGCTTTGATGGGTGTTGCTATCTGACGTTCTTCCAATGCTTCTAAACTTTCTTTTTCTTTCTTTTGTCATAGTGAATGTACAGAAGGAGCTGGGATGTTGAACAGGTTTGCTTTTGAGCTTTTATCCTCCAGAGAATTATCAACTACTGCAGATCTTAGCATTCTGGAAGGGTAGAAAGGTGGAACACTTATGAATTAAATTCTGGGAGAGTGGCTTGTATTGCACTGTAGAATCATGAATTTGCAATTGTTGGAGGCTGCACAGGACACTGAAAGCACCTCTGGGGACCTGTGAATACCAGCTGAAATGTAAACGAGCATCTTTAGGACTTCTGGTCCCTTCTTCCTCTCATAACTTCTCTCTGAAGCAGCTGATTCTCCTCATCTGATGTCTGTGGAAACTTCTGTAATTTTTTCTCACTCTTCTTTTTCTCATCTGTGTTTATCATTTTTATGTGTCCTTTTTGTTATCTACAGCCATGCACCTGAGTTCCAGTTCTAGAAAACAGGTGAGAACTGGTCTTTCAAACTTCTAAATGCCTGTGAAGAAAATGCAACACCAGAGTTAACATCAAAAAAAGAAAGACAGATTTTCAGAACTATGTTCTAGTCATCTCTGTATGTTAGTCCTTCTCAACAAAGCTGGATGTTGTAAATTTTTATTATTTTCATGCAGCATTTTTCTCATTTGTGAGCATAGTTGTCTGAATATAACATAAGGGAGCTCTAAGTTCACACCTGGAGGGACTACAAGATTTTAATTTTTTTTTAATTAAAAAGATAGTTTATTTGTCTTTGCAAACATCTAGGAACTTTAAATGGTCATCAAAGGAGCATTAGTCATGATAGAGCCTTTTTAAAGAATCTATTTTTTTCCAAATATATTGGGGTAGTCTACTTACTGAGGACTAAATGGTAATGGCTGAATGGAGGAAAGAAGTAGAGACTTCTGGGCTACAAAGTGAAGAGTCTTAAGATCTTGAAGGTGGCACAGGTAAATCCAGAGAGATGTGTGTGAAAGCAGTGTTTGCACTGCAGTTTAATTTCATTAACCAAACAGAATGCATACTTCATAAATTATGTGTAGAGGCTATCTCCTAGGAACAAAGACCTAGAAAAATACTGAAAAGATTCAGATGCACTCAGTGTTTAATAATTGTAGATTTGTATCTTCTCCTCCAATACTACAGGAGAAAGAGGTCTAGGCCTGGTGGGGGATGCTATGAAAGGATTCAGTTATATCAATAAGGTCTTCGAAAGTATATAGGAGATTTGAGAGTATAGGGATGGGCAATGGGGGAAGAAGGGAGAGTGATAATGTGGTAAACTATGCTTTCTTAGCTAGCATCTATGAAAAAGAATAAGCAAGACAAAACCAAGTGTGGATTATGCTTAAAGATATTTACCACAGTTTTATAATAAACAGTGAAAGGCAGTTTAAAGGTGTTTACCTATAGATGTTTTCAAACATATTGGGATGTGACTTGTAAGACCAGAAAGTTATTGCAACACACAGCAAAAAATGGTAATGCCTCTATGAAAGCTTAAGGACAGGCAAACTTTTCAAACTTTACAAAAAAAGTTTACAACAATAATCTCTTATTATAGTCACGTGTAAAAAGGGAAGGCTTTCGGAAACCAAGAGAATTGCTTGTATGCTTGAAGTCTTATCTGTGTTCCTCTAGCTTGTCAGTAGTGTAATAAGATATCTTCTGTATAGGAAATTGAGTAGTAACTGAAGCAGTTACAAGTCCAAAATACCAGCAGGGTTAGTAAAGCTGACTGTATTCTCTACAGGGGAAAAAGTCCAGAATCCTCATTAGGAGTGATATTTGTCAGACAAGGGTTTTAAGATGATGAGACTGAACAATCAAATGCCTTGCAGAACAGATATAACAATATCTGCAGGCAGTTGGTGTTGATGAAGAAGCAGATGCTCAGATGGTAAGCTATTTATGACAATAGCAATTTATGATATAATTAAGTGAAATATGTAGAGAAGAGAATAGTAGAACTATGACTAAGAAGTTGTGGAGATTGTTGCTTTCCAAGTGTCAGTATCCAGTTATAATCTGTGGCCTTTTCTTTGCCTTGTATGACTTAGCCACTGTAATATTCAAATAAAAAGCAGTAACTTATAAAATCATAATTAAGATACAAGTTTTATCCTCTGACTGTTGCATTGGTTGCCCTCTTCCTTTTGCTGAGTGGTTTAATTCTCAGTATTTTGTAAAAAAACCTAAAAAACAAAAACACGTAACAAAAACCCCAACACAAAACAAAACAAAACCACAAAGAATTTGAAAACATACTGCAATAAAATTAAATTCCAAATTTTTGCCTACCTTTTTGTCAAGACAATTTTTAAAGCTTTCATATGAAATTTACCAGTTTAGAGTAATAACTAAGTTTCAGTAAACTAAGCATTTGTAAAGGGAGTCTGTCATGATGGGATGAGTAAACACATTGTAATAATTAAATGCTTAGCTATCTTCCCTGCCACTGCTGCCTCCCACCCGCCCCCGCACATAGTCTTCCTGACATTACCACTTAGCAGGATACTAGTAAACGAGCCAAAAAAGCTTTGCCTCAGCACACTTCCATTGACTTCATTTGGGTTTCAATGATGAAACTCAGAGATCAAATAGAACCACAAGAGTTCAAGAGTCTGGTAGTAGCACAGTGCTGCAAAGCATCAGATGTATAAGGAATCCTACTACAGAAAGTCATTTTTCCTGAGACAGTCCTTTTCTGAGAAGTTGTTTGTATAGGGTTTTTTTGTGTGGTTACTTTTTTTGGTTTGATTTTCTTTTGCCTTATGTTGAACTGCAAAATCTGTAACACATTTAAACCTAAGCTCTTGTAATTGAAAGTAAAATAGCGATGTAAGGATTTGGCTGTATATCAAGTTGATAGAGAAAGACAGAAATTGTAATTAAGTAGGATTTTAGAAATCAGGTATTGTTAGTTTATAGCAAAGAGGGGTTTTTTTGTTTTTGTTTTGTTTTGTTTGTTTTTTTGTTGTTGCATATATATTTTTTGTTGTTTTGGTTTTCCCAGGAGCAAATTATACCTGTGTTTTCTTGCTGTTTAGTGGACTAATACTTCTGTTCATAACTATCATGGCATGAAATTTTTATAGCAATACAATCGTGTTACAGCAAGTGTGACAACAACCTTGAGTGATGACAATGCCAGTTGGTGTTACAGCCAGTTTATTTGTAGCTGATAAAACACATTTTTACACTTCTGTTATAGTAGTCCTATCACATGCTTATTAACATAACATATATGTGCTTGTATTTTTCTGAAGGAAGCAGTTGGATAGTTAGTAACCCTCTCAAGCAGAAAAGGGAGAAACTTAATCCACTGTTTAACTACTCTTGCTTTTTTTTATGAGAGGAGAAAATGAGTCATAACTAAGGCAGGGGAAGAGTAAGATAAATAAAAGCTGCTCACAATGGCTGATAATAATTACAAAAAGTACCATGCTGGTCTTAGGATCTGGCTGTTGTGAATAATACATTTAATAGCAACATTCCTTGATAAATTCATGAGAATGAGTATTAAAATTTTTAATAGGGAATTGCTTCTTGTAACAAGTATCTTGAAAGGCCTCTTTTTATTCAGTGAACTGTGAATAGGACAGTAATTTTCATGTAGTCAGTCACTGGAGGCTCTATCCAGCTCTCACTAAAATTAATGGCCAAATTCTTGCAGACTTCACTGAAGTGGATGTGACCTCAGATGTATGCATTTTGTATGTAATGCGGGATAATGCTTGCTTTCTTTTTCCCTGTAAAGACTGAGTAGTCTTATCTACATATGAAAATGTGAATTGTGAAGTTTCTAAGTTCTGAGCACCATTATTTTTTTCCTCCTCTTCTGCTTTAGATGCAAAAGGCTTACATCCAGCCAGTATATCCATATGTATCTCTCTATATTCCTGGCATGAATTTCCCTTGATTTCATACAAATGTAGGATTACCACCATAATGTGTAAGCACATAGTATAAAATTTGAACTTCCCTCTAAATAAATTTCTTATTACCTTAATTTTGTAGAATGTGTAAGTTAGTGTTTAGTAGTGAAACCCGGTTATTTACTCTCAAAGGGCAGTGTCAAAAGGGAAAATTTTATTAAGATATATTTGCTTTTTTCTGTCTTTACTGTTTTGATAAATAAGATAATCATAATGATGCTTTTGATTAAAGACTATCATTAGGACAACTATACATAAATGATAAATTATGTGGTCTGAATTTTAATGGAAATGGCTTTTTGTTTTCATCAGCTTTGCTTCTACTTAAGGTAAAGGAAAGCTATCCAAGTGTGTTCTTCAGTCATTTTCAGGAAAAAAATATATTTAGAACATTTTTGCCATTGCTTTTTTAAAACAAATCCAAACAACTTCAGTGAAGAATGGAAGGAGAAGGAGAAACAGGCAGAGTGCTAACTTTTGATCATACTGACCCATCTATCTTCTGCAACAGAGTTCCTTATTTAATTAACAGTAGGGCACAAAGATCCTAACGTTGTTGTTCCTGATATTGTAAAAAAAAATACTATTGCTGTCCTGAAGAGCTTGCAGTATAAACATGCTCCCTCTTGATATATTTAGTCGGTAAGAATAAGTTGAGAGAAATTGACTTAAACAATTTTACCAAGCAGATAGCTTTGCCAAGTAAAGTTATTTTAAATATTTAAAAGTATGAAGATGCATTATCAAAGGGAAATAGATGACACTTATTTGCTTCAGTTTCCAGCAGACTCTTTCTGCATCCCAGTGGAGATTGCACAAATACCTAGAGTTTATAGAAGTAAGGACTTAAATATTGTTGGGTTAAGTCTAATCAACTACAATGTAACAAATAAGCCATTGGAAAAATACTGGAAGCTAGCAAAGGTGGCATTCTAGATGTAAAATAAGCATCTGTGCTCAGAGGGCTCAGCCTCATATTTTAAGGAGAAAGAAGGTATTTTAATAAAGTATATTTAATTAAAGTAAATATTGATAAATAATATTGTTCTATTTACACAGCCTCTGCTCTTGGAAGAATCAAATGAAACAAAGGAGTTGTCAGAACAATGTAGAAGAAAAGCAGAAAATCCAACCGTTACTGAGACTGTGATAAGTAGGAATAATTTATTTCTACCATCTTCCCAGGCCATGTGAACTTCAGTTTTCAAACTAAAACCAAAATCGAAGATCAAGTGTAATCTCTATTTCATACCAGGTAGAAATATTTAGGAGAAGTATTTAAATCATTAGAAGGAAAATTGTAGACTAGGATGCAAATGGTTCAAGCAGCTCAATTGCGGCTTTCTGGTAGTGGAAAACTTAGAGGTTTCCACAATGCCAAATAAAGGTCTAAATCCTTTTCAAAACAATGAGGTAGGAGAGTAGGTGTTCAACAGGTAGATTGTAGAAATAAGTCTTCCACAAAAGCATTACCTGATAAATATGTAAATTTGTAGGACTTTAGCATGCAGTGCAACAGGCAATAGATGTTTAATCGGTCTCATTGAAGCCATAATATCTTAAGGAAGCAAACAACTTCATGAATAAATTTAGAAATTACTAATGCGCTGAAATGTTTCAAGTAGAATACTCATCAATCTTAAATAATTTGAAATCTGTATGAAGACTTTTACATAAAACTTTGCAAATAGAGGAAAAGATTCTTTGGGTGGGAATACTTTTTTCCTGTCTTAGCATGAATAAAATACTGCTTCTTATTAACTATATAATGACATGTGAGGCTTAAATTATTATGAAACCTGCTTTTTTCAGGCTCTAACAATTTTCCCTTGGAGCTGGTTCCTTCTAACATAAGCATGCAAAAGGGTCTTCATAGGTATTGCATGCTATTAGTAATAGTTGTATCCCCAAAAACTGTCAAACAAAACCTATTTATAAAGAGTTCCAAGACTGTAAAATTAGACCCTCAGTTAGGAAGTGATATTTAGAAAGCTTTTTCTGCTTAAAGCCTCTTAAGCAGATGTTAACTATTGCAGTTGCAAACCTGTGTTAGTGTATGTGTTGTATAGTTTATATCAGTACTCTGATTTTTATAAACAATTACAATTAAAATACATTCTTCTGACATCATGCTGTCACCCATTGTCAAACATGTATTTGTTCTCTGTGATTTTGGATTAGTTAATATTATTATTTAAAAGGAAGGAGTGTTTAACTTCTATAAGTCTTCAAAAATCATTGTTACTGTCTCTTACAGCACTTGCTGGGCCTTTACCCATGCTGCTCCCTGTCTTTCCCAGCCCTATCTGGCCTTGAGAACCTTCCTAAGCAATTGAATTTGGAAGTTTTGTAGGAAATAAATGGAATAATCACATGTGACTTTATGGTTTTGGTTTTGCTTAGTTTTTCTTGCATTATGCCACAAGAGAAGCTCTATTAATCACATATTTGTCTTTCAACACATCTTGGCCCGATGTTTTTCATCCCTCAGCTTTCAGCTGAAAAGGATTTATGCAGCAGATCCTTCACAACTTTTAAAAGAAAATCTTAACTTGGGGATCTGGCACAAAAACTAAGTATTTAAATGACTCCTTGTACTACGTTTCTATCATTGTCCTATGAAACATGAATAAACCTGGAAAGTAAAATCAATAGAATGCAGTAGCACTTAATAATAGAGATTTTTTAAAAAGAACAACCTGATAGGCAGGTCTTATAATTCTGTTCTCAATAGGTGTATTTTCAGAAATCATGCTTGCAGTTGCAAAATAAAACTTTCTTCATCAAGTCTTTCAGTTTCACTTGAGTTAAAGGCAGTCTGTAATACAAAGTTAAACCTGACCAGCTCTTGGGTTTCATGCTGTAAACAAAGAGCATGTTTATTAGCACTTTCACATTTCAGGTAGAATTTTCAAAGCACTTACTGATGTAAAACTGTGCCCACATTGAAAGAAGAGATCTAACATAAACTGATTGTGCTGGAAGAGGCATAAATGGGGTGCAAAGTAAATTTCATGTCACTTTCTTATTATTTTTCTAAGTATCTTTTAGGTAAAATCCTTTTGCAACAAATGTAAATGAGTTTTATAATCTCTGCCTTGCAAAAGCAATTTTAGCAATACAGTGAAGTTTTAATTTGTGAAACAAAGTAATAGAGTGCAATTTAGCGAACACTTCAGATTTCTGAGATAATCCTTTCATCTTATGCTCAGGTACTCAGTTTCTCCTTATTTTACAATGGTGCTTCCATGTGTATGGTGTTGTTCATAGTAAATATACCAAATCCACACACTGGCTTTATATCCGAAACCAACATATTAGCGTGTAAAATGGTTTGACTGTTGGAAGAGTACTGTATAAGAAACAGGCAAGCCCCATTAGTGCAGATTTATTTCAGTAAGTATTCCTTTTGCTTATAACAAAGTTTTAGCCCCCCTGGGGATAGATTGCTAAGTGTCAAAACAAATTTTCGCATTTTCTGAGAGAAGTCACAGTTCTGAGTTTAAGAGTGAGCTCTAGATTTTGAATTGGAAAAAAGGTTATTTAATCAAAAGTTGACAACCATGTTGTCTGGAAAGTGCAAAGAAGTTATTTATTCTGAGGAAAATAGTTAGAAAGCTGAGGAAAGGGGAATAAAGATAGATGAAATCATGAAGAATTATGTAAACTGAAAAATGGAACATTGTTTGGGATGTCAAGCAGTATTAGAAACAGTTGAAGGACATAGTTTCTAATCATGTTTTTCTGAGCTAAACATGAGTGATATGGTCTTGTTGAGGAGAAAGGTATGTCTTTGCAGACATCTGAAGTAGAGTTAATTAGTGCAGTGACATTGTGGCTGGCCATTCCTTAGGGTTTTTTTTTACGTGCTGCTTATTTGGAGATATGTCTTTATTGAAAGAATCTTTGATGTGGTATGGATAATGTAAGCCAAAAAGCCAGGTCAGTGAGGTGGGATATTCAGTATTGTAGAATTTATGCTATTTGTTTTAGGCTCCTGACCCTCTAGGCTACACATGAAGTCTAGAAACTTGTCTTCTATGGTCAGAAAGGTTTGAAGACTGTGTAGGAAGACTGAAAAGCATGTGGCAGCAACTCTCAGGACTCCAACACACAGCATTTGTCACATGTCAGCTGCTAGAAGTAAAGAAGTATGTTCTTACCTGCAGCTAAACAGATACTGAAACAATTTCCTACCATGTGAGGTAAAAAGACTTTGCTTAAACCTCAGTGAGGTATAGCTAATAGTTGATCATTCATTAAACTATAAGACGACTTGTGTGTAATCATTTCTTCTGTGAACTTTGGCTTTAGGAGAATTTTAAAATGTCATAAGAATCAATAAAACTTTTTACTAAACAGGTGTCTGAATAATATTCTCATATAAGAATATGGCAGGCTAAATTTTGAACCAATTCTCAGATGACTTTGTCATTCATCTGATGTAATGACTGTTTAGTTTCCTTTTTTAGTTGCTTGCTACTTCAAAGCATTTTATTGCTCTGTTCTAAAAATCACATTAATTTATCTGTTGCTGCCTTTTATAGCCTCAAAAGAATGTCAGACTTGCTGTGAGAAAAGCAAGTACTACAAGGAGGTGATGAAACAGAGACTTCTCTCCTAAAGGCTCAGCTGTATGTTCAGTCTTTTCTCAGGCTTGCTTTTGGAAATGCTCACTACAAAGCAAAATATAGACACAACAAGCAAATGTCCCTCTGTTTCAAGTGTACAGCGAGGCAATAGCTGGTTGCTGGTGGTTGTAGCTATACAGCTCTCATCAAAGTGAGGATTTAGTAGAGTGTTGTGGCGGTAAAAGACTGTGTTACCCCCTGGGAACTACAGCTAGTAGTTTATAAATGTCTGTGTTTCTCCTTCTGAGAGCCTCTTTTTTCATCAAGTAGAGAGAAAATAGTATTTGCATCTTGAATTTACTATTCAAGTCAAAGTTGTTGAATACACACTCAGCTCTAATAATAACAGAAATTGGCCTTCTTGCAGCTACCTGCAATCTCTTGGCACCGTTCTTGTGGTACTTCTGGTTTTATCCATTGTTCTTTTCTGAATAACAATACCACCAATATACTTACTCTATATTACGTCACTTGTTTAAGAGAACCTTGATAAAATTTAGCTTTCAGCAAGTTCAATATGTAATTGTTGATCATTGTGACTTTGATCACCGAGTCCAACAGCTCTAACAGCCTAACAGCCAATTTTCGCTGGCCTTTTCCTGGTCTTTGAAATGCTGAAGAAAAGTAATGTTTCCCAGACTGGAAGCTTGTGCTCCCCTCTTGTTGAAAGTTCAACAACAGTTGAAAAGTTCATTAAGTAATGCTTGTTCTTTTTGTATGCTGCAGGGGCTGCTGTGTAGATTCAGTAAAATGTAGTTAAAGAATTGCAAAACTTGATGCATAATCAACTTAATCTTGTCTAATACACTTATATTTAGTATGATTATTAACTTTAATTTTTTAACATAGTATTTTTAATGCATGCTCTATTATCTATGTTAGTAATCTCTAAGAAAGTAGATTTAAGATCCATCTGCTCTGCTGGACTTTGCAAATGTGCTGCCCCTTTTTTTCTTTTATTGTTTGATCTGTTTATGTGCTGGGTAGATGCAGCACATTTGTTGTCAGATCAGTGCAGTTCATTTTCCATGTGAAGAAACGCTTGTACACTGCAGAACAACTTTCACGCTTGCACACTGCAGTAACTTTCAAAATACCAGTTTCTATAAAAAAATGAGACCAATAAATCAAATTTTAAAAACTATTGAAAAGAATAAAATCTTAAGGTACTCTAAAAGCTAAATTAAAAGTAGCCTTGTAAAAGTATAAATGGAATCCTTGGATTCCCATCTATTCCTTTTTGCTAGGCCATTATAGTATCTTTAGATGAGATACCCCAGCCATTTCAAGCAATCTTTGTATTTACAAAGATGAAATGGGGGAAGTGTGAGCTATTTGTTCTGCATCTATAGCAAAAGCTGCTCTACTTCATGATTTGTAATGAAAATATTCTTGCCCTTTTCAAATGCTAGAAGGGTGTCTTCTGTGCAGAAACTGATAGCAATGTATTTTGTTTCTGTTGGCATGTTGTGTTTTGTCCACTTGGGCAGCAGGGTATAGTGTGTGTGTGTGTGTGTGTGTGTGTGTGTGTTTTCCTCTTTCACTGGAAGTCTGAAAAATCCTATCAGGTTTCCGTTGTCTCATATCTTAAGTTTCAGCACAGTAACTGGGCAGTAGAATGTGAGCTGGTTGCGACTGAGCATGTAATCAAATGGGGACAAAAAAAATTTGCTTTATTGGCAAGGTAAACTGCAAGGTAAATTTTGAGAAGAAAAAGAGAATAACTGCGTGGACAGATGTGGACAGACTGTTCCAAAGCTGTGTCTTGTCTGTGATGCCATAAGAAAAGACTGGCACTGTGCATCTACGTGTATTTGCAGGGCTATGGTTGGTACATAATTCAAAGCCAAATTTATTCATAATTTAGACCTGTTGTGTTAAGCTAGTCTCTTAATGAGGCAAAATATAATAAGGATAATCCAAACTACTTCACATTTGGCATTTAAACCTACTTTAACGTGATAGTTAAGGCTGTGAAGGTAAGCTTGAAAAAGGGAATGATGAGTCAACCTTCTTGAAAGAGGGAGTTAGTTTCTTTCTTCCCCCCTCCCCCACCTTACTTCCCCATGAGATTCCCCAGGCTATTTGACTTTGCTAAAATGGCTTATTATGGAAGTACCAGCAACCTTAGATATAAAGAGGGAGAATAGAAATTTCCTCTCCATTAATGAAGTTGCTACTTTTTAGGAAGAGAATGAAGTAGTTGTAACAGATTAGACTATGGGAATTTGGGGTAAGTGTGTGGTGATATGGTGCAAGGAAAGATAAAGTATTTATGTAGGTTACCAGCTCTGTTGTGCCTGCTTATGAGGGTGCTGTCACCATAAGGCCCGTCTCTTAACATCTCTTCTAGTGTTTCTTTCAGGACAGTGAGATCATATCATGGTATCTAATGTTGAGAATTGAATCTTACAGATAATGAGTTTGAATGTAGAGATCTAGATAAAATACATCCCTATAGTTAAATTTATGCATCCAAAACCAAATGCAAGATGACTTTTTTACTTTGTACGACACTGTCAGTTTGAAGTCAGTTTTGATCAAGAGTGGTATGAACTAGATCATTCATTTGCATTTTGCTGCAGAGTTGCTCCTCATGTCGCTTACCTTTTCAGAGAAACAGTGTGAGTGTTGAAGTCTCCAGATGTCAACACAGAGGCCATAGCACATGACCACTGAAAGAAAGCAAATCCAAAAGCTCTTTATTATTGAACTGAACTTCCATAGTTTTATTTAGTAGAAGTTTGGCTTCCAAAGTGGGATTAAGCTGTGCAGTTGCAGAGGTGTGGAAGCCAAGGTTTTGGCTAATGGTATTAGGAATCTATAAGATGGCAAGAGTGAGTGGACATGATTCAGGATGTTAATACATCAAGTGGTTTGTCAGTGCACTGAATTTAATCCTTTTTGCCTTTATACATAAGATACAAAGCTTGACAGTATTATTAGTAAAATATTAGTGAAATTCACCAAACTATGCATATGTCTAAAAAGTATGACATGTACCAAACCAGTAAAGTTCATTTTTGAAGTTCTCAGAAAGATAGTGCTGTGAAAGAGATGGTTAAATGGACAGTCACAAACAAAATTAAAGGCCCTGTTATCTCAGAGGCAGATAATGTCTTACTTAACTGTATGTGGCAGATTTTTGACCATCACGTCCCAAATAAATAAATCTGGCTGATCAAGTGGGATGATAAAGAGAGATGGATGCTAGATCTAGTCATTTTAATTACCTGGATTTGTTCCATTGAAATGTGGTTGCCAGGATATTGTTGCCTGAGTTATATAGAAGACAAATGCAGATGCTATGTTCTTGCTTGTACAGAGTAAGGATGACAACATTTTTGCAAAGTTTTCCCATTTGAGCATTTCTCATGCAGTTAAAAAATACTGCTTAATAAGTCATATCTGTATACTTGAAGTGTTGCATTATCTCTGCTTCTTAATGTGAACAGAGAAATTATTCTGTATGTGAAGAATTCATCTTAGATGAAAGACACAAGAGAGATCTCAGCAAGGTAAGAGATTAAATTTGAGACAGATATTTTAATTTCATTTCTGGTTTTATACTTGTATAAATCAACATGTTCAGATCATTAACCGAGCATGCTGCTCCACCAAATCTCAGAGTTTTATGGACTAATACAGGATTATACAAGGTCTAAATTGAAGTAGGATAATTCAGGCTGCTTCTTCAGGTGACTTGCCTTGTAAGAATTTATAAAACTCTGGCCCTTGTGCGCTGTAGGCTGGAGTGTGACATACCGGTACTAAGGCAGCACGAACGAGCTAGCTTAAGTAGTAGCCCAGCAAAGGCAGCACAAAGCTAATTAAGTTATCACAATGCCCAGACTGTCTTCAATGTTTCACTTGAAGTTGGCTTAGCTATATTTGGCCTAGAGTTTTAGGACTGTGCAGGTTCAGAAGAGGACGTTGGGTTTTTTTAAAGTCAATTAATGACACTGAGTCTGTGGGGAAAAGAATAGTTACTCCTGCAGGACAAACATGCAGCAATCCTGTAGTACATAAGACAGCACATGTGTTTAAAAGCTAATAGGCATTAAAAAGAATGTTTTTATTTTATTTCTTACTTCCCTTTCTTAAATTTGTATATTTGCAATATATAGATCATTTGAATGTAAAGCATTTGTGATTTTCCTTAATATTCTCTGAATGATTAAAAAAAGAGAGCATAAAATCTATCTTCAGGATAGAAAATGTTGAACTGTCTTTCAGCAGTTTGGTTTAGGGGCTACATATTTGGATCTGACTGCACTGATTTTTTAATTTTTCTTCTTCTGGTTAATATTTAATTCTCATGTTGCTGAAGGGATTTTGGTTTCTTTTTTCTTTCTTTAAATATTTCATCAGTAAACCATTCCATAATCCTGTTTTTAAAATATGTTAACTTGTGGTCAGGATTTTTAATAACTTCAGGTCCTTTCCTGGGAGCGATGTCTGCTTAACATTCGTTCTTTGCAATACTGCATCTTCATTCTCCCTTTGCATCTGCAAACAACCCTTCTTTCCCCATTCCTTGCTCCTGTTTCTTGCAATTAAAGTTAAATTCTTCTAACAGTCAGAAAAATTGTCCTAAAGTTCCTGTGATTTGGCTAAGAAATAACATCTTATTAGCATAAGGCTTTTCTTATGGTCAGGTTAAAAAAAGATTTTTCTAAAAAAAAATATTCTTTGAACAAAATTATGACATGAAGGAGCTCATTTTATAGTTAGTATGCTTATATATATGTACATATATATGTATGTATTTTAGCAGCACCAAATATTCTTTCATGCAGTATCTAGAAAACAGGGGGTTTGTTTTGGAGGCTTTCTGTGGATGATTCTCTATATTGGTGAGATATTTGCAGCTTCCTATTGAAAGCCTGGGATTTCAAAGTAATGTCAGGGGATTGTATAGTTTGCTGCATCTTTAGCACACCAAAATGTACTGGTTCAAGTCTGGAGTTGCACAAAGAACAAAGAGGAATCTTGCAATCTGGACTAGAGATAGTGTCAAGAAACAAGGGGGTAGGTTTTAAGACACATTAAGACAAATTAAATTTTTCACCCAGGCTTCTAACTGCTGTGTTGAACTCTGTTAAATCACCTTTGAAAGAGAACAGGATGGCAGACAATAGCAGAATGAAGCTTTTTAAGTTAATGCCAGTGGTCAGAAAATGTGCTTGACCGTTATAAAGCATCAGCAAAAAGTAATTTATAATAGTTATCCACAATTTATCTTCAGTTTTACAGTATGTCACAAGGATTCACCTTTGATGTGTGGGAGTCCTGTCCCATGCAGTGT
Source organism: Anarhynchus alexandrinus (assembly GCA_008711295.1). Taxonomy (NCBI): domain Eukaryota; kingdom Metazoa; phylum Chordata; class Aves; order Charadriiformes; family Charadriidae; genus Anarhynchus; species Anarhynchus alexandrinus. The sequence continues at coordinate 3,744,406 of VUYV01000053.1, forward strand.
ACGGGTCAGCATAAAGAGTCAACTCCGCTGGCAGAAAAATCTTTTGTGAAAAGTGCTGTGGGAACTAAGGCCAGGGGAAGAAGATGGAGTTGAAATTTTTATTAGGCAAATAAGAACATCACTAAATGTAGCAGAGAAAAATAAATTTATTAATTTAAAAAGCAATTAAAAGGAAGAGAGGGAAGAGGAGGGGAATCAGCTTCAAAACCATGAAACTTCAAAAAAAAACCACAAAACCCCACAACAAAACCAAACCAACCAACCAAACAAAACCCCATTACTTTTGGACTTCGGGGAGAAACTATACAACCTTATTTAAAATAATCTCAAGCTCAAAAATCAAATGTAAATGCAAAAATGTATGCAAATTTTACTATTGGTTGTATGGAGGTGTTGCCATTCTCCTGCTGCAAACACACGCAAGCTATGCATTCTCTGAAATTACTGCTTGACAACTCTGATCCTTTGTATATTTCAGTCTTTCCAATCTTATTCTTTCTTACCTTTGTTTTTTTCACACGTCTACAGTATTCTACATGCAGGTTAATTTTCCCTGTGTATTTGTGTACATATGTATATCAATAGTTCACATTTCTGTCTCTGCAGCAATTTGTAAATGGGTAATTTTTCCTGTCTCATGTTGGCCTCTCTCCAACAGCACTGAGACATCCATGTGGTAAAGGGTATGTTTTGTCATTCCCAGTAGCGGCAAGATGGAATGAGATTTTTTCATAAACCTGCTTTACTGTATGGGTAATGAAGAAATGGCACCTATCCTTGTAGCCGGCTTCTGCCCTAGAAACAGCATGGGTGACAGCTAACAGTTTCCTGAGTGGTTCTGATTAAGTTTTGCTGAAAGAGATTTTAGGCACCCATTTTGAAGAAGCTGTTTAGAAAAAATCTTTTTTAAAAAAGTATCTGTTGTACCAGAGCTTTCTTAATTTATAAGAACAGTATTGACAACAAAATGTTATAATACTTCCTCTTCAGAACACAGCATATGAAATCCAGTGGATTATAGGTTGATCTAGCTAAGTAGAGGGATGGAACAGGAAAACTGTAAGTAAAGTCTTACAAATGATTTCTCTTCAGGTGGGTGGAGACCCAGTCACCCATTGCACAACAAAATTTACCTGTCATGTATTACCAAAACGTACAAGCAAATTAAGGTGTACACAAAAGGCAAGGCAATACCATACTAAAAAGGGACTTGAGGTGGTCTCTGGTAACCAGACCTGATATAGAATAATTCTATTTTGTCTAAAGGCATCTTTAGACTTTTGACCGATGTGTTTAAAGAAAGGATAGTAAAATGGCAAGTAACTGTTAAGTCGCTCTTAGAAGGGAAATAATCCTAAGAGTTACTTGAGGAAATCCTGGAAGTTTTCAAATAGGACTTTGTTTTATGAAATTTTCTTCTGTTTAGGTGGCACTGTTCTGATGAGTTGTCGTGGTTTAGGCCAAATCGGCTACTGGGGACCTGGGGGACCCCAGATGGGACCGACAGATGCTCCCCTCTACCCCTCTTCAAAGAGAGGGGCAGAGGAGGAAAAAGAGACTTATGAGTTTAGAAAGAACTAAACTACTTTAATGAAATATTAATAATAAAATAAAAAGAAATAATGAAAAATATATACAAAACCGTATCAAGCTCCCAAGATGACAATCACGACACCAGCTGGCACTGGGCCAGTCCCAGGCTGGACTCGGTGACGGACGGGAACTGGATTCCGGATCTGGATTCAGGATCAGGATCACAAGCAGATGAACGGAGTCCTCCTCAGACGTCGGCCATTGAAGGAAGAGGCCCGACCCTTTGATCCCTCAGCTTTTATACTGAGCATGATGCAGATGGGATGGAATACCCTGTTGGTCAGTTTTGGGTCACCTGTCCTGTCCGCTCCTCCCTGCAGGTGGGACCCCACTATGCTTTTTTCGCTTCCGACCTTCCAACGGGGCAAACAACAAAGTTGGTTGGCCTTGGGTGTTATGGCAATAAGTATAAGCAAGAGCCTCTCTGCATACCATGCCTAGGCATCAGCTATAAACATTGGTCTTATCACTCTGAGAAAGTGAACATTGTCTGCACAATATGCTGTTCATTTCAGTAGTTAGAAGAGGCCCAGCTAAGAAGCGAAGTTACTGAACAAAATTGGTTCTGTTTTACCTCAAATCAGGACATGAGTGAATCATTTTGGTTTTCTATTCTGCAAGCATAGCATGGTTTTAATCATGCTGAAACTTACGTCTCTTTCGTTCTTGGAAAACCTGAGAAATAAATTGGAATTCACTGCATGTTTTAGCAAACGATAGATACTTCGATGAGGTACCTCATGACTTACTGCTTGTAAGGTTTTAAACATAAGATCTGCTTTCAAATTGTGCCACAAATGTGGTCATACTTTTCTTTTTCAGGCTTTTGTTAAACTTCTGTACTGAGCCCACAGAGCTTGCATGCAGTAAGCTTCCAAGGATTTCCGTATGCACTGACATGCTTGCCTCCTTTGGCTCTGGCGTTTTTCCTCTGCTGCTGCTTCACAGTAGTAGGATTCTAAATCCCAGCTGTTTTGGAAACATGCTGAATGTTTGGTTTTCTGTCATGTTTGTCTCTGAGGCCAAGTGACTGACTAACAGATTCCTCATGTTACTCCATAGATATGTTGTCTAAGGGCTATAGTTCAACTCTTCCAAAAATGATAGAAGCAATACAAGAAACTATAGTTTTGAGGGAGTCCTAAAACAACATGAAGCTTTATTTAATGGCATGAAAAATACCCATTTTCAACAAAAAGAAATAAATCTTCCTTTGCCTTTGTCTTCTCTCATCTGCCTGAAACAGTCTGGGGGATGAAAGATGTCACGGGTCTCTGTCATCATTATTGTCTTCTAAACCATGAAGTTCATCCAACTTAGTACATTTCATCCTGACTAGGCTTTTGCTGCTCACCTTGCCTGTTTTATATTGTCTTTCCTTTTACCAGCTTTGTGAAGATTATGCTAGTCTCTTCTTTGTTTCTGTGGACTTAGTGCGTGACTTCTTCCTGAGAGGAGACTCCTTTTTTTTTTCTTGTTTAAGGAAGGGGGACTCCCAAACCCCACCCCTGAAAAAGATAAAAGTAGTAGCTCTTTCTAGCTCTAGCCAATATCCTTGACATTCTACTTTTTTAGTCAGAGCAGTGGAGAAATTTCAGCCTTTTCCATTGTTCCTAGCTTGGTGAATATATAATCTACTAGCATAAATAAAGTTGTTCTAAAAAAGCAATTTTCATAGTGCTAGTATTGCATGATCTATTATTTCTCATTGATACATAGAACAGTTCCCTGAATCATTACATGTGTTCTGTTGACTTCCAGTTAATTTGTATGTGTGCATATGGTCTGTAGTAAAAAATGTAGCAGAAAAGCTTAAAAAGACTTTCTAAGAAGCCTTTTTTGCTTGTCATTAATTTATTACCTTTTTTCCCAGTCCATGATGCAAAAACAATTACATATCACTCCAATTGGGTTCCTATTCGTAAGAAGGCTTATTGCCACAAATCATAGGAATCTTAATATAATTTTGTATGTAAAGTTCAAATCACTAAGGGTATGTCTGTGTGAATTTTACACATTTTTTGTTCCCCCCTCCTGATGTCAGGTTGGTTTAACAGATCAATCACCAAACACTTGTGTAAGCATCTTCTGTTTGTTGCCTCTTCTATTTGATGGTGAGCTTTTTTTCTCCCTGAAAGTACTGGCAGGCTTGGTATGTATAGTTTAAAATAAAAAGTATGGGAGGGATAGTTTGGTCATCTAGTGATAGAATTGATTATAATTCGTATAGGTTATTAGTTATGGTCACTGAGTTTAAACTGGCTGCCTAATTTGGATTTGAGAGGAATTTTCTCCAGAGTGTACAGATAAGAACCTGTTGTTCAGTTGTTGTATTTAGGTTTTATTATTTTCACAGGGGAAAATGCTGCTAGGTGTGCTTAGGGTTTTTTGTTTGTTTCAGGTGGTGGTTGTTGCAATTGCTTTTCCCTGCCCTCCTAAATCTAGGATGACAATGTGTAACTGCACAAAAGCAGAACCCAGGCAGGGCTGAATTCCAGACCCTCCTGTTACTTTCTGTTACCTATATAATAGAGTTGTAACTGGGTATTTTGGTTTTCATTTCAGAACACAAAAGAGGGGGGGTTTGTTCCAGATTTGCATGAATCCCTATGAAATTCAAGCTGATCAAATTCTACTGAAGCTTCTAGAGAAGTCCAGTGTAGTTTTAGAATTAATTATATAGTTATATCTAGCTCTATCTAATGTATCCTTACCAAAGGAAAAAATGGAGTTATGCAGAGCATTGACTTAGCTATATACGTTTTCTGATTTCTGTAGCTTGTAAAATTGCATGGTATTTGTACATGCTCATTTAAGCTTTCATTTTTTATTTTTTTTAAGATGGCAACCTGATCATATGAGATTTTACATCTTAACTTTTTATATGTATAGTTGTCTGATATCAAATAATTGTGCGTATTCTCTTCTGTAGCTGAAATAGCTTGTCTGCACCTCATTGTCTTATCAACTGAATCGCTCCCAATTCATGCTGTTCTTTCTCAATTGTTTGCTTTTTACTGAAGGTTTTCAGAGCTTTATTTCAGTTAGATGTAAACTCAGTCACTGTAAGAAACAGCGTGTGAAAAGAGAAATCTGAGTTAAAGGATTTTTTAATATATTTTCAGCTATAAAAGTTTGTCAAAATAGAAATACATTTGAATCAATTGGGAAAAACATATTTGCTAGATACAGCATTCCATTTTTCTTCTGCAAACAATATAGAACAGCGATCTTTATGTAAACAAATACCAATACACATTTTGACATGATCAGACTTTGAGGAGTTAAGAAAATACAAGAATCTAGCAGAGACTCAAGAATATAAGGACTAGCAGGCATTCGAGACTAAAACCTGAAAAGAAACAAGTAAGTCCAAGAACTGTAAATGTAAAGAATATGTCTTAGCATAAAAGAGAATGAGCATAGTAGTTTTTTGAAGAGGCATCAAAGCAGGATAGAAAGCAAGTTTTAAAAAGTTTATGAGAAAGTATTAGCCAACTGTGCATTTCCCCAAAGAGAGATCAAATACTAGAGTGAACAAACAGTACTTTGAAGCCCAGTATTTTAATGTGCTTGTTCAGCACGCTTTTTTTTTTTTGTTTTCCTCTGGACCAGGCTTTGCCTTGCAGAAATCAGTAGTTCGGGTCTATAAAAAGCATCTGTCCCTATAATCTAAAAGGTAGATGCATAAACCAGGATATTTAGCATGCTTTTCTTCACCCAAGCCCCATTTTGTTTGAGGGGGGGAAACTTTTGTGCCTACTAATAGCTTTGATTTAATTGTCTCTTATTCTTGCAAATTGATAATTGCTTCCTGTCAAAACTGCAACTGCATGGTTTTCCTAGAGGACTAAGATTTCAAAAGATTGTTAACCTTTAGTGGCTATTTTTAACAAAAAATCAGCAGGTTATATTTACCTCTGTGCTTTAGTTATTTTCCCTGGCTTTTTTTCTCAGTAAGAAATTAGGATTCATGTTTGTGAATCATCTAAACAAAGGGTTTGGGGGCTTTCTTTATTTTCCATTTTCTAATTTTTTATTTACTACCTCTCCACACCAACCCATCTGAAAATATTAAAGGATATACTATACTTTCTTTATGGGCTACTACACTTCATTGTTTCGAGTGACTTTATAGAGGAGCATATTTTTACACAAATGCCTTTGGTCTGTGGTATTTCATGCTTGTAACTGAGTGTAAAAAGTATTTTACATACATTTTTAAAGAAATAGTTGTCTATATAAGTAATCATATGCAGTTTGCAGTCTGTAGCTGCATAAATGTAAGTTGCATTGCTTGAATATTTTAATGACATTAATTAAAAAAAAAGGATTGTGAAATCAAGAAAGTGTCATCATACTGTTAAAGCAATTTTAAAAACACTGCAATGCAGAAACTTTCAGTTTGTGGCATAACTAGTATCTGGCAAAACTGATTCCAGTATGAAAGACCACCATGTGGATTCTGGGAGTAAGGACAAGTATGAGGGTTATTTTATTGTATTTATATTGAGGAATCAACCAAGAAAAATATATTTTTGTCTTGAGCAAGTTCCTTTATCCTGCACAGTTAAATACCTTCTAGTATTAATAAAAGTGTTCAAAAGAAATATGGGTTTCAATGTACGAAGATGGATTAAAATTGCTGGGTAGAGTATTCTCCTTGAGGAAATAACTGTTTTTCAAACTGTATATAATTTCAAAAGACAAATGTCATCTTAACTTACAATTGAGGGGAAAATATGTATGTCAAGGAGGTGAAGTTATAAGTACATTTGCATAGCATGGAGCAAAAGCTCGGGGAAGGGTGAATCATATTTATATCTCAGGCTGCCTGGAGTGCTGTAATTCTATAGCTATATAATTTGTCTCTCTCATAATGTCATACAACTCAGCATGTTTGCTGTGGAATTGGCTACTTTACAACTGATACTCCTCCTTGGTTTGTTTCTCTGCCTGTAGCTGCCTTTTATTCTCCAGCTCTTCCCACAAAGAACATGTAATTGAATTGTATTGTACAGTAGCCGGATTTCAGAGGGAAGGGAAACCAGAAATGCTTTGCAGCTCACAGCCAGGGAGGAAGGAGAGTCATAAGCTTTGACTGACACTCTGCTTTTGTGAATGATGCAGGCACCTAGGGCAGGTACCTGGCTTTTCTGGAAAATAGGGACAGCACCTAAACCACTGTGAAGCCATGTGATTAACTCAAGAAACAGTGGGAGCATTTCCAAGGAACAGGAATGCTGATAGTCATTTTTCCTAACTGAAGCAATCCTCTGCAAATACCACTAATGCTGTCAGTCAGGAGAGAATGATGAAGCAATACTGAATAGTTTTCTTCCTTCCCCTGGTAAAAGCTATGCAGCTTGTTCTGGGGAAAACATTAATCTGTCAAAGCCTACACCACCATCGTCTCCATCACTGTGTGGAGGACTGGAGCGTGTTTCTGTCCATGCCATGTTTACATTCCTTAGAATATAGTGCACTGTACAGGGCATTTGAGCACATGCTTGTGTTTGAATCCCATTCAGGATGGAAGAAGGGGGCTTTAGATGCCAAGCTGCTGCCAGCTGTTCTTGTCCTTCTGGTAATAGCCCAGATGTTCTGATGAACATCTGTGAGCTAGGAGGTAGAAAGTGGAATAGCTTTCAACACGCCCTGTTTGATCTCTATTATAAAACTAGAAAAGCTGTTTCCACTGTGTTCCAACCATACTGGAAGGTATGTAAGGAGGGTAATGTGAGCTTGCTACCAGCCTGGGACCTGTAGTACTGTGCACTTATTAATATTGATACATTATACCACAACGTTCACTTCAAAGCATGGTACTGTGACACTCCCAGTTACAACACTCATCTTTAGTTTGTATACATGGGTGTACTTGTTGGCATAGTTACATATCACACTTTTTTTCTTACTAAACTTTACTACCACAGCAGCGTCAGAATATAAAATGGCTGGACTCGAGACTAATTAATACACTTAATATTTAGTTAAACTCTTTTAGTTCCAGGATCACCCTATCTCATCAAAGTTACTGGATTCTCACATATCCCTTTTAAGTTCCCTTTCTTTGGGCAGGTATCTCTAAATAATATTGCAGTTGTTTTGGTTTTGTCTTGGATTTGTTTGTTTTGCGTTTTTTTTTTTTCTGTTATGGGGTAGTAGGTAAAAGAAAGGTCTGAAGCAGTTGTGGATGAAAGTTGTATGTTTTAAATAAAGTGAACACTGTCTCAAAAAGCAAAATCACTTGCTCTGGTGATTAAAACACAACACTGATGAATGTTTCATTGCCTTATTGCAGTATGAGATGATCCAACTCTGAATATGCATTTCCTAGTAAATGCATGTCAGTCTCTTGTTCTGTGAAAGTTCAGTATATCATAAAGTGACATTGATTTTATTTTTTTTAATATATATATTTAAATATAGGTTAGGGTATCTGCTTATCAGATTTTTTGGTGTTTATTTTCTTTATACAAGACTGCTGTTAGAGGCTTAAGATTTCTTTTAAAAGAGTAAACTGTTTTTTTTTTAATAATTATGTGTATGATTAATATGTCTATGAAAAATAGAAAGTCTTGCTCATAACTAAAAAAAACACCCCTGACTTTGCTGGTGTTTTTGAACAAGCACAGTTGTATCTTTTAAAACTAGGACATTCATCTTGAAGAGAATCCTATGTAGAGAACATACAGAAAAATAGATTTCCTGGTTGCCCATTAGGAAACACACCAGGAAATCATGATCAGACTGAAGTATGAGAAGAAATGTAGGGAGGAGGTATTAGGTTTTAGATTTGAAGTGAAAAAGATACAATCTAGATCAGAGGGAAGGACGAAAAGGGGGGTGTGGAAAGGCACAGGCAAAGAAGATATTGTAGAGTCTCGTGTGGATACTGGTATATCTTTGCAACAAGTCATAAAACTGACTTAGGCAGTTCTGGAGGCATGACAGAAATGCAGTGTGCTTTAAGGGTGATCTGGCAAAAATTCTCACTATAAATGCATCCTTTTAAGTGTTGGCAAAGAATGAGGCACTAGTACTGTGCCCAACAGCTGCTTCTATGTGAAGCTAGGAGAAAGTAGAATAAATGATTGTGTTGATCCCAGCTTTCTCCTTGCAATGCTTCTTTGAGGCAGATAAACATTTAGCTATGTACATATACATAGGGTAATACTGAACATACACAATCAATTAATGTTGTATTCTGAAACTGCGAAACTTAAGAGCATGTGCTTAGTAGAAATGTGTTACTTGAGACTTAAAAAAAAAAAATAAAAATGTTGGATAATTCCAAAGGGACAAACAGAAGTCATGATTGCATCCACAGATTCAATCCCTTTTCTGCAAAACATCAAGTAACTTCTTTCGAATTTTCCAAAAATGTTCTTACATACATTTAGCATATATAACAAATTTTACTTTTGTGGGGGAAAGCAGTTGAACCATGCTGGCTGAAAATCAGTCTTTTGAAGCCAATCACTTCAACAAAAATGATCACAATTTTTTTGTATCTCAAATAACTGAAACTATAAAACTGCAGTGTTACAATGGAAAGTGACAGATAATTTTATCTATAGATGTTCCTGTTGATACTCTCTTTTTGTTTGCTTTTTGTAGTGCACTACCTTAAACTTCTCTAAGGAAAAGTACAAAGACACTAACCATCTAATGAACCCTGCAACAGTCCGGTGGCAGCAGTCATCCAGTCAACAGAAATGTGAGTTAAAGCTTTTCTCTAGAATTCTACTGGTAGAGGTGGAATAAGTTTTCTATCCCGTTTTTGTTTTTTTTTTTTTCTACAAGCTGCTTGGAAATTTTAGAATAAATGACAAAGAGTAAAAATCCAGCACTGAAAACAAGCATTAACCGAAGTCAGTCTCTGGTTAGGGTTAGTACTTATTTTTATTTTCTGCTGTCGGAATGGAGATCCGTTACTGTGGCTCTGATAAAAGCTTCCTACATTACTTCCTGATAAGTTTATTTTTACCATGTGGTAAATGTGCTATTCACCCTCCAAATAACTCTTAAAACCTGAGGCTGTTAACTGAGTCTGCAAGCATTCTGGATCGATATGCGTAAGATATCAAGTTTCACATTATTATTTAAGATTAATTCAGCAAGGGAATGTTGGCATAAAACCTAAAAAATGTCTGTCTTGTGTCCTTTTCCTAAGAAAAAGCAAAGCCCTGCTTTTCTTTCTATGTATTAAAGTATCTTCTTGCAATATTTCGATTTCCCTTTTCTTAGACTGGAATATGATAGGAAGTCCAAACTTCAATGTGAATACTGAATTTAAGAAGTAGAACTTTACTGTTTTGGCTTAGATTAGTGTGCAGTACCAGTCTCCTTCACTTGTACTTTAGAGCACAGTAGTATGGTATTATATGTATGTACAACCATGTGGAAGGAGAAGCCTGACATATTTTGGAATTTTTTTCTCCTAATTCATCACTTCTGCCTAACTTCTCACAGGCAAGGTCAGATGGACCTTAGTCATACTGAGTATTAACCTCTTCAGGTTTCTAAAAAGATCTCCAGAAAAGTAATTGTAAAACTTCATCCCTCCTCTTTTTCTGGAATCCTGCTATTGTAGATCCCTTTTCAACCCCTCACCCCCCCACCCCAAAATCAAACCAGAAAATGAGCTCTGATGGGAGGTGTTCTCTATGGATAATTTGTCACCCAGTGGCCATGATTGTGTCAAGTCTTCTGGAATATTTTCTTTGATTGAAAAACTTTTTTTTCCCAAAAAAATATCAATAGTATGACTGGAGTTTTTTTCATTTGGAATATCTTCTCGAATTTTTTTTCCATAGAACACAGGAAAATCATTTAACAATGTATTAAGCGTATTACTTGTACACACACTAAGGTTTCAATTACTATTAGCAGAAATTAAGCTGAACCTCAGAAAACAGTTCATTAGACAAAGTGACGTGCGTGGATGACCTCGGAAGACTCTCTGTGTGCTAAAAAAGCATTTAATGTCTTTAGCTTCTTGGCAGGGTAGATTTTAAGGGCATGGAAACAGAATAACTTCCTTGCCCACAATGGTTTAAATTTCTGATACTGTTTTGCTTTCCCTGTAAACTATTATAAACATCTTAATTTGTTGATTTTATTGGAACTTCGCTTTTAAAACTACTTTCTTAAGTGGAGGAGAAAAAAAAAAAAGACACAACATGAATATGGGAAATGAAAATATAATGTTTTTTGTAAATGCTTTATGTAACACTTTTCCAGAAAGACTTGGCCATTTAAACTGTGTTTGTCATTTTGTATCATTTTATTGATTATCTGGCAATGAATTGTAGTAAGCAGATTGACATTTTGTTTCTTGGACTCTGTCTGTTTCTCAAATAGAGATTATTAGCTGGATATTTTGAGACTGAGAAAAATGTTAGCGTTATAAATAAAAAGGCTTGTTATGGCTTAATTAGTAGGCTTTTTGCAAGCACTTTGAGTACTGCTCTCTAAGGTTTCAAATCTTTCCACATAACATGGACTAGTTTACAGGATCATCTGTATGACCTCAAAGCAAATTTTATTAACATTGTTGTCAATATAAATGTTTTCTTTAAGATGACTGGGCTCTAGCATACGTCTCCTTGTTCTGCAGGCTCTTATTCCATGATTGCATATTCTTTTAACTTAGCATTTCTGATTCATATGAAGTGCTTCTCTTTTGCTGTAGAAAGTTGGAAGCTAAACTCTTGCTTTTCAGAAGACTAATCGAGAAAAGTTGCTGCATAAACATTCTGAAAAGGACTGTAAAGTTTTGTTACAGTTTGCATAAATAATCTAACATAGCTGCTCAGCTGACTGGCAGATTGAATATGGATTAATACCATCCTGTTGAACCAGCATACATTTTAGGTCAAGTATTCTAGATTCCAATTGGGATTTAGTATTCAGCAGAATGAGTGAGTCCCAGATGTGGAAAGTTTATTGTATGTTTTGCCTTGTATTTTTTTTGTAATGTATTTCCTTATCAGACCTGTTCTTGTTTTGCTTTTTTTCTCCTGTCTGCATGAAGCCAGCAGATAAGATTACCACACAGTGTTAGAGTTGCATACATAAATGAGATCTGCATAATGGATGCCAGCATGTGTAATAAGATGACTTTTGCGTGCACTATAGCGGTAGCAACATACAAGCCAGAAAACCCACAGAAAACACAAATATGATGCCAGATTAAATATTTAAATTAGCAAAAAATTTCTGTACAAGAAAATGAAGGCATACAGGAAATCTTGGGCATAAACTTGAGACTCAGTTAACTAGTTTTTCCATACAGTTGAGGAGAAATAAGATTAGGAGTATGGCTAATACAGTTGATTCAACAAACAAAATTGTCAATGCTCATTGGTGTTTGTGAGGTGGACCTGAGATTGACAGAAATGTATTCTAGGATAAATGTATGTAGGATAAAAGTTTTAACTGATAAAAATACTTTGGGGGATGTTTTTAAAATGAAATCTGAAAAATCATATCATAGAACTCAAATTTTAAGGGCAAATATCACTTCTGCTGCAAATTTTTAGCCTGCTTGATTAATAATCTTTATACTTTAGTCACTGAATAAACAATAGAGCATATAATCATGTCTTGCCACTTACACTTTGTCAGTTATAACATGCTTCTTTTTATCGGATGGATGACGATTACGTATGGGCAGAAAGGATAATAAGCGACATTTTTAGTACAATGTATTTTAAAATCCTGAAATGTAAATTCTTCAAAATAGTATGGGAATTCTCTTTTATATAATTCTTATCTAGGCATTACTCTATAAATATGGTGGAGAATTCACAGCTTTACCCTGAGCCCATCAAAAGCTCAAATGAAAACACCTACAACTATGTCTGCCCAAATAAACCTTTTGAGTTAAAGTTCTTCTCTCCCAGACTGCCCAATAAAAGCCAAAACTAGAAAAAAATGTGTAGCAAGATTACTTGTCTGCTGTTGCTCAAACGAAGTTTGCACATGAAAATGGTTGTGCCCCAAAAATGAAGATCCTTCATGAAATCTTACTTATACTTCAGCCCTAGATGCAGAACTCTCAATTATTTCAGTATGATCAGGATTTTAGTGTTTGTGTTCATCTCTTCAAAGGCACAAGTAAAAATCTTTAAACTTAGGGAGCCCAACTTCTGAAGCTTAGCATTGATACATACCGCACTACTTTCGTAAGTCACAGAGCCGTGAAAATCAAGGAAACGGTTAACTGGTGGGGGCACATACATCCCACTACCAGACCATATGTATCCCCCACAGAACTACATCTAGCTACTCTGAGATATTTCAGAATATTTATAAAAGAATAATGTTATGCTGTTCCTGGGGAACACACTACCTTATTACTGGCAACATAAATATGTTGGGTTACCTGAGAAAGGGGGGGGGAGTTTTCTGCTGTTGCACGTGGCCAGCTATCTGTATTAGAATGTTTTAAAAGAAGCTGGTGTCACCAGGTCTTAAAAAAACAAACCCAAAGCAAATGAACAAAAAAACCCTATGAAAAATGTTTCTTACATGGTACATGTTACTCTGCCTTCTTTATACAAAGTTAACAATCTAGTTAAAATAATTGATTTTCAGATGCTAAGATTACCTCATTCAAAAACCTAGATTCTAGCTAGAAAGTTTCACTTGCATTTGGCTAGAGATCACTCATGTTAAACAAATCTCCGGGCAAAGCACCTGCCAAAGTATTGAGGATGCTATAGGATGCAAAAATATACAAGCAGTTTCAGGAGCTGAAGATTGATGAAAGCATTGTTTTCCCCTTCTCGTGAGTGCCTCCAAGGTCCTTCTGTGTCCCCTAAATACTACCTAAACAGCAGGGCAGTAGCTTAAATCTCCTTTACAAGCTACTGACTTCATGAAGTTTCTGGGAACTTGAAAATAATTTGAGACCTCCATTACTTTAACAAATTTTGGCTAAATTTGGCTAACTGTGGTTATAGGGTGTGGTTATAGGGTGCTAGACCAATGAACAACCAACTTAATCAAAAAGTTTTTTCCCAGAGGATGGTAGTGCTAAAAGGCCATAAGCAACTTGTTCTTGCCCAAACTCGGTTCAAAGCAGTCTTTGCTATGAAAGGGTTGCAGGCAGATTTAAGAGAAACACAACTTCTATTACAGACAAATGAAACATTTGACACTTGGCATCTAGAAATTCTGAGAAAATAAAACTGAGAAATGATGAATTACAGATGCTAGTAAGACTTTTGTAGTTGCACATAACTAGATGGAAGATTCTAACCATGCTGAGCCACAAGAGAATGTTTCAGAACTTGAGTTTGTGGGTAATAAAGTAGTAATTCAAGAAGATTAAAGGAGATATGTTAAAATGTCTTGTCAGAGAAGCAGTAATAGTGCAAAGGACTGTAAGTGGAAAAAGGCTATCAAAACCTGAAATGTTTTTTGAAACACTTAGCCACTCTCATTATCTTAGGATCAAGCTTAAATGCCAATGTTAGAGAAGTTTTTCAGAACTTTTTTTACTGCATTGATTTAGGGGACAAAGAATGTCTTAAGTGTAGAATAATAGACTTCCTAATACAAGCTCAAGCCTGATATGGCACAAATAAGGTACCCAGCCTCATATTTCCTTACATTACAGGAACTGTGCCATGTTGCAATCGGCTCAACTTTGCCCACTTCTCCTACAAGCATCCTCATGTTTCCATGCATTGTTCCCCAATGGAATGTGCTTTCCAAGTCAAATCATCAAATCCTTACTTTCCATTGTCTGATCTGTTTCTGCCCTGATGTTCTTATTAGCCATTATCAACAGGAAGTTAATTTAGTGTCATCGTTTGCTCCATTCTCTTAAAGCAGGCCTAATATGTCCCCTCCAAACTCGCTAATTATTTTACATACATTCTGGTGTAATTTTTTGACATTTTCCAATTTTATATTTAACAACTTTACAGTACCTGGCATAAGCAGGACTCTTAGTTTAGGATCTGTGGATGTAACTGTAATACCTATAAATAAATAATCTGAATTGGCTAAAGGGCTGGAGTGCGATCTATGTCCATTTCAGAGATGAGCTCTGAATCACGTGCATGTGATTCTCCTGCAGGTACCTGAATATAGTGTGGTAAATGTTTTGTGGGGTTTTTTTTTCCCCTCTTCATGCCCCACTTGTAGCTACATTCTCTCATGGGATACAAGCAACTTCGGTGGACTTCAATGGGAATTATTCATATTTTGCAAGTGGAGAGCAGAGCCTGTGACTGGACTGAAGCCAACGTCCTTTTAAAGTTCACATGCCTTGTATTGGCCCTCTCGTTTAGACTCCTTCTGACCAAACAAAGGGGGAGGGGGGAATGAAAAATAGTAGCAGCTGTTTCAGTAAAAAAATATAAGGGTTAACATAACATGATGTAAACTATTTCATCTGTTCTTCCTACTCGCCCATTTTAATCAGAAATGAGTAAGTAGAGCCTTATACGCAGTGAACTTGAAGAATGCTAATGGGATGTCTGCATCGCGTTGTACTCAGAGTACTTATGCCAGAATAGGAAAGCCTTTTATTCTGTAATTCTCTGAGGCAAGAACGAGGCTTTCTGAAGAGTTACTTTAAATTTAAACTCTCATTCTAATGTTAGACAGCCTGTTGGATCTCTGAGTTAAAAATTGCTTCAGCTTTAGTTACTAGAGCCAGATGTAACATTGACCTTAAATGGTAAAAGCTCCCAAGAGTGAACGAGAGGCTGGCCTGAGGGGAAAAAGAGGAATAACTGAAGTTTTAGGTAAGTAATCTCTATAACTGAGAATAAGCTCTTTTTCAGCCGTGAAACAGAACGGAACCGTATTTCCTCGTTAAAGGTACAGTACCTTGTTGTTATGATACCGAGTAGCTGGTTCTTTCTACCTCTTCCCCCTCACTCCCTTCAAATTTTACTTCTTGAAATTTTAGCTGCTTAAAAAGTGGGGGTAGTTAACGAAACCTAGTCCTTCTTACATACTGTTTGGGAATATACAAGAATGAAAAAGAAAAAGCTGTGTTAATTATACTGAGACTTTATTAATAAAGGTACGTAATCACTAATGCAAGGCAACCTGATTCACGGATGCTGTTATCTGTATTGTGCTGACCATTAGAGAGTCTTAGCAGCAATGCGTGTTATAGGGAAACAGATATTTAACAGATTTCTTTTTTCTTTTTTTAAATTGTATGACTATCCTTCCCACATGCTTGCTTTTAACAGTGCTGGAGTTGTTCATTTTGATGGATTATCTACTTGTGTCTGGAACCTATCTTTTACAAAGACATTTCCAGAGCCATTTCTTTATACAGTATGTGTTTGCTTTTAATCTGATTAAATTAATACCATAAAGCTGTGTTTAATTGGAATGCTGTACAGAAAAAAAAATCTTCAAATTTTAAAACATGTTTGCTTTAGTATGAAAAATCACAAGATTTACATTTCCTGATAGTTCAGTCTTTAGTTTCATCTGTGCTGTTTGGTAGGTACTCTGCACTGAAGTGTATTTTATTTTCTTGGCAAATTAAACCATTTTTTTTGTCTTACTAATTTATACACTAAGCTCTTTTTTCAGACAGCAGTATGTAAACAACATGAAAGAAATAGGTCAGTACAAGGAAATGATAGCTGAAGACTCAGGTTTCTGTTACTAACTCATATTAGTAAAAACTTGTGTTAGTGAGTTGATTTTTCAAATTGTATATAGCATGGTTTCATTTGAAAAATTCTCTGCAATCAGCAGCAGCAAATTTCCATCTTTGTGGAGTGATTAGACAGTAGGTTTTAGTTTATGCTATGCAAAGATTGGGTGAATTTAGAGTTCTGAGCACAGGCAGTGTTCCTGCAAGTGCTAACAGTTACTGCATTTATATTGGATATGGTAGGTGTTTTGTATGCTTTAACGAAAGTTCACTTCATTCTGCTTCAAGAGAATGTGATAAATGAATCTTACTTGTTAGAATGTTTCAGATCTGGTTGCAAAACTTGTAATTAATTTTCCTTTTATTTTCCTCTGGACTATCATTAATGAACAGCTTAGTACTTTTAAGTTAATCTCCTAGCCGACCTTCATGTTTGAAATCAACAATTTTGTGCCAAATCAACAACTATACCAAACTTGGAGCTTAATAATCTAACAATACGACCCATAGAAATCTAAGTTCATTAGAACTAACAGTGGAAATTAAGAAACAGTCCAATATATTAAATGCTGAATACTAGAGAGTCCTCACTCTTTTAATATTCTTGCATTTTCTAGCCTCCAGAGGCCCTCATTCTGATTTGCTGGTCTTGCCTGTGTTACTTTACTTGTGAGGTTTTATGTGCCGCTTCAACTTGTGCAATGATGTGCAACTTTAGATGGTATTTAGAAGGCCTTTAAGTTTTAATAAGCTATTTTCAACTTTGTGTATGGACTGGAGTAACTGAACTGTGTCTAACTCCTCCACATCTGAACTAAGCATATATTTTTAATATATGATATCTTGTAGCATTTCAGCAACTGTTGTTCTTATTCCATACAATCCTTTTTTATTTTGTAACTTAGAATATATTATATAGTGCCCATGTGTAAATTTATCTTCAGTAAAGATGTTATAATGACAATAAGAGTAATTTAATACAAAAAGTATGGGTTGCTCATTTGTACATAGTGAAAATTGTGTGTTAACGTGAGCACTATGATGAAGTACCTAGGATTATCAATGTATTTAACTTAAATAAATCCATCTGCTTTACATCCTTCTGGATTAAGCTCTAAATTGGCTGTGAACATGAAACCTGAACACCTCCCCACCTTCTATCTTTTTATATGTTTGAGTCAGTTTTAATAACTATTTATCTGGGACCAAAGCAGTGGAAGTTAAGAATTATCTAGCAGACAGATTCATAGTTCCAGTCTTTAGCACCAGCTTCTTCCATCCTCCTGTGGATCAATCTGCTTTCTGACAGCTTTTAATGATAGTATGGCATCAAATCACTTTTTGAAAAGCTGGATAAGACAGATGATGGCAACTGAGGTATAGGGAGTTGGCACTGAGAAGAGACAGACGTGAAAGCTTCTCATTTCAAGGGTCATATGTGTATGTTCCTTAAACGTCATGGAGTTCTCTGGTCTTATCGAAGTTGCTGTTCTTAGAGAAGTGTATAAGTCCAGGAAAAAGAAGCATCAAATGGCTTGTGAGTGGAAGGGGAAAAAATTCCTTGCTGTTTTAAGGTTTGTAGGTTATTTAAAGATCTGAGGGATTTGTGGGCAGAGAGATCTTTTTTCTGTCCTAACTTGCAGCCTTCCTGTAAACTAAGCAGAAGAATTTCCTTGTGATGTGTTCTCCACTTGTACTTCCTTTGAAAAGTGGGTCAAAGAGATGTTTTCGATCACAGTATCACTGACAAAAAGAAAATTTGAGTGGGTGATGGATCTTTGTAAGCTTATAAACTAGTGACTCAAGACATGAATGTACATGCTTATGTATATGTGTAGTGGAGAACTCAGACTGTGACTGTTATGGTAGCACTCTGAAATAATAACTCAGTTTCCCTCCCTGGAAAGTAGGTCCTAAGAATTCTGAAAAGGAGAGAGGGATTTGATACTTAGAGCAAGTGGACTTGTAGCCTCAGGTTTTGTTGGAGGGCTTAGGCTCTTAACAGCATCCCAGCATTTAATCTTCTTCAGTAGGTAGAGGGAATAAGCTTTTTCTTTATTTTTCTTTACTTTGTTTATTTCAATGTGTCTATCATTAATTTTACACTCTGGAAAATAATTTAAGAAATTCGGTTTTACATAGTAATTACCTAATGTATTAAGTATCTTAAACAACAACAAAACCAATCATAACAACCAACACCACCCGCCACTAATAGCTGAAATCAAGAATACCTTAGCATCTGCTAGAACTTTCACCTGCCCTTAAAATGTACAAAACCCGAAGTCTTTAGGTATCACAAGTCTTCAGGGACCGGTGATATTGTAAATATGATCACCTGTAGGTTTGGACAAGTAAGACCTGTATAATACGATTATTTTTTTTATACTAACACAGATTGCTTGGAGTGGGGAGGATGAGAAGGGCAGTGACGGAAACATGCAAACTTGGCAGGTAATACATGTCAAGTGTGTATGTAAACCTTCTCCCCCCAACTAATGCTAAGGCATGTTTTGTTGCCTTTTGTCATGATAAAAAGTTATACTTTAGAGTCACTGTGCTGTTCCCTAATTTACGTGCAAATACACTTACGGAGTCACTGTCTGGTGGCTATGAAATGGGATCCACTGGCCTAGTTCCTGCAATTTCTGCAAAAAGCAAAGGATTAGAAAAGTTGATATAACAAACGGGGCTGGGGTGGGGGGATGGGGGGGAGCATTTTTTTTAGGAGTTGCAAGCTTTTTTTCTTACCAGTTGAAAGGTTTTGCATCCTGGAAATGGACACATGGTAGATGCATTCTGTGCTGCTGGGTCAAGTAAAGAAATTGCTTTGGGCTAGGGCTTGCCTTCAGAGTAAAGTTATTATTGTTTATATAATTCTGCAGAATGTTTTGTAACGCTGAAGTTATACATGGGGAATTTGGCTCTGAGTCTTTGCTTTTAAAATCATCAGCAAAGTTTCCATTCACTTTAGTGGTGCCAGATGAGGCTCTTGGTGAATACACAAAGGTAAAGGCTATGTTAGTTAGTGGTAAATAAGAGTCCGAAATCTAGGAGAATTTGAGTAGGAGCAGTGGGTCTCTTTTCGCCCATCTTGTTTTGGACTTAGAGAGATGCACTAACAAATGGTAGGATCCATAGAATGCGATCTATTTCTGAAATTTCAGAAAAGAAAAATCCATTACTTCATTTTCAAATGTTCCCCCAGTTTCTCTGAAATGTCTGAAAAGGACTTTTTATTAGGAGGTGTATGTGTGCCAGTAGTAGAATATAATAAAGCATGATATGTTGATTAACCTTTCCTGTTAAAAATTCTGAAGTTGTGCTGAACTGTGCTCTACCCGCTGATCAGAAAAATTGAAAATAAAATGTCTAACCATAAGTTGAAGAGGAGCTTGTGGAGAGGAAGGGAAATAATTTAACAATGTATAAAAATGCACACATGCTTCACAATTTCAGCCACTGAATTTCCCATATTTTTCTTTTCAAATAGCAAATGAATGTGACTGACCTCTGGGCTCATGAAAATAGCACAATACAATTAGGAGCCTAGTGACAATGGAGGGTGGAGTTTGCCCCAGGAGGAGGTGCTAGTCAAGCTGATGTTCTGTGCATCTCAGACTGGAAAAACCTTGTAAGCAAATCTAAATACTGTGCTTAGTTCCATATGCAGGTATACATGGGCCTATTATCCTGACTTCCCTGAGGGCTGTTGCAGTTAATAAACTTATCATTCCTATTCTTTGATAGGTATCATTATCAGCATTGCTCTAAAAGCTGTTTTTAGTAAGTACAGTAGTCAGTGGAGCAGACTGTAGAAAACCAAGCACATGTATCAGAATTCCCAAGTATCTCGGATACTTAAAGCAAGATTGGGAGACTTGAAAATTGCTCTGTGTTTGTTCACTGAATTAAGTGAAAATATCTGTGAGGGACAGGGAGAAAGAGACTTCAACATGTAAAACTCAGTTTTTATGTGTGTGCTGAGCTTTTGGGACCTGTTTGGATTCTCTCCTGCATAAAACACAGCATTAAAATTGCCCTTCCAAAACTCATTTACTGTGTGCTAATGGAAGAATCGCTGGAATATTAACAACCTTTTACCCTTATAAGAATCTCTTGACACTTCCTGTTGGATTATTTTTTTAAAAGTCTTTGACATTTCCTGTTTAACAGATTTTAAATGTTTTTTCTTGGTAAAATGGCAAACATCAACCATCCCACTCTAAACAAAGCTGACATATAACCATAACAGAAAGGTGAATAATACCTAAAGATCCCCCAGGAAATCTGTCCTGTTACTGCTTGGTATTTCCATGTCTAGAAATGTGTTCAGAAATTACATTAAACACCAAGTGGTGTTTTTCACTGATTGCTTGTAGAAATGATACAGAACTTAAAGGACTCAGAGAAAAATACTATACCAGAAAAAAATTAGCCTTTGTTATTATGAAAATGATGAATTGTATTTCCTTAAACAACATACGAGGTCAAACTCTCACTTCTTGTAAACCACTGTTGCTGCGTTTGGAATGTGCGGAGTTTTGCCCATGTGCGTGAACTATCTGTCTCAGTGGATTTTGATCCCTCCTGAGAATTTGGCTCCACTTAATATGAAGACAATTTCTCTGTTGCTTAACAGGTAAAGGTCAGAGTTGATGAAAAGTTTTTCACTTCAGAGCAGGACCTTGTAAATTCCTTGCACATGTTGCAAAATAGGCAGAAATCAACAAAGTTTTTCACCTAATCTTGTTCTCAGGTAGTAGTTAGTGATACGCTTTCTCACAACAAAGTCCTTCAAAATCACAATATGCCTTACATTTATGTGTCTGCTTATATGATTCAGAGGTTGTGAAGTTGGGAGGGTTTTTTTCCTTTTGAAGGTGGGTACTGTACAATCATCTTGTGTACTTATCTTCTCAGCATCTGCTTAGAAAATAAAACAACATGCCATTTTGACATCCAAGAAAGTGCTATAAATAGTCTGTTGCTATGTTTAAATGCCTACACTCGGTTGCTATAGCAATAAAAATCTCAAAAATTATGTACGAATTGCCATAGAGCATTACCAGCCCTTTCTGGGACAGGGAGATTGTGGGACTAAGAATATGACAAAGATGTTCAGTATATTAGAGGGCAGAGTTTCTACATAGTTACACGTTGTTATCTGTAGGCAAAATGTGGCCTAACTGTATAAATCCCAAAGTGGCTGTGTCAAAAGGGACAGTTGGATCCCTACTTAATTCAGTTGCTTCTTCATGACTTGTGTGACGGAGTTCAATGCTTGGAGCAACTTCCCATTTCTTTGCAAGAGAAGCAGCCGAAAGTGTTGACCTTTGTCTAAATTCCTCCAGTCCCATGATATCAAGTGTGAAAATCTGCATACAGGGTGCATCGGACTGTGTAGATTTCTTCTCTGTGACATTACAATAGTCAGTCTGAAATGCCCTTGCTCCTGAGGCAGCTGTGGGAACCCTGCTATCAAAAAGAAAAGAAATGAAATGATAGCTAATGGAATCCTTAGCATCTCTCAGGGGCTCGAAGCCTCGAACATTCAGTTGCTTCTTGAAGAAAGCAGGAAATTCAACTTCCTTCATAGCAGATTAAAAAAGGCATGTTATTGTGGCAACTATAAGTTCAGTTATGGAACCGAATTGTTCCTTCAGGCATTTTTACGCCTTGCTCTCTTCTATTGAGGAACAAATTAGGGAAAAAAAGACTTGGAAAAATTGAAACCTTGTTTGGAAGTAATATAACTGTTCTGTTGTCTTTCTTCCTCATTGCTTGAAGAATCCTCAAGGTTCAGATGAGATTGGCTCAAACTGCATAACAGTGTGCTCTTCAATTTGAATATGGTAATCCATACCAGTCACATAATTATTTCAAGCATTGTCCTTAACATATGCTTTGAAGTCCAATCCAATTGAGAGATCTGATATCAAGAATGTATCAGCGGTAGAAATACCTATTTTAATTTTTTTTCAGTTGTTATATAGTGATTATTGTTCTTTTTCAAGGGTCACTATGCTGGTAAACATATAGCTGAAGTAATTCTTAGAGGCACTATGGTACTCTGTAGTTTGAGGGCACACCTAAATCCTCCAATACTTCGAAGTACACTAGGGCTACTTTATTTTTGTAAAAAGTCTGAATATCAAAGTACTACCATATACATGGCTTATAATTTTCCTTAAGATAAGAGCTACAGTGTTACATAAATAGTAGCATCTCTCTCAATTCTACTACAGAATAGCTCATATTTGCAACCTCATTACAGTATTTTTCTGTAACAAATGTTGACCATCTTTGGGATTTAATTTTAATACTTCAAATTTTTTTAACTGTTGAGAAATTTGGCTTTTTGTAGCTTTATAGCTACACAAACTTCATTGCACATGGAACCATGCACGTTTTTCAATCTGTGTGGATTCTTTGTTTACTTTCCTTCTCAACTGTTCTGCATTGGATGCTGGACAATCACCTTCCAAATGGGTTTATTCTTAAAAAAAATGTCAACAGGACTGATTGTGATTTTGGTTTATTTGGTTGTTGGTTTTTTGTAACAGATCTCATAGAGGAGTCCAAATGTTAGATCCATAAATATTTATTGATACTTGTTTATTACATTTTTCTTAGAATTCCAGTGATTATCTTTTATGTCAAGCTTGGGAGATGCTTCTGTGGATACACATAGTGCGCCTGTAAAATTAGCACACCTATGCATGGTTTACGATAATGCAACTTTTACTGTTGACAGTATGTGGTTATATGAATAACCTAGTTGGGGAAGGGGAGAAGGCAACCAGAGGAGGTGTGTGAAAGTTATAAACTGTAGCTTTTTTGTTTCCTGAAACTCAAATACTTGAAATACAGACACCTGATTTTTCTTAGAACTGTCCCCTATATGTATGGCACCATCACCATGATTGTTACAACACCAGTTTATTCTATATTTCAAAGCTATTCTGTATAGTCTCTGTTTCAGATGCTGTACCCCTGAACTTGCATCTGCCATGCAAATGCAAACTGCCTGATACTTGCCGTTCCCTGAGTCAGCTTTGCTTGAAAGTGATCGCCAGCTTCAGAAGTTATTCCAGTGCAGGGGGGAAGAGGGGAGAGTTGAACAGACAACATGGCTACATAAGCGTTTTTCAAGGAAAAAAGAATTATATGGCTATTGGTTAGAGACACATTTCTCACTATATATTGTCCGCTAGTCTTCTTTAAGTGTTAGCTATGCATTTACTCTTTCCAAAATCTATTTTTGGTCTTGTTTTCCTTGGATTGTGCTGTTATTCTGGTTGTCAGCCAACTATCCTTCCCCTTTCTTCCCTGCCCTCCCTTCATTCCCTCACAGTAGCCTTTGAACTTGTCCAGCTTGCTGAATTTGGCAAGAGAGGGTCTCAAAAGTATTACGTTCCTACAAGTGAAAATCAGTGGTGTGGTGAGAGAAGAGACCCAGCTTAGTGCTGCTAAGGGGGAGAAGCACCACTGTGAGCTGAAATCATAATTGATTCTGTTTGATCTGCCAGCTGGCAACCTGGCATGTGTGAAGCTCAAAACCAGGCACAGCAAATGCTGTCTCCTGTCTCTCCATGCTGGCAGGAGACTAGGAGACAAGGGAGCTTATTATGATGAAGGAGATAAGATGCAAAATCATTAAAATAAAATACCTGAAGAAAAGGTTTTCCTAGCTCAGGTACTTAGAAGCAACTTGTTTCTTAATGTAGAGAGACATAGGTTACAAAACTGTCTGGTTTTGCACTGATATCTTAACTTTATTTTGGAAAACTTTTGCAAATATGTGTGAAACAGATCATGAAAGCTACATGCTGATAACTCTCCTGTGATTTCACACTAAGTTCTAATAATTGGTGGCAGTCCATATGTTTGTCATCTTTCCAAAGCAATGCAGAACACTGTTTGATTGTAAAACAGACCCTCATCTATTTTGCAGATTTTTCCATCAAGGCTGCAGTCCCTAAAGGGAAAAGACCTGAGATTTCTGCAGTCATTGGGAACAGGCTATAGACTCTACTCAGTCTGCTCTTCAGGCATGTCAGTCAAGCTCATGGGAATGTTGTTAGCAGACAGGTTCTTCCCATGGCAAATAAATGTCAGCCAGCCGGGTAGAGGCAGCCATTCTAATTAAACTTTCCTTATATAACAGATGTTTTGAAGCTCAGCCAGGGAGAATAAAGTAATATCCAGAGACAGCAGCCCGCATCTGCTTTCTGGTCATTTGAAGAAGGCAGCTGAGGATCAAGAATCCGTTCTCTGAAAATTTCCTTGCATCTGAAGTGGTTTCTCCACTAACGATGTCCCTTTTTTGTGCATATTCGAGGTCAGTATGCAAGCTCTAAGGTTGACAAAACTCCAGGAATTCCACATCATGGACACTGCTTACTTGCACCTGCTCCTTTAGGTACCCTTTTAATCACCTGTCATAGATTTAGTTTTTTCTTGAAAATATACAGCACAGTATTGAACTCTTTCTCTGAAGATTACTCAGAATATGCAAATATTGGTTTTATGGGTCAGATCAAGTATGCTTCACTTTTCTAATTTTTTTTTCCGTCTCTTCATTTCATGGGTTTTCAATAACATTGGGAAAGCCAGCAACACTAAACAGATGCTCACAAAACCAAAAAGAGATGGTAATCCTGTTAAAGAACTCCTCTGGCTTCCTTCAGCTCATTTTAGAAATTTCTAGAGGCCCTTTTTATTGAAGTTAACGTCAATAAAAAATGGCAGAATAAGATCTCATTTTTTTCTTAAGCAAAGTGACTACATGCTTTATTTCTGTTAGTCACTGATAGTTATTCTGTGATTATTTGAAAGAAATTAACCGTGGCAACATCCTGTTTTCTTTCTTTGTTTGATCATCTGTTTGGGAGGAGTTGTTTATTTTGCTTAAACAAACAAAAAAAAAAACCCCTTTCTGTCTAGGTAACACTAAATTTGTTTCTTTTTATGTTTAAAACAGGAAGCTCCTGCCTACAGCATTCCAACCATCAGCCTGCTGAATTTTCACTATCCTTTCTTCACGTGTGCTACAGGCCACTATGCTGACCATGACAGTTCCAGACTTTAAACTCCTCTGATAGGTAATATCTGGCTTTCTGGTTGCATTTTAAATTTTACTTCGGTTATTTGAAAGAGTTGGGCTAATTTCTCATTTGCGGGTCTCATCCAGTGAAGTTAATAGAGTCTTGTGCATACAAGAGTTAAATAGTTAAATAAATATTTAACAATAGTTAAATAACAAGTTAACTTGTTATTCTGACAATTTTTTTAAATATTTCAGTCATTTTTTTTGGTTGATTAACATGTATGTTGGCCATTTTCTAGTTTTTAAAGTGCTGCTTTATAAACCAATTTTAATTAAATTGTTCATTAAAAGAATAGCATAAAAGTTATAGCTGAGAAGATATGGAACACTGAGAAAACTTTTATGTAACACCAATTTCTGTGTTTGTTACTTTTCTATTGAGGCCAACAGTGATAGTTTGCTGTCTGTGAAAATGTTAATCCCCTGCAGTCCGGATCAGAAACTAGAAGATAAAAATCATTGCTGGATTGNTCCTGCAGTCCGGATCAGAAACTAAAGTTAATGAACTAGAAGATAAAAATCATTGCTGGATTGCCTAACTAATATTCAAAAGCTTTTTTTTTGTCCATAACTATTGAACATAACTCCCACCGGGTTCAATGCTCCACCTAGATGGATGTTCAGGGATGGAAGTTACATCATAAAACTTAGTATGTAACTGTGCATTCTTGCTAACTGAAAGTGCAATATAGTTTGGGTATGTGACAAAAGTGAGATTTAGTTTAGAAGCACAGAAGACCAGATGGCTACTATTAGATAACATGATGAGTTTTACTGTAGTGAATTTAATAATTAGGACCTATACTGAAGCAGTATTACACAATACCAACATCTGATAAGCAGTTCAGGTGAAGAAGTAAGGTGCCGTGGCCAGTTTCACTTAAGTGCATTGGAATGATAATTTCTTCTTCATGGTGGTAAACCTTAGCTATATTAGCAAGTGTTTATTTAAAAAAGCTGAAGAAATAAGTTGCTAGTATTTTGGATGTTCTAAGGTTCTTAAATAGGTCTTTTGAAAAACAAACAAACAAACAAAACCCCCAAAAACTCAGCTTTCCCAAAATATTTGCAGGATGTAATGAAAGATGTGCCCTTATACAGCAAAAATATACAGTGAAGAACCAGAGCTCTTCAGTAGTTCAGAACTGAACTGTTGCATCCCTCACTTTCTTAAACATGCAGTTCTAGTATTTTCTGCTGCATTTGCGCTATGAAATAATGTTTTAAACTGGTGAAATGTCAATGTTCTGCTCAGTGATAAAGACTGAGTAATGTACCAATGTAAAGCATATTTGGTATGTTTTCAAGACACAGACCTCCCTAAGGAATATTAACCCATCATAGTAAGGGTTACAACTGCGTAGCTTTGTGAAAGTCAATTGAGCAAATAACTTCTGCATGCCTTTGCAGGGTAAATTGACTAGAAAAATTACGTGACTTACTATTGCCTGATTTTTGGCTTGGTATAGTTGCAGAAATACAAATGAAGACAGAGGATGAACCTGATCAGTGAAATAAATAAAATTCCATTACTCCACTCTGCTGCAAAAATTGAAGAAGAAAATGTAAATTTTAATACTAAAAGCACTAATATTGTGTAACTGGTTACTCTGTCATTGAATATTCATGAAACTGCAGTACAATGTTCAGTTAAGGTATTGGTTGTAACTAAAAGAAGCTATGTGACTGACATTTGCTTTTTGCTTCAACTTAGTTCAAAAGAATGCTTAGCATGCATTTAGAATTAAAGTGTTTTTTCTTTCACGTGGATGATAGAAAAACGTGGTACCATTTGCTCATGTTGACAAATGAATTGTTATGGAATGTATTGTAGTTGCCCTGTTTGTTTATCTTCTAGATTCTGTTGTTTCTTCAGAAAATCATTTCTGAGGTAACTGGATATTGAGAATTTTGGAAAAAAATCATAGCGGGCTCTGACTTTAAATTTAAATATTTCCTTTAACAAAAACACAAACATGGCATGTTCAGTTAGTAACTTTATCCTCTTTGTTCTGTAAAAATATACTTTTTTTCTCCAAGAGGGTTAAAAACAAAACACTTGGAGGGAACACTTAGAAAATGAATTTGTGGGTTGCCATTAAGCACCATGGAAATTAAAATAAACATTGTTCTAACTAAGAAACATTAACAACAACAAAAAAGTTTGTGTTGGAAAAAATCTTTACATGCCTTAGAAACACGTTCAACACAATTTGACATCATCTTATTTACACAGATCAAACAGTGTAATTGGTATTAATTTATCTTTAGAAAGATTTAATGGGTTTTTTGCATAGATATAGTCATTATATATTTTATTTGTTAAGCTACCTTGGCAAGTGTTACTTGTTCATAGTTAGTTGTTACATATTATAAAGAAGAAATAAAGGAAGGATATGAGAAAAGATTAGTGGAACATGCATTAAGTGTTTATAGAAAACCTAGTAAGTCTAGTTTTAGCTTTCTTATTTCTTTCAATTTGTGAGGCAAAACTATTGGAAAGATGTTTTCCCAATAACTACAGCCTGGGATTTGGATAGAAGAGAAGACTAATAAAGAGAATTAAGGTTTTAATTATTAACAATTTAATTTCTTAGCCAATAAAATTAAGGATTAAGAGAAGAATAGAGGCTATCTCTCTTTAGCCCACTCTTCCTTCCCCTGCCCCAAGCAATTTATCTGGACGGTAATCTGAAGTAAGTCACTTCAGGAAAGGGGGTTATATAAAAGAAGGTTAATTTTAGCCTCGTGAAGTTTGTCTCCCTGGGCTTCCCCTGTAGTCAGCTGAGAAGAGAGAGATTCCTCCAGAGTGCAAATCAGATAGTCTAAATTAAGTTCCTGATTTTAGGGCAGGAACTTAAGTTGACTTAAAAACAAACAAAGAACCAAACCAACCAACCAGAGGGAGACAAATGGCCTTAGGCTAAGTAAGTCTCCATGAAAGGTCCCCTTTATATATATTCTCATGCCTCTCAATCTGTAGAAGGCATGTGGTATTATAATAACTCTTTTATTGAAGATGATGTACAGAATGGAATAGGTCTAGGCTCTTTCTTCTCTCGCTCCTTCCGCTGCCAAGAACATCAAATTTGGTGTTACTGGTTTTGGTAGAAACATTTGAAAGAAATCTTAGATCAGTATTTAGCAACTGTATCCTGCCATATCCAAATTGATGAATCTTTGAATGAAAACAGCATTTTCAGTCAATAAGTAAAAGTAAATATCTGCATTGTCTGTGAGGAAAAAAAAATCACTTCCTCAGCTTATCAAATTTTGCTTTCTTTATATCAACTCTAATAACTATAATAAGAATAACGTGAAGCTAGCATTCACTTCAGTTGAACTGAATTGATAAAGATATATAAGTAAACCAGAGAAAGTTTCATAATGGGTATCAAAACACAATTTCTAAGGCAAAACTGCAAACGTGAGAGCTTCATGGGAAAGAGGGATACTGAGATGAGAATTTAACTTTTGGATGTTGGAAAAAATGTTTGTCTTTTCAAAAGTTCTCTAATGCTTTTTTTATGAGCCAAAGCGAAAAAAAAAAAAGTTACAAACCCCTCTTCTTTATCCTTGAACAAATTGTCATCTTAGTGACAGAATGAACAAGTTATATTTTGCTCCTACTTTGTGGCAAATGTGTGTAGATATATTTTGTTTACATAAAGTTCTCAATGCTGATGATTTTTAGTTGGAAGAAAATATACCATTTTAAATGCTTGATACTAAAGTGTTGTGTTTGTATCACAGAAGCTTTGACCTTGTAATACATCTGTGATAAAGATGATGACTAGCATTTCATAGCAATTTCTCCATGGGCCAAAGATAAGAACTGGAACATCATCTTTTAAATAAGCAAAGGCATACCTGTAAAACTGACTAGGGAAGCAATCACAAAAGGTAGACTGAAATGACATATATTCCCTTTATGATAAATCTGTTGCTTTAATGATATATAAAAAATTATTTAGTAGTTTAATGAAACAGAATTATTCTTGAGACAATTTCTCTTTACAGCCAGAGGAAATATGGCAAAATCCTAATGGAAGAAATTAATTTTTAATAATTTAGTGACATAAGGCTATTTTTTATCCTCAGACATTCATTTGCAATTTCTATTTTGAGAATGCATATGCAAAAAAGGTCGACAAGCTCAGTCTTAGCTCATTTATCAGTATTATGTTAGGAGTGCTACAGTTTTGTGGGACAGGTTCTCACTACTGAGAAATTTATATTTTGTGTGCCATAAAGGTATAATTCGACCTGTGTTTGACCCACCTCAGTTGAAGAGGCAGTGCACTGGAAGAGCGTATTCCTGTCCAAACCAATTCTGCATGAATACTAACTGTTATTCCACTTTTTATCTTCCTTCCATGACAAATTTTAAAACATTTTTCACCAGGATTGGAAAGATTTGTTTGGTTTCTTTCTCAAAATAAAGCTTTACTTAGTTTCATGAGCTGTTTCAGGTGTAGCTACCAGTATGCA
Source organism: Anarhynchus alexandrinus (assembly GCA_008711295.1). Classification (NCBI taxonomy): domain Eukaryota; kingdom Metazoa; phylum Chordata; class Aves; order Charadriiformes; family Charadriidae; genus Anarhynchus; species Anarhynchus alexandrinus. Next base: position 3,774,252 of record VUYV01000053.1, read on the forward strand.
CTTTGATATGTAGCTGGAGAAGATGTTCTGCAAGAAAACAAGGGCATACTAGACAACAGAATGCAAGTATATGGTAAAAGCATGGAAAATAATATAATTTTCTAGAAAACATAATGTTTCATTAAAAATTATTAGGTTGAAAAGGAGGCAGTATTGCAGCTCCTTACTAGTACTTTATAAAGAGATGACATTTTTTTTCCAAATTTTTCATACTGACCATATCCTGAGTAGTCAAGCAAAGCTCTTGTGATGTCAGTGGGTAAGAATTTTCACTTTTTTATTTAATTGATTATGAATTACTTTAAGTTCCTTAATGGAAAAATACTGTGCTTATATTAAGAGGTGCTTCCTTTATGGAAGGTTACAGGCTTTTTAGGAAGGACAGGCAGGGGAAATGAGGAGGGGGTGTTGCTCTCTATGTCAATGACCACCTCTAGTGCATGGAGCTCCACCTGGGGATGGATGAAGAGCTGACTCACGGAGAGCTTATGGGTCAGGATTAAAGGGAACACAGGGGCAGGTGACGTTACAGTGGGGATCTGCTACAGGCCATCTGACCAGGATGACAGAGTGGGTGAGGCCCTCTATAGAGAGATAGGAGCAGCCTCACATTCACAGGCCCTGGACCTCATGGGAGACTTCAGCCACCTAGATATCTGTTGGAGGGACAGCACAGTGGGGCACAAACAATCCAGGAAGTTCTTGGAATGCATCAATGACAACTTCCTTCTCCAAGTGGTAGACGAGCCAATGAGGAGAGAACCTATGCTGGACCTTGTCCTTACCAACAAGGAGGGGCTAGTGAGGAATGTCAAGCTCAAAGGTAGCCTTGGCTGCAGTGATCATGAAATGGTGGAGTTCAAGATCCTTAGGGCAGCGAGGAAGGTGCGCACAAGCTCACTACCCCGGACTTCAAGAGAGCAGACTTTGGCCTCTTGAGGGATCTGCTTGGTAGGGTACCACGGGATAAAGCATTGGAGGGGAGAGGGACCCAAGGAAGCTGGTTAGTATTCAAGGATCACCTCCTCCAAGATCAGGAGTGATGTATCCCAACAAAGAGGAAGTCAGGCAAAAAAGCCAGAAGGCCTACATGAATGGAGCTCCTGGACACACACAAAACCAAAAAGGAGGTCTACAGAAGGTGGAAGCAAGGACAGGTAGCCTAGGAGGAATATTGAGAAATTGTCTGAGCAGCCAGGGACCAGGTTAGGCAAGCTAAAGCCCAGACAGAATTAAAACTGGCCAAGGATGACAAGGGCAACAAGAAAAACTTCTATAAGTATGTCAGTAATAAAAGGAAGATCAGGGAAGATGTGGGCCCTCTCCAGAAGGGAACAGGAGACCTGGTCACCCAGGATATAGAAAAGGCTGAGGTACTCAATGACTTTTTTGCCTCAGTCTTCACTGGCAAGGGCTCTAACCACACCACCCAAGTCACAAGAGGCAAAAGCAAGGACGGTGAGAATGAAGAACAGCCCACTGTAGGTGAAGATCAAGTACGAGACCATCTAAGGAACCTGAAGGTACAGAATTCCATGGAACCTGATGAAATCCATCTGTGGGTCCTGAGGGAACTGGCAGATGAAGTTGTTAAGCTGCTTTCCATGATATTTGAAAAGTCGTGGCAGTCTGGTGATGTTTCCACTGACTGGAAAAGCAGAAATATAACCCCCATTTTCAAAAAGGGAAAAAAGGAAGACCCAGGGAACTACAGGTCAGTCAGTCTCACCTCTGTGCCCGGCAAGATCATGAAGTAGATCCCCCTGGAACCTCTGCTAAGGCACATGGAAAATAAGGAGGTGATAGGTGACAGCCAACATGGCTTCACCAAGGGCAAGTCATACCTGACAAATTTGGTGATCTTCTATGATGGGGTTACAACATTGGTGGATAAAGGGAAAGCAACAGACATCATCTACCTGGATTTGTGCAAAGCATTTGACACTGTCCTGCACGACATCCTGGTCTCTAAATTGGAGAGATGCAGATTTGACGGATGGACCATTCTGTGGATAGGGAACTGGATGGATGGTGGCACTGAAAGAGTAGCGGTCAACAGCTTAATGTCCAAGTGGAAACCAGTGATGAGCTGCATTCCGCAGGGGTCAGTACTGGGACTGGTGCTGTTCATGATCTTTGTCAGCGAGATGGACAGTGGGATTGAGTGCACCCTCAGCAAATTGCTGATGACACCAAGCTGTGTGGAGCAGATGACACACTGGAGGGAAGGGATGACATCCAGAGGGACCTTGACAACCTTGAGAGGCGGGCCCATGCGAACCTCATGAAGTTCAACAAGGCCAAGTGCAAGGTCCTGCATGTGGGTCAGGGCAATCCCAAGCACAAATACAGGCTGTGCAGAGAATGGATTGAGAGAAGCCTGAGGAGAAGGACCTGGGGGATATTGGTTGATGAGAAGCTCGACATGAGCCAGCAATATGCGCTTGCAGCTCAGAAGGCCAACTGTTTCCTGGGCTGCATCAAAAGAAGCATGGCCAGCAGGTCAAGGGAGGTGACTCTCCTCCTCTTCTCCGCTCTGGTGAGACTGCACCTGGAGTACTGCATCCAGCTTTGGAGTCCTTAGCACAAGAAGGACATGGGCCTGTTGGAGCAGGTCCATAAGAGGGCCACAAAGATGATCAGAGGGCTGGAGCACCTCTCCTATGAAGACAGGCTGAGAGAGTTGGGGTTGTTGAGTCTGTAGAAGAGAAGACTCTGGGGACACCTTATTGTGGTCTTTCAGTATCTGAAGGGGGCCTACAGGAAAGCTGGAGAGGGACTTTTTACAAGGGCATGTAGTGATAGGACGAGGGGGAATGGCTTCAAACTGCAAGAGGGTATATTTAGATTAGGTATCAGGAAGAAATTTTTCACTATGAGGATGGTGAGGCACTGGAACAGGTTGTCCAGAGAAGCTGTTGAGGCCCCATCCCTGCAAGTGTTCAAGACCAGGCTGGATGGGGCTTTGAGCAACCTGGTCTAGTGGGCGGTGTCCCTGCCCATAGCAGGGGGTTGGAACTAGATCATAGAATTATGGAATCGTCTAGGTTGGAAGGGACCTCTAAGATCATCAAGTCCAACCATCAACCTAACACTGCCAAAACCACCACTAAACTATGTCCTTAAGTGCCACGTCTACCTGTCTTTTAAATACCTCCAGGGATAGTGATTCCACCACTTCCATGGGCAGCCTGTTCCAATATTTGATAACCCTTTCGGTGAAGAAATTTTTGCTTATATCCATCCTAAACCACCTCGGTGCAACTTGCAGCCATTTCCTCTTGTCCTATCACTTGTTACCTGGGAGAAGAGATTGACCCCCACCTCTCTACAAGCTCCTTTCAGGTAGCTGTGGAGAGTGATAAGGTGTCCCCTCGGCCTCCTTTTCTCCAGACTAAATAACCCCAGTTCCCTCAGCTACTCCTCATAAGAGTTGTTCTGCAGACCCCTCACCAGCTTCATTGCCCTTCCCTGGACATGCTCCAGAATCTCAATGTCTTCCTTGTAGTGAGGGGCCCAAAACTGAACACAGATGATCTTTAAGGTCCCTTCCAACCTAAACCATTCTATGATTCCCCACCCCAAAAGACAGGTGCTTGCTCCTTTCTGAGTAATTGTCTTTTGGGTGAAGGTAATCATGGAATAGGTAATCAGAGACCATGAATGAGGCATAGTAGCTCTTTAACAACGAGAGTAATTCCCTGCTTGGTACCATGTTCCTTTGCTTGTCCATACTCCCCAAATTTGATGTTAGTAAGCTTTCCTTGCTTAGTCCTGTCCTGCAGGCCTTAAAAAAGGAGGACAAGATGTGACCCCCTAATGTTAAAGGCATAATATTTAACTTACTGTTGCAGCAACAGAGAAAACTTGGAAGTTTAGAGGCAAATGAAATGTGCAGTCTGTCTCTTCAAAGCCTTTCTGTAGTGAGTGGAAGCTTTGATTGTGCTTTTCATTACTGGAAAAGAAAGTAGCTTGTTTACAAAGTTTGGTAGACAAGAATTAAATATAGTTTGTCTGCTTTGATCTTGTGCAGGGGCTCTTAGTTGTCTACGTACAGTTAGCCTATGATGTAGAATCTAGCAATAGTGCATGACAAGTTATAATGATATATATTATCTCTTCATTGTTAAAGCAATCTCTTTCTGGAATTTCTCTTATAGATTCAGCTCACTAGGTATACAAGAGAAATATTACTTACAGTGTGAAATAACTTTCAGAGTTGTAAAATCATGTGGCTGATATATAGTATTTCTAATATTTTTTTTTCAAAATTCGAATACCTCAGGCGGAAGGCCATCCATCATGAGACCAATCTTTTTTTTTTTACATTTCCTTGTCTACTGAGGCCTGATTTTTAAACTGGCTGAACTAGAAAGAAATATTAATTAGAGAAAGAGAAGAGACACTTCAGCCTCTATCTCAGAAAGTTTGATTTATTCCTTTGCACTCTACTGGTATAGATTTTGTGGGAGAAAAACAGTGGGATTTGTAAGAGCATCTTAAAACAGTCCCCCAGTTTGTACCGCTGATTTGTGAAGAGATTATTTTCATGTTTTTTCTGACTCAGCCACATGTGAGGCGTTGGGAGCAGGAGTGTAGGCAGCGCTGTGCAACTGAATATATGTGATAGGTAAGAGGATGGCAAAGGAAGAAACTTGTTGGCTAAGATAATAATAAGGAAAAAAGATGGAGAATGGCAGTAATCCTTTGTAACTGAGGGATGTGTAAACCTTCATGCCAGTCTCAGTTTCTTGACCTTCTGGGGAAAGAAGGAGGGGAAGAAGATTCTATACTGGTTTTCACCTGTGTCTTCTATTAAATAGTATTGCAGTCAAATGGAATTTTCTTCATACAGCTATAGAATTGGGAATGCCATTTAGTGTGTGTGCAAGCAAATGTGTGTATGTATATGTAGGACTGAAAAGTCTGAGAAGTGCTGGCTCACTATCTTTTCTCCTTTGAAATCCAGTACTTCTTAAAGAACTGAAACTACTTTCAGTGGCCTGCCACCCAAATAGCCTCTTAAAACATCTGAAGTTTGTTCATATGCAAAAATCTAAAATGTGACAAAGCAGGGAGACGCCAGACATTCTTCAGACTGAAATATATTTACTTCTTCAAGAAGGCTACTTAGGAATCCAGCACAGTACCATCCTATGGCAGCAGGATCTTAGTCCTGGCTGTGGTCTTAGTATGTACTGTCTTGTATTGACTAGGAAAACGTAAGAAAAAAAGTCTTTTTCTCACATTACTTTCTTCTCTCTGTTGTTCTACCCATCCCTTCCTTCAGCATTGCTAATTACTCATAATGGGCATCAAGGCAATTTTCCTTTGTTCACTTTCTCAAAATCAGTTTCTTTCAGAAATTGCACCTGCCTCTACCAGTGAACATCAGAACTGCATTACCAGATCATGCAAACCATTCACGTAATCCCACATGAGGATCGTGTTTACACTACGCCAAAAGCAGGAACATTCTTTAACCCTCGCTGTTTTCAACCATTTGCAGATTAGGGCTTTCCAGATCCAGAGGCTGTATAACTACCACTGTACCTCTCCTCTGAATGCATCTAATCCCTTTTTGAACTCACTTATAGACTCCAATTCTTTTACAAATTCCTGTGATAACAAATTCAATTATTTAATTATATACTGTGTGAAGGAGCTTCTTTTGTCCTTAAACTATTGCCTAATAACTGCTTTGGGGCACCCTCATCCTCATGTACTCTGAGGCATTGTGAGCAAATAATTAATTGGCCACCCTCTCCAGTCTGTTCATGATTTTTTAAGATTTTAAACCTGTTTCTGTCCAGAAGTGTCCCTTTTTCAAGTTGAAGTCCTCTAGTCTTTTTTGTGTGGAAATCATTTGCAGTTTCTGACTATTCTTTCTTCTATGCACTCTTTGTACTTATGTTGCTTTTTTTTTTTTAGAT